>CM031239.1:854634043-855004043 GCA_018340775.1 Taxus wallichiana var. yunnanensis
GAAGAATTAGAAAGGAAGGAGAGAGAAGGGGTAGAAAGAGAGAAGGAGATCTGATGAAGGGGAAGCCACCTCTTGATGGAGTCCATTGATTCATTATAGATGATTGGATGAAATGATTTAATGTTGTGGACTCTGGATCCATGAATGCCTTACATCGCGTAAGAATTATGTACACAAACATACGATAAACGTAAGACATGAAATGAGTTTCAAAAGACATTATTGAGATCCATTATAAGATACGTGACCGTCACCTACTCCTCAACATATTCTGATGAGAAGGCATGCACTAGTTTCATCCCTTTGAACTTGCATTTCATGATTCCTTGACACTTACTATATTCATAAAGGGAAACTATTTTCGGCAAGCATCAAGATTATGCCTTCATCGGTCCCCAAATGATGATGTTGACTTGAATGGTTACCCCTCTATGCACTCCTTCTGTGAAAACTACTTTTGGAATGACTTATTATTAATAGTAAGTTCCTACAAGACAACTTATTATTTCTAGAAAGTAGTTATTTTTGCCCGATCCGACCGCACCAACGATATTTTCTTATATCACTAGCGCTTGTGCACATTGCTCTTTCCCTGATTGCCCTTCTGGGATGACTTACTAAAAATGGAAAGCTCCCATATGGGAGACTTACTATTTTTAGTAAGTGACATTTTTGATATTTTTGGCACTAGAATACCGCTCTAAACTTCTTGATGTCCTCTGTGTCCACTTTGTTTTTGTTGAAATTGCTTCAGTGTTGACTTACCAAAAATAGTTGGTCCCCATGTGTAAAGGCTTAATATTTTTGTAAATTGGGTCTTTGGTGCTCAGTTCCAAATGAGATATCATATTTTTTGATATGGATTTTTCCCATATTTCACCTCTAAAATTTCAACTTGATCTCGATGCCGGAAACGAGAGATTTTAAAAATCAAAATTTTCTACGAGGAAACGAGGGTTTGCTTGCTATAAAAAATATGGGATATGCATGGAAAAATTTTCTTTTGGATCCTCATGGAACCTATAAAACTAAGATAATTCAACAAATTACATCTCGATCCATTGAGTACTTTGCAAGATATGAATAATTCTTCTCCGGCGACTTAGAGGGTTTTAGGAAAAATCTTCATTTTTCTTTGTTTGAATCCATATTTTTAGTGCTTTTTGTGTTTTTTATATCATGAAGGATTTTATGGTATTGATGGAGAAATTTTTTTGGATTCAATTACTAGAAAATATTTTTAGCATTCTGGTATCTAGAGGCGTGGGGGAAATGGTGAAAATATGGCTAAGTGTCAATATATATAACTTGCAAATGAGAGAGGGAGGGATGGGGAACATTTTAATATCCCTTTCATCCATTTTTGAAATGTTCAAAGGGGACATGACATTTTTATTCATCCTAGGCTTGACACTTGTCATATTTTTATTCGATGAGCAACTTGGGAGAGGGGGCTAAAATCAAGCACCTAGGGGCTGAGAGAGGTGGTTTTCGGGTCATATCGGTGAGTAGAAGGATTAATAGGAGTGGGGAGAATTTTTTTACCTCATGTACATTTGTAAAAGGGACAAAGAGGACATGAAAATGTGCCTTCACCTCAAGTTGCCACGTGTCCCATCAGAAATTTGACTAAGTGTTGGAAATCTTACCTTGGGAGCCAACTTGCGAAAACAATAGCTCGAGCTCCTGGATGAATTTTTGGTGAAATTTTATATGATTATACCTCCCAACAACTTATTTAATCCAATGGTAATGGTATAAAGATCCAATTTTTAATGAAAATCCTCCAAATTTATCATTCTTTTTTAGGACCGCTTGTTCTTCGTCGGAAAAATGAGTTTCATAAAACGTTATATGAAGTTTCAATAAGTATCATATTTTCCACCATGTATAGATTTTAAAATTATTTCCATAGGTACTTTGTTCTGATTTAAATCACTATGGAGCTCTTAGAATCCTACTTTTAAGTTTAGGTCCTCTTTTGTGGTGTATGCTCCTTCGGCCTAAAAAAACGCTTTTGTTGAATCGCTCCTAAACCTATGATTATTTCCATATTTTCCCTAAATTAGTACCTTAATGTCATAAATATTAAATACACCTCCATGAAAAATATTGGTCTTTCATTCTGCTATGATTATAGTGTACCCAACTTAGAAAGGCTAATGAACTCCCCTTCTAAGTATGCCTGAAAAACTCACTTTGCAAACCATTGCTCCATCGTGATTGAATGATCTTGTTTTTTATTAAATCACCAAGGGGGAATGATTCTCACCTAAGGATAATCACACTAATAGGATAGGGCTAGTATTATGGATGGACTGACCTTGGGGGTGTCTTGGGAAAGTAGGACTTTAGAATTTTTTGACACCGTGGTATGGTTGTCTTATTTTTGGGTGAATTTTACCCATGCAAAAAATAGGAAAACAACTAGATCTAGCTTGGGGACATGTTATGGATCAAGTGCAATAATAAAATGACATGAGAATCCCATAATCTCAATTTCCTTTGTGGAAAACTAAATATATTATAAAATATATGGAGTGTACTTCGACTAAATAAATTACACTCTTGGAGTGAATCCTTGTGCATACACTTTAGAGAATAATACCTTGTAAAAATAACTATATTATTTTTTTAGTCTTTAGTACTTACTTATTCATATACTCTTTTCCTTATTACCTATTAATCAAACTTGTTAACTTATATATGTACACATCTTCCTTGATATATCTTCATAGTTCACCTAGGATAATTTTATGTATACACTCACATACCTTCTTGATCTAAAAATTATTATATTCATGATGCAAGAAAACTTTATATAAATCTTAAGAACTATCCTTTTCTTACTTGTATACTATAAAAGTAATTACATATTACTATACATACATAGAGTACTCATCTTGTTGAGATAACTATAGATCAGTCACCATGATACTAATTTTTCATATATATTCTCTTTTTCTAGATTGGTTCCTTCATAACTTTACTCTAATCCTCATGTTATAGAGCTCAAGACTTCCAATCCTTAATCATCTTCATAGACACTGAGATCAAAATTTTCATTTATCAAATGAAATAACTTTACACTCTTTAGGATGATGTACTCACAGACCTATTAAATGATTCCCTACATCATGTCATGAAATCTCATCTGTTAGAGCATATGACAAGTTACTATGGTTTGTTCCCATCACTCTTCCCCTATAACACTTGCAAATCAATTTCTTATGGATAAAGATTATTCATGCCCCCTCAACTTATGGAATCACCTTCAATCAACATGAGAACTTAATAATTGGGAAAAATCATAACAACCATATTCTTACCACATAACTACCGCCTAAAAGAAAAAAAATCAAAGACATGATGGACATACTCAACCTCTATAGAACTTATTTACTTTTTATTTCTCCATATTACTTCCATGATGAAAAATCATAATTGATAATATATCTTACACATGCTCAATTTCACAAAAACAAATATTGCATAATCATCATTTCTTCTCATTGAATTGATATATCTTTGACACAAACTTAGACCATATACTCCTAAATATGTAAACACTAGAGCTCTTCCAATCAAGACTAAATCAAGAAACTTTACAACTATGAAAAACCTTCCTTTAGCTCGAGTATATTGATTGGAAAATGACTTCTACGTACACAACAATCACCAATTTTCTTTGAAATATAATGAACTTGGAAATAATTTCATACTCATACTTGTTTTCAATATTAACCATTTGGAACAAGGAACAATGATACCTAATTTTACTTTTCAAGTGAAAAATATTCATGACAGATCACAACAAAATCTTCAATAGATGGTGAAACAATTCCTTCTTGTTTCACACAAAAATATGTATAGGATGACTCAATTGAGAGTAATGTGAAAACATATTTTACACATGCCTTTGACTCCATAAGACATTTTATCAATTTATAGCTTCAATAAACCTTATAAGTTCCTTCAAGAAACTCCTTACTCCTCTAGTATGGTTCACATCCTTATGACTATACACACATCTTAGATTCAACCTTAAGATACAATAGAATTATAAATTTATATTTTTAGCATGAACTCAGAATTCACTTTGAAGTAACAACCATATATCTCGGGACTCCTAAACCGAGACCTTTCACACCTTGAATAAACAAGACTCAAGCATACTTTATCAAGTTGGAACTCCTAACACAATATTTAGACACTTCATGAATGATGCAAAAGAAAACAATTCCTTTACTTTCAAGAAGTGTAATGGATATCCCAATGCATGTTAGGGCACTAGAACACCCCGAACTCGAGATGATTCCCAAATCCCCATCTTCCTTCCTATCCACATTATTATCAATCTTCGAACACTTTTTATATTTATAGGCTCACTTTGTTTGAGATCCACTTTGACTAACTTCTCCTCCTTTTTGCTTTTTTTTTTTTTGAAATTTATCTTTGAATCCATCTTTATCATCTCTTTTGACAAAAACCATATAAGAATATATGATTCTCTTCTAGTTTTTCTTTAATCAAAGTAAATCTAAATTATTATCTTGATGATTGTCCCGATTTGCACATGTCACGTTCTTTGGCTAGCTTTTCTAGCTCCTTTATACCTTCTACTTTCATGTCATGTTTCATCACATCTGAATTTTATGCTTTTAGATTCACTTTCTTTGACCTTATTTTAATGGATAACCTCTTTTTCTATCATAGTGTACCAGATTATCCTTTATCTATCTCTATAGGATCATTATTGATATATTACTTCCTCTTGTAGTTGATCATCTTCATCCTACAATACCTTATAATGTGGCCAACATTATTTCATTTGACGAAATAACATGATTCTTACCATTAAGAGATCCATCATTTTTTCTAGGTGGTCCTTGATATAAATAATTATCTATATGAACAAAAAGAGTGTAGTTATAACACACTACCTCATACTTACTTTCATTTCTCCAACTTGGTCTAAGAGACACTTGATGAAAAAACATGGCAATATGGACCCTCTCATAAAATTTATAACAAATACTATCTCTTGACTTATATGAATGATCAACCCTACCATTTCTCCATGGAAATGCATTCTTGGTTTTCCTTCTACATTCCCTAGCCCTATGACCAAATATATTACATGGATAACACACATCATTAAACTTACATGAGATTTTCCTTGTATTAGGTTGTCTAATAACCTTTTTGTGATCTTTAACATCCTTCATGGCTTTAGGAGGTTCTTGACTTGCCTCATCCTTCTTTACTTCATCCTTGAAACCCAAACCAGATCTATCACTTGAGTATCTTTGATTTCTTATAAAATCTTCAACTTTACTAGAAATTCCCTCAAGTTTCTCATAGTTCATCTTATTAGAATATAGCTCTAGATATTCCATTAGAGATTCCATAGCCTTTCTGAATTTTATGCACTCATCCTCCTTAGTCTTAAGACTAGCATTAAACATTGGAATCAATTTATAACCGAGGACATTCTTTCTCCTTTATTTAAAGATCATTTCTTGTGAGTTGTAGGTCATCTAGAGAATTAGCAATATCACCTTCATGAGAGAAAATTACCTTCTCCTTATTTGAAAAATATTCATCCGCTTGTCTATGCATTTTACACAACCTGTCATCATCATCTTTACTAATAATAGAAGTAATGATAACATATTCATATAAGTAATCTAATTTCTTGAATAAATACCTAGATAATACACAATCTACAACCATGGTACTAAAAATTATTAGAATCCGCAAAAATGATATCTTTGGAAATTTCTTCCATGGGGTCGATGAATCAAGTATCCCACATCAATATTATATCTAAGATAACTTAGATAGGTCTTTATGTTGAATCTCCATAGGGAATAAATAGCTCCATTGAACTATGACCTTGATATGGAAAAATTTATTCTCCCATTTTGATCAAACAAACCCATTCTTCAATAGGATCTCCTTTAAGTATTCAAATTTTCTTCAAAAGTACCAACTCAAATACCAATTTTTAGAAGCATAGTGACCGAGAGGGGAGTGAATCGGTGATACAATTTTTTTACTTCATTTTCCATTTTATACATTCATCATATAAACCATGAATTTAATAATCCATAAAAAATGTGAGATTGTTAGGTGTTTATTTTACATTCACAAGTACATAAAACAAGGGAGAGAACACAAGACACCAAATATAAGTGGGAAATGTTGAAGGGGAAGAAAGTCAACTGAAACCTCTACTAATATTACTCATAAAAAATGAATTAAAAGAATATTACACATCAAACAAGATTTTTTATTAATACACCAATCCCATAAGGATCACCAACCCTATTTAAGAAGCGCACCAACCTTACAAGGAGGCTACAACCCCATAATATAATCAAGCACCAACTCAAAAAATTGACACGGATGATTGTAGTGCCCACAAGATTTCTACCTTATCCTAGAGACTATTGACTCGTATAAGTAGCTTCATTATTACATATCAGACATTATTATTTGATTTCTATAAAATTTTATTTGCATTTGATACAATTATAATTTTATGGTCCATGGCACCGTATTTGATAGGACACTTTTTGAGACATTTAATATTATTCAGACCTTGGTTATTTCATTTTGATTAGAGATGATGATACTATGATGTTTTGAATGTGATGGATTATGTTGTTATATGGTATTTTCTATTGATATTGTCTTTGACATATACATTATGGATATTGGATCATGCTTATATGTATCATTGGTAGAATAGATGTTGTGAGATTTTATTTAGTTGATATTGTATAGTCGTATTTCATTTAGATTTATATGAATATTTTATCTTGTCGAGAAAATTTTAGGTTTTATTTGAGTGTGCAAGATTTATAGGTAACAAAACTTATAAAATGTGGGAATTAGTGTTATGACTATAAAGGATGCCAAAACAATTGCCATGTCAAACCTTTCTACTTCACTTTGTTTCATTTTGGCTATGTTTATAATTGGGAGAAATTCGGTTGGCTTTGGTGTGTGATTGAGTTATTTATTTTGTTATTAATTCCATAACTTTGAGCACCATGGTAAAACTTGATTACTTCATTGCTCACCTAATTTTTATTTCTTATGTTGAGTTTTGGAGCTTAATTGCTTCAAATTAGCACGCTTTACTAAATTGCTGGAATACATTGTAACCAACATCAGTTGAATGACCAACATATGTCATGTGGTGACTACTATTGGTCAAGGAAAGGAGGAAAAGGAGGAGGAATCAACATCGGTTAGGGTAACAAACATCGGTTTCTTGTGCGTGATTATTTTATTTAACTCTCAAGAATTACATCTCACCTTTGATATAAAGTTGATCTAATGGTTGTAATAGCATAGATAAGTTGCCCTAAGTTTGTATATGGTTATATAAGATAGAAAACTAGGGTTAGATGATAATAAAAGAGAATTGTAAGAGGGAATTCTTAGAGAGAGAAAGAGAAGCTTGCGAGGAAGAAAGTATTGTACATCCAAGAGGTGTGGAAGATTGTATATATTTATTGTATATTCTCTACAAAGATTTGAATAATAAGATTGGTTGTTTCTTAGTGGACGTAGCCCACATTGGGTGAACCACATTATATCTCGTGTATTGTTCTTCTTGTTTATTTATGATTTTATTATTTATATGTTTATATCTAAATAATATATCTGTACAATTGGTGTAATTAAACCCAACAATTGGTATCATAGGTTTCTTGTTTAAGGGTTTTGTGTGTTTATATATTTACTCATAGAGGGATTTCGATTGAGTGGGAGCTACAAAAATGGTAGAAGATAATAAATATAGAGTTGAGAAATTTAATAGCTGTAATTATCAGCTATGGAAGATGTAAGTGGAAGATTATCTCATGCTTAAAGATCTATACTTCTTGTTGGATGAGAAGGCAAGACCTAAAAATATGAATGATGAAGAATGGAAAATTCTTGACAGAAAGGCTCTGGGATCTATAAGATTGAGCATGACAACATATGTGGCTTTGAATATTACCAAAGCATAAACCAAGGTAGATTTGATAAAATATTTAGCTAATTTATATGAAAAACCTAGTGCTTGAAATAAAGTTTATTTGATGAAGAAATTATTTAATTATAAGATGCAAGAAGGTGAATCTGCATCACGTCATTTGAATGATTTATGGTCTATATTAAACCAATTAAAATTGATTAATATTCCATTTGATGATGAAGTGAAAGTACTTTTATTTCTATGCTCTTTTCTAGATAGGTGGGATAACTTGGTAATGGATGTTAGTAATACAACGTATCCTACTAATATTTTAAAGTTTGATTATGTGGTTGGTATAATCTCGAATAAAGAAATATGCAGAAAACATATAGGAAAATTATCATCTGGTAATGCTTTGAATGTGTAAATCAGGGGAAGGTATAAGGAGAGATCCAAGAGAAAGAGTAATTGGAAATCAAAGTCTAAGAATGGGAGATCTAGATCCAAAGGTAAATGAATAACCTGCTGAAATTGTGGAAAGAAAGGACATGCAAAGAAGGATTGTTGGTTCAAGGAAAATAAAGAGAATGTACCAGAGAAAGGTAAAGAGGAAAATGTTGCTGCATCTGAGGTAATGTAAGATGCCCTTATTCTCTCCTTGGATAATAAAATTGAATCTTGGGTTTTAGATTCAGGAGCTTCTTTCCATGCTACCCCTAATAAGGGTTATTTCAGAAATTATGTCCAGGGTAATTTTGGGAATGTTAATTTAGGAGATGATGAACCATGTAATATTATTAGAAAATGATAAGTTCATCTTAAATTGTAGAATGAAAATACATAGATATTGAAATATGTTAGGCATGTACAAATCCTTACGAAATATAATTTCTATAAGACAACTAGGTGAATATGGTTGAATGGTAACATTCACAAATGACTCTCGAAAGGTTACCAAAGGATCTCTTGTTGCAGCAAGAGGCAAGAAGGTAGGAACATTGTATTTGTCTACCTATATTATTGATTCCTTTTCTGTTGCTATCTACTTCATATTCGATGCAAGAATGTGGCATAATCGAATAGGCCATATGAGTAAAAAGGAATGCAAATATTACAAAGCTAAGGGTAAGTTATCATATTTGAAATATGTAGATCTTGATTTCTATGAGAATTGTATATTTGGAAAGAAACAAAGAGTGATATTTCTCAAAGTTGGGTCAGTAAAGAAGGATAAAAAATTGGAGTTTGTGCACTCGGATGTGTGAGGACCAGCCCGTAGTAGCTTCTCATGGAGGATCCCAATACTATGTGACTTTCATTCATGATGCCATAGGAAGGTATGGGTTTATTGTATTAAACATAAATCTGATGTTTTTGAGACTTTTAAAAGATGGAAATCCCTTGTGGAAAATGAATAAAATTTAAATTTAAAATTCCTTAGATCTGACAATGGTGGTGATTACTGCAGCAAGGTTTTCAATGATTATTGTTTAGTAAATTAAATACATAGAGTCGAGAAAGAATGGTTCTAAAACACCACATGAAAGTGGTGTTGCCAAAAGAATGAATAGGAAAATCATGGAACATGCAAGAAGCATGAGGATACATGCTGGATTACCCTTGTAGTTCTGGGCAAAATCAATAGACATGGTGGTTTATTTAATTAAATGTGGGCCTTCAAGTGCACTGGATGGTGGAATACCAAAATAATCTTGGATTGGAAAAGAGGTAGATCTTTCTTTTCTTAGAGTATTTAGTTCAGAATATTTTGTGCATGTTGATAAAGAAAATAGTAAGAAGTTTGATTCTAAATCCAAGATATGTAATTCTATTAGTTATTTCTCCAATGATTTTGGATTCCATTTTTGGGATTTAGAAGATTCTAAGATTGTTAGGAGTTGTGACATTGAATGGAATGAAAAGAGAATGTATAGGGATCAAGTTTTGGTACCCAAAGATGACTCTAGAAGAGTTTGTGGATGAAAATGCATTCTTGGATTTAAAATTGACACCTACAAGTTTACATAGTAATCGGTGTCATTGACCCCCTAACCGGTGTCAGTTAACCCTTGAACGAAATTGGTCCCCCTGTCGGGAATCGATTCAAAAATATCTTGATCGGTGTCGATTATCCAAACCTAAGCGTCGCCATGAGGTGACCTTTTCGGTCACTATCTAGGATTATACAAATTTTTACAATGAGAAAAATGATCCTCTAGCACCCCAAATCTCAGTGAGAAGGTCACAAAGGGTAAGTAGACCTCTAGAAATATTTTCACCTTCCTTATCTTATTTATTATTGACTGATAGTGGTGAACTAGAGAGTTTTGAAGAAGCAATGCAGGATGAGACCCATATGTAGTGGGAACATGACATGGATGAGGAGATGGAATCCTTGAAATAGAACAAAATATGGGATTTGGTCAAGTTTCCAGCAAGAAAAAGAACATTGGAGAAAAAATGGTTTATAGGATCAAGGAAGAAGAGGGTGGACAAAAAAGATACAAGGAAAGACTTGTGTTAAAAAGATTTGCATGAAATTAGGTACGATTTTGGTGATATATTGTCTCTTGTAGTTATAATGACTTCCATTTGTATTGTTCTAAGTTTAGTTACAACAAAAGATTTGCATTTAGAACAACTTGATGTTAAGATGTCTTTCCTTCACGATGATTTAGAGGAAGAGATTTATATGTAGCAACCATTTGGTTATGAATTCAAGGGTAAGGAGAAACTTGTGTGTAGGTTGAAAAATATCTTGTATGGGCTCAAGTAAGCTCCAAGAAAATGGTATATGAGATTTGATAGCTTTATGCATGAGCATGGTTATATTAGATGAGAATTTGACCATTTCATTTATTTCAAGAAGATTGGAAATGGAAGCTATATTAGTTTATTACTATATGTGGATGATATACTTGTTACAGGATCTAGTATGCAGGACATTGGTGAGCTTAAAGAAAAATTTAGCTCATACATTTCAAATAAAGGATTTGAGATCTATAAAGAAAATCCTTAGCATGTAAATTCTTAGAGATATGAAGAACATTATATTGTATTTATCTCGAGAAGCTTATATCAATAAGGTGTTGGAAAGGTTTAATATGTAGAATTCAAAACCTATAAGTCCACCTATGGATGGACACTTTAAATTGAGAAAATATCAATGTCCTACATCACATGAGGAGGTCGAGTACATGGCATGAGATCACTATGATTCTATAGTTAGAAGTATCATATATGCTTTGGTTTGTACCAGACTAGACATTGCATAGGCATTGGGAGTTTTGAGAAGATGTATGGCCAATCCATGTAAAGAGCATAGGAAAGTAGTTTAATGGATTCTCAGGTATTTGAGAGGGACATCCCACATGTACTTATTTTATAGAGGGCCAAATATTTACTTATGTTGATTCATATATGGCTAGTGATTTGGATGGTAGGAGAAGCACCACTTTGGATATGTATTCATAATAGGTGGGACATGAAAATTAGATGGATTTAGAGTTTGCGAAGGTTTTGGCCTTGTCTAATACAGAGGTTGAGTATATTGCAGCTACAAAGGCTAGCAAAGAGATGATATGGATGAGAAGGTTCATGGAAGAGTTGGGAAAGGAGCAAGAGAATTGTAGATTATACAGTGATAGTAAAATTGTTATTCATTTAGAAAATAACTCAACATTTCATTTAATAACAAAACACATTCAGTTGAGATATCACTTCATACGGTAGGTGTTGGAGCATGGGAAGGTGAAACTAGATAAAGTTAATATAAATAATAACCCTATGGATATGCTAATGAATCCATTGAAAAGAAGAAGTTGGAGCTACACTCCACTTCTGTTGGTTTTTGAGTTTGAGACTTGAAGAGGGAGAAACATGCCAAGGAAAGGATCCAAGAATGGAGTTGTATGGTACAATGCAATAATTTATCTCCAAGTGGGAGATTGTTGAGTTGTGGAGCTTAATTGCTTCACATTAGCATGATTTACTAACTTGCTAGAATACACAGTAATAGACGTCGGTTACGTGGTGACCGGTATCGATTAAGGCAAGGAGGAACCAACATCGGTTAGGGTAACTGACATCAGTTTCCTGTGCATGCATGATTTTTATTTAACTCATGGGAATTAGATCTAACCTTTGATATAAAGTTGATCTAATGGTTGTAATAGCATAGCTAAGTTTCCCTAAGTTTGTATATGGTTATATAAGCTAGAAAACTAGGGTTAGATGATAATAAGGGAGAATTATAAGAAGGAATTCTTGGAGAGAGAAAAAGAGAAGCTTGTGAGGAAGAAAGTACTATACATCTAGGAGGTGTGGAAGATTATAGATCTTCATTGTATATTCTCTACAAATATTTGAATAATAAGATTGGTTGTTTCTTGGTGGATGTAGCCCACACTGGGTGAACCACGTTATATCTTGTGTATTGTTCTTCTAGTTTATTTCCACTTTTATTGTTTGTATGCTTAGATCTGAATAATATATTTGTACAACTGGTGTGATTAACCCCAACATGTTAGTGTTAATAAGGTCATTGCGGATGACTAGTGTTATGGGATGTTTTTGTGTTAAGATTATTTTAGGTATGTGTTGGGAGTTGTTAAGGAAGTTAGTGGGGACCAATTTTCACTTGTAATCCCCCATTCAAACCCAAAACCTGAATTTAACCTCTAAGGGCATTTTTACAAGCTTGTTTTGAAAGACAAGGGTATTTTTACCTCAACATTGGTCTATGGGACCTAACTTTTGGGTGGGGAATATTTTTGTTTCACATGTGTCACTATATAAATATTCTTTCCATGTTTCACATGTGTGGCTTTTGGATTTTGTTTTGGCTTCGGACGCTAAGTGAGATTTTGTTCCCTCTTGCATTTATTGTTTTGGGGAGTGTGGAAAGTGACTTGGATGACATGGAGGATTTGCTTACTTGGAAGGGTGACACATGTCACCCTTCAATGAGATTGTGGGTTGGAGAGTTTTCTATTTCTCATTGGAATTTTTTTCTTCGGGAATTTTTACATGGAGAAATTTGGTGTTAACCTTGGGAGCTTTAAAAGACAAAGATGTAAGAGCTTGTGGATTTGAGCATTCGAGTTGAATTAGATATCACTCCTGCATGTATTTGATATAAATAACTTTTTGAATGTGTGTGTGAATGTTTTTTTATTATGGTTTGATTTTTGGGATTGATTTTGGGATCCTTGAGAATTATTTTTAGTTCTTTCTCTGGGTTGTAAATTTCATTTTTGTTTTATTTACTCCTTCAACCCATTTAGATGTGGATTTGAAGTGGGAATGGGGAATGGGAGGGATATCTTATAGCTATGGATTTTTATGGAGACCATGGAAGTTTTTTTATCTCCCTTACTTGGTGGATTAGGAGGGCTTCCAATTTTGTTTGGGAATCCCCTCCTATCCTTGTAAGGCTCCAAAATACTTAGAAAGGAGAAGAGAAATGAGGTATAAGTTGTTGGGGATGTTGATAGTTTTTGAGATACTCTTGGAGGTAGTTTTGGACACTAATGCTATTTTATAATATTGGCACTATGGATTCCTCTCCCCTCCTCCCCTTTCCCATTTTTTCTTGTTATTTTGATGGTTTGAAATTTTTTATGATGCCTTGTATTTCTCTTGGTTATCCTTGGTCTAGAATTCTCAAACCCTTGTTATTATGTTGGCATTCTTTGTAGCATGCTACACATATTTCCCCTAGGATTGGGGGAGGATAGCATGAAATTCCTTTGGGATGAAGCCATGTGATGATGCATGTAGGTTGGGAGTCATATCATGCCTTCATTTTGGGTGGTGGTAGGATTATTTTGGATAAAAATCTTGGATATGCTTATGTACTTCATTGGAGCAATGGATAGAAAGTTGGAAATTTCATCATGTTGTTCCCCTTTTTGGGAAATATTTCATACTTACATTTTAAATTGTTGATTTATATTGATTAGGGATATTTTAGTTATGTTACTTCCTCTCTTGAGAGGAAGACTCATGAACTTGTAAACTAGATGTTTTTGGAGCTTTATTTCTCCTTTGTATTGTTTGAAAAAGACTCGTGATATTTGTATATATTTTCTTATAATCTTATTAAGAATAATGTTGTATCTTTTGAGTCATGGAAGAAAATGTAAATGAAGCCTATTTTGATGTATGCCAAGCTCATTATTCTTGGTTATTGACTTAGAATTTTTGTAATCAAAATCAATGAAAATAATTCTATTTATACACTTTTTCTATCAAATCATATTACTATGTTGTGGGTATTTGGAAAGAGAAGAAGGGAGTTTATTTTTACTATGGTATCTTATGATTTTGTATCAAAATTTGAAAATTTTATAAAATAAAATTATTTTGAGAGAGTAAAATATTATTCTTATGTATGTTGTATTCCATTATTTCTTGTATCTTTAATAAAGTTGGAATCATCACTTTAGTAGGATAGTGCCATTGATTTAAAATTTATAAATCTTGTGGTTGTGTAAATAAGTTAATGTATATAATGAAATATAAGATTTAGATCCATTCTCACCCTTTAGGAAATCAGAAAAATATATCTCTTAAATCTTATTTGCACATACATGTATATATATATATATATATATATATATATATATATATATATATATATATATATGAAGTATGAATAATGGGATGTGGATCTAGTTTGTACTAGAATTCACAACAAAAAGAGGCTCAAACCTTAAGAAACACACACACACAATTTATTTTACCCTAAAACCCAACGTTTGGATCTACATTTATTTGCATTTGAGTGAGAAATAATACAATCATACACAGGACATGTAAAATTTTAATTATATATATATATATATATATATAATACCACTTTGGGTAGAGGGTTTGTGGCTTGGCTGCGCACCCTCCCCCAAAACATTTCAGCAATTCACATGGGCTAGAACTAATTTTCATAGTGGCATCCCCCTCGTAGTACATAGTTTGACTACCCTTATTCCTCCTCCTACTCTCCCTTGGCATCCCAATTCCCATTCCACCAATTACCTTCAAGCTCAAACCTTACCCTACAAAAATCCTTTAAATTTAACATGGTGAGACTGCCACCCCCTCTCCCCAAGAACTAAGGTTATTCAAAATTAAACTAGATGAAATCTCTTCCTATCATGCTCTCATGGAGACCCCAGGTTGACCTATACAATAGAGTAAACAAATAAGAAAAAGAAGAGAGAGAGAGAGAGAGAGAGAGAGAGAGAGAGAGAGAGAGAGAGAGAGATAGAGATATCAAGGATTTTCCATGTTATAAAACCCTTCTCCTCTCCTTTCATGTTGTCAAATTTGGTAGAAATTAAAAAAAATGGAAAAAGAAAAATGAGTTAAAATTTGCCCTTAGGAGAATTTTAGGGTAAAATTGGTCAAGCTAGATCTTGTGGCTAGGACTCTTTTTATCAGATTGCCACTATTTTCCCTCTTACTTTAGATTTATAGTGGGAAATATTTTAAGTAAAGTTTAGGAGACTAATAGAATTAGCACCTATGAAATTTATAGAAAAATTTAGTCGGATATGGTTACTTATTATGTGGAGGGAATGTAAAGTGAAACTATTTAAGAACATTTTTTAGACTCATATCTAAAAGTAAAATTTGGGTTTCTCTTTAAAAATGGAAATAGATTGGATTATGGGCATGTGACCTAGATGTTTTGGTTATTACCATATAAAAAAGGTATTGATAATGTTATCTACCTTTCACCCCATATAACTTTGGTGTACTTGGAAAAACACAATATGTTGAGTAACATAAGCTAGCAAAACAGAGTTTAAAGAAATAACTCGATTTGCTTACTTCTGGATCGTTGGTGGGAAAGTAATAAAAATATAGATGAATAAAAGTGATTAAAACCCCCATGGACTTAGTAACAAATAACACCTACAATTATATTTTTAGAATAATAATGGGAGGGAATGTGATTTATTTGGTTGGGCCAAATATAATCCCATGACCCCTTTTCACCGTAGCATATGAAAATAATGACAATGAATTACAATATACTAAAATGAAATATGGTTAATGATCTAATAAATAAGATATAGAGAATTATGTTGTAATAGATAAAGTAACTAAATAGGGTAACTTATTTCCACCACTACTCACCATCACGATACGGTGAGCTAAAATTGAATCTCCCAAAAACAAAACCGAATTGACACCCTCGTATTTTGAAATCTCTGGTTACTATTTTAACTTATCAACATTAGTGACTTATCTTATTTAAGCGTAAAATGGATGAATTATTAAAGAATTTAAATAAGGTTTCCACACATGAGCTTTAAACTCAAACAAACAAATTTCTTGTAAAATTTTGAACTCCCTTCCATCGGTTTATCTTGAAAATTAATTGGAGTAAAACTTGGGTCATTATAATTGGCATTAGAGCATAGGTTTACAACATCGGACGCTTTAGAGAATTTGAAAAATCAATTTAATTATGGTGAAATTAATAAACCTAACCCATTTTATCATTTATGATACCACACATGGGATTATAAACCTTCCATTTTTTCACTTGCAAGATTCCTATGTGGTATGAGGTGTTGATCCATTATGAATCAGGGATGTAGGTAACCTACACCAAAGTGTTGTGCTATAAAATTGGGACCAGAGATATTATAGACATTGTAATAGATGATGGGAATTTTATAGCAACGTCTTCTTGCAAAATAAGATATAGAAGAGGAGGTTTCTCATCCGAGAGAGGATATGCCGACAACTAACAGTGCACACTTGGTGACACATCAACATGACTCCTAGAGATGGGCAAGGTCACATAGTCCATAAGTTTCATTTCAAGAGTGACCTCTCTTTTCCGTAGCCACTCTCATAGAATTGAAAAACCACAAATGGCGGGACAACCACATTCACCAATCAAGGAGATGGTTGAGCACCATCAACATGATCACGAAACAAGAAGTGTTATCATATACCTTCTCCGATTGCAGCCACCAACCTATGGAGAGACTAGTGATGGGTTTAGGGTTGAATCATGGCTCCTAATTCTTGATAGTTTCTTTGGTCTTCACCCATACGAAATCAACGTTAAGGTTGGACTAGTTATTCACCTCCTCCAAGACGTAAAAAAATTTGGTAGAGGAATGAGGAGCAAAAGATTCATCTAAGGTGAGATTCAGTGACATGGGATATGTTTGAGGAATGTTTTAGGCCTCGATATATGTCTGAAAACCTTATTTAGAATAGGATATATGACTTTTATGACCTTCGTCGGGGGCTCGGGTTTAGTGGTATAGTATGAGTCACACTTCTTGGATCTTCTCCACTATGTTGACTACCTTCAGGATGAGAAACTAAAATTGAACAAGTTCATTAGGGGCCTAAATGTGGATCTAATCGATTATGTGAGGATGATTTCTCCTCCTACATTAGAAAATGTGGTGGAAAATGCCTACTTCGCATAAGAGAATAGGGAGCAAGGCCAAATAGTCTTGAGACAGGACTAGGAGTATGATACACGAGTGGGTAAAGGATTTCTAGAAGTAGAGGAAATAGGGTACAACTCCGCCACTTAAAGGAGGATTTATGCCACCACATATGGATACAAGATATCCACCACACACTCATTAGCATTCACATCACCATACATATCAGCAACAAAGGGATAAACCCACACAAAATATAAAAATAGGTAGAGGCCGAGGAGAATTTAAATTTGGTAGTAATAGAAGATAGGGAAATCAACGGGTATATCGAGCCCATACAGTATGTCGAGTTAGGCTAGCTATTTTAGTACACTAAAGCACAGTGGGACTCCCATGCACCTAAGGTCACAAGATTTATATATTTTTGGGGCCCATGATCACTACTCTATCCTTTTTCCGCACAAACCCACCATCAATGATAAGTAGATATACCCTATTTCAGATCAGATAATGGCAGACAGGGACATTCTCATCATGTATATGCATCAATGGATAATCGTTAGGCTGAATATTAGGACATGATTATCGAGACTATAGGTATTGTCACAGGTATTTTTTTCGGTATTATTTTACTCTAGACCATCTCGATTCCTTTATATAACCATCTATAGTGGAATTATGTGGGCTATTGATGGCTAGGCTGCTATATAGTTGGTAGGTTGAGTTGAGCTGGGAAAAACTCACGGTGGACACCTATGTGTAGAGTTGCTTACTTAATTTGGGGTGTTCTCCACTACTTATTTAATAAAAAGTTAAATTTTGTAAAACCATAATTGCAGATTCACATATGATAAATAAAACTCTAAGACACATAGACTGACACAAGCAATAAGCAAATACAAATTAAAACCCTAAGTGCAAGAGAGGGAATAGAAGACTTAGCTGATTTCACAGTTGATCCCGAAGTATTTTGAGTTTGAGAATCGATGAAAAAAGGAATTTTTTTATAATTGTGCTTTTATATTGTGTAGTTGTTGTATGTGCTAGGACTAGGTATTTTTATTGGATCGGGGTCACCTAGGTGCCAAAGTTTACTTCTAAGCATTGTGTCTATGAAAATTTACAAAACTTGAATCTTATCGTGTCCCAAGGTGGTTGTTAAAAATAAATGATATCTTGTAAAACACGAAACACATCGAATCCTAAAAATAAAGATGCAAATGGGGAGTCGGACTAACCCCAACGGTCACCTCCGACAGAGTGAACTAATGACCAAGTGTTACACTATATCTTAGACCCCATTTTTTTCTTATGTATGTTTGTAGAATTCGTTCCCTAGGAAGCTCTTGAGAAATATGCAATTAATAGTGAGCGAACTAGATGTGGAGATGTAAGTGGATATGTGGATGGAAAAATGAAATTTCCCTCCTATGTATAAATGCATAGAATGCAATCCCTTATCCCTTAAGTGAGTGATAGATGGATGCACCGATGCTCTTAGGATGCCTTTGGATGTAACCTTAGTGGTGATTGTAGATTCTTAGAGCTTGGTCCTTTATTTTTGTCATGTAGCATTTTATTTATATGATTCCCTTATTTGAATTTCATAATTAACAAATAAAATGCTGACCCATAAGAAAATAAGATTCCCAAAAGATAAAGTATGCCGAAAAGAGGAGATTAAAATACAAAGAGGCCAGGGGAGCCCAGAGGGGACAAGGGCACCTGGGTACTGACATCCTAGATAGATGTGATTGTTTAGAGTCAATAAAGATAAAACAATGAAGATCGTACTTGTTGGTGTGTATTATTTTCCACATCATTAGGTGAGTCATCTCACTTAGGTGAGATCGTAGGTCCATTTGTCATTTAGGGGTCATTATGAGATTCTCTTACATGTCAATGTGTCAGTGCGTCATCGCGTCAATGCATCATATGCATCATTGGGAGTTACACTTCTATTCTGGGAATGTAACTCCCCCTCTCCACTCAAGTTGTCATGATTGCAGCATTGGGGGTTACTTAGCACCTCCTATATGTACACCCCTTTGGATATATGAGATAGAGGAGAGTTTTATGGCTTAACCTTTAGGTTACTCGCTCATGTTTCAAATATTTGCGTGCACATTTGGTTGATGCTCGCTCCTCTCGAGATCTCTTCACGCTACCATTCGCATGTCTATTGATGTGCACGTCGTCCCTCGTGATCCTCATTTGTGGGTTTTAAACCCTATTTCATGGTATCAGAGTGGATCTTGTGGATCCATGCACTCCTCAACGTTGCTCGTGTGTTTTTTCGACTTCTGGCGTGATATCCAGATCTTGTTGCGTGTGTTGTAATGGTTATTCCAACCGTGCTCTACTTGCATTGATTTCGGGCATCATACCTCTGTTTGGGTTTGTTGTGGTTCGTTTGGTCATGTTGGTGTTTGTGGATTTTCAGGCTTCTTTGAGGTTTGCATGCAGTTTTTGGAGCAGCTTCAGCTTGCATTTTCAAGGTCTCCCTTGAGGACGTTTTGTACTAGTTTTTCTGGGCTTGTGCATTCATTTTGGTGGACGTTGCCTTGTATTCAAACCAGCTCGCATTGGCTTGAAGGATTTTTTTGCAACCTACATTGAGCCATCGTATCACATTGAATCCACATCAACTCGTTGTACATATGAGTTAGGGCTCGGCATTTGGTGTTTTGGACTATTGGTTTGGTTTCATTTGGTGTCTCTGACCACTCATTCCTCCTTCTAACTCATCTCACCTCAGCTCTATGTGCCCCCTCGACCTCTGCGTTGTTCATGTTGCACGTGACTAATCTGGTGTTGGCCTCTCCAGAAAACTCACCTGATTGATCTGTGTTGACCTCGTTGTGGGGAATCATGACACTGCTCCTGTGGATTTTGTGTTTTTCAAAGCTCGTGGTATTCGTTGTTCGTGGTGTTCCAAAAGGCTCACACTCTCAACCCTATTCCATGCTAAACTCACTTGGAACAGTTTTTTCAATCAACTAGGGATTGGATCCTTCGCTACCTCTACGCTTCCAACACTCAAAGCTTATCCTACCACGCACTTCTCACAAAACTTACTCTGCCAGAGGCATTTCAACCTCTTAGTGGATCAAGTTCCACAACTACACCACTCTAACCACTCGGTGTTGGGCTCTCCACGTGGGCTTCCATTCCCTCCTAGTAGTCTTGGATGTTTTTGCACAATCAACAACTCTCGACTTCCACGGTGGCAACCTACTCAACACAATAGCCACATGACACCTCAACGTGGGCCCCCATTTACCTTTTAGTCTTGTTTGGAGGATAAAAAAACTCTCTTTTTTAATGTTTTAAGATCAAAAAAACATTCATGGCATGTAATTGATTTTTAGGTTGTTTTTTGCTTGTAATTTCAACCCTCTTACGAGCGTCGAAGATGGAGGGCAAGGTCCAGGGTTGGCAGGAGGCTAATCCCCCTTGTAAGTAAAACAAACTATGCATAAAATTTGATGCCATTTCCAACAGGTACCCACATGACACCCTTTGCACCCATTTTGGGCACTTTTTTAATGCGTTTGCAACATTTATTGACTTTTTCCATCAGTTGTGGGAATCATTTTAATGCTATAACTTTTGACTCACTGCTCATTTTTTAGCACTTCTTTAGTAAATGTTCAATGATTTATCACACATTACGTCATGGAATTATCAATTTTCTAAATAAACTACTTTATAAAGTGCCACATTCAGGGGTTGACTTATACTCTTGGGATTTCACATACGAGACACATTATCGACCGAGTTCGACGTCTTACATGTGTGCATCTTGTATTCCGCATCATGGAGAGTGTTCTTTCTAGACTTGATCATCATAGGATCCTTTACAGCCTTCGCCACTTCTCACCAGGAGAGGGAACTATTCAGCCTTGTGTGCTTCTATGGAATGTTACTTCACCCACGAGGGTCTTTTACCCTTCTTGCTTGGGCTAATTCTTGCACCCACTGATCATCATCATCTAGAGGACTTTCTTGACACTTGTGACCACATATTTGGTCACATGATGATGCATGTCTCTCGTTCTCTTTGGTTTCACATGGCAGACTCAGATCCACCCCACCATGTCTGGAGCATTCTTCAGTCCCTCTATGGAGACCCTTCACATATTGTTGCCATCGTTGTTGCTGCTGATTCAGTTGTCTCCATTTCTTTATGTGATGGCAGTTCCACTAACATAGACTCATTTGGTTCTACTTTTGATGACGAGGATTATGCACCCAGGTTTTGATGCGAGAGAGGATCCGTCACTATTCGAGAGAGTGTTGACACATCCCACATCTCATCAACTATCAGAAGCCTCATACTCGGTCTCACACCATCATTACACCGGCCTCTTTTCCACCTTCGGTGTATGAGGCTCACTTCACTCCTCTACCTTCATTGGATGACTCATACCTATCGACATCTCTCTTCATTTATTGAGCCCCCTCATTGGGATGAGTATCTACCGACCTTAGTTATCTCTTCGCAAAGTACACTTGTGATGCACTATAGGTCCCTCATCCATCTATAGGTGTTTGAGGGAGTTCATCATCTCTATTGTTGGGAGTTCCCCTTACGGGAATCATGTCACTTCCAAATTTTCGAGAGACCTTCATTGATCCACCCTTAGCTATGGATCCCTTTTCTATTGTGGAGGATGTTTTGTTCCCTTCACATCGATTGGACATCCTTTCTACGAGTGTTCCTCTATTTTACTCTGACAGTTCTGCACTTGTGACATTACCTTCGGTTCCTTAGCACTCACTTGCTATACCTATGTCACACTTTCATACACCAGACTCAAATTTCTTTGTGTTGTTGCCTTCAGTTTCCTTTGTGGAGTGGGCGGACTTCCAGCACATCATTTCTATCCTTCCTAAGGGCAAGCACAATGTTCAATGTAGGTGGCTCTTCTTGATTTAGAGACGAGAGGATATTGTCATCGACATTCTTCTGGGAGACTTCCTAGAGCTGCGAGTTCAAATCCATCCATGACATCTTCTACATTCCTCTTGTCTCCCTCTTCTTCTTCTTTCTGAGAGATTTCCTCTTTGTACATGGGTACCATTTTTAGGATCGTCTATGGCAGGGACCCATTTTTGGCATCTATCTTAGATTAGAGAGTGTTTTGTTTTCTTGTGGTGGATGTTTTCCCACTTTGGGTTTTCCTTCACTGCTTAGGACCTTTTTCTTGTACGTGGGTACCTCATCAGGCTTTGTGCCAGAGACCCATTTCTTGTTTCGACTTACCACCTCATCCTAAGTTACGATGAAGGGGGAGTGTTGGTGTGTATTATTTTCCACATCATTAGGTGAGTCATCTCACTTAGGTGAGATTGTAGGTCCATGTGTCATTTAGGGGTCATTATGAGATTCTCTTACGTGTTAGTGCATTAGTGTGTCATCGCGTCAGTGTGTCATATACGTCATTAGGAGTTACACTTCTATTATGGGAATGTAACTCCCCCTCTCCACTTGATTTGTCATGATTACAGCATTGGGGGTTACTCAACACCTCCTATATGTACACCCCTTTGGATCTATGAGATAGAGGAGAGTTTTATGCTTAACCAGGTTCTACCGTGTTTCAAATATTTGCATGCACATTTGGTTGATTCTCGCTCCTCCCAAGATCTCTTCACACTACCATTCACATGTCCATTGATGTGCACGTCATCCCTCATGATCCTCGCTTGTGGGTTTTAAACCCTCTTTCGATACTAGGATGTGGGGTGTGCAAGACCAAAGAGAAAACAATAAAGATAGAAAAGAGGCCAAAGATAGATGTTAATTACTAGTTTTCTCGCTTAGGAATCATATGAATAGTGGTATGTTATTAGGACCTAGAAATGTACCCAAGTGTGTGATTATTTGTCTACATTCATCCCACTTTATATTGTTGAGTGAATACTTGACAACATAAAGTAGATGAGATATACATACATAATAACCATGTAGATCGATGGCGAAAGCATGTTGAAGAGACAAGAAAAAGTGTGGAGTGATAAAAATTAAGTGTGGAAACTAAAGAAGAGGAAGTGATCCTAGCGGTGAAGCGTACATGTTATGTCATGTTTCTACCGTTGTCATTATCAATTTTGCTTGTCTTATGTGGGATTTTTTGTTGTGTATTAAGGAAGGACATACAAAAGAAGAGAGGAAGAGCGATCAAATTCATGTGTTATGAAAGCTCTATAAAATCATGTGAAAGTGTCTAAAAATGAGAGAACGTAGTAAAAGGAACATGTGCACATGATTTGTGATGAGTGAAAATGATAGAAAATGTCATGAAATGCTATAGAAGAGTGAGTTTTGTGGGCGATATCACGTAATGATTTTTTTGGGTGATCTCATGCAAAGAATGAGTTTTTTGGGTGATCTCACGCCAAGTGCAAGTTTTTGAGGAGATCTCATGCCATGACAAAAGAGTGTTGGGGTGAAGGTCTAGTGTTATTCTCCATCCACAATGCTTCCTAAATTTATTAACCACTACGGATGGTGTGATTCTACTTACTCCTGTGTTTGTAGTCACAAAACACTGCACTTACTATTACATTTATACCACTAGGTATGTCAATTTATATATGGATCTTACATAATAAAAGTATTCACTAGTGACCTATCCCTTAGTCATGTCCTCGATAAGTCACTCATCATTGTTATGTATCTAGTAAATTCTTAAGTTGTCTATCAAATTTTGGGCATATTTCGGGAGTATTAGGTGTTGTAATTTTCTTGATTGTCATCTTAAGTTCTACACTGATGCCCTCGGGCACCGTAGTCTATGATTTTAGGCACCTTGGTCTCCATAACTCTTGGTCCTCATTTGATTCTTAAAGGTCAGTCTTTGTCATTACCCCATTCATCCTCTAGGTGATAGTCTCACGTTTAGGGTCACTAGTTTCAAAATTTGAACAAGACATTCCTATATAAACATAGCATACTCACTTCATTATACGCAACATATTAATATTAAGGGTAACTATCTACTAAGGCAAGGGACTACATTTGGGAATCTTCTACATATGCATCACACAAACATATGGGGAAAGGGTTGTATTCATTCTATTCCATCCACTCTTTGCATCTTTACATCTAGTTATTTCTCACTACTTCTTTGTCATTGGCGCTAGGGCACCGTAGGTAAAAAATTACACACACAAGCATACATAACTACATTGGGTATGGAATGTAGTGCGGTGCTTCTTCATAATTCCACCATTATGGTAGCTAAGGTCATTCCGACACCTTCAACCGAATCTTTATTTTGTAGGAATTGATGCTTTGTATGGATTTTTGCAGGTAGATTTTCACATCATATTATTGGAAATATAAGCTAAGGTAAAATGACAACTATGCGTGCAGAGACAAAGATATAATGAATACCTAGTGTGTTGGGCCCCTAGAATATTGACTAAGTACAAAAGGCACGTAGGAGCACAAGGCCCAAGTTAAGGAAAGGAGCGTAAGGACAAAGTGCACAGAGAAGGGTTTAAGGAAGCATGTGGCACGCGCGATGCACGAGGACAGAACCAAGGGTTTGGGACTTAGTCAAATTAGGCGTTTAGGGTAGAAAATGTGAAAATCATGACCCAACTACACATGTGGAATGGATAAGGTGTCATCCTAGTGACAGGTTGGCCCATGAAGGAGCATGCATGCGGTAGAATCTTCTAGAAGCACATCATGGTATAAAGTGGAAAGCTCAGGCATGGAGGAGCATGCTCACATGGAGGACCACATTTAGACACTTGGCATCAGATTTGAGGGCACTGGAGGATTAGTTGGCAACCCAGTTAGGCTATAAATAAAAGTACTGCGAGTAAAAAGGAAGAGAACTAGAGAGTGGGCGGAGCTCTACAGAAATACTGCAAGAACTCTGTTAGTGGGTAATTGCACTTGGGAAAGGATATATTGGGCATGGGGATTGTAATTTTTCATTTTGGTAGCATAGTTACATTGGTTCAAATGTAATGCATGACTGCAGTTTTCTTCTCTATGACATTCTATAAATGGTTCCATGGATGTAACGAGGTTACCGGTTATATATATATATATATATATATATATATATATATATATATGAATATCAATGATTCTGATACATACATATTTTTCATAGGTTCTCTTTCATTTATGTTTATGCTAAGTATGGATGCTTGTATACTTCCTTCTATTATGGTACAAGTTATATAATTTGTTAAGTTCTCTATCTGGAATGACTGCAAGGATCTAGAGGCCATTTTGAGCTCTATGGTTCTTGTATGTCTTAAATGCTCTTTAAATATATTAAACACAAACCATAGATGATGTTTCCCACTTAACTCACATAAAAGAGAGACTCAATACTCGTGTGTACCTCGGTGAGTGCCCACTTCTGTGGGTGATAGGTCGGCACGCATGGGGTTCCTTTCTTTTGTGATAGGGGTAAAAATGACTACATACCGACACCATGGAAACTAGATCCCAAGAATTTTTGCAAACCGAGCACCCAAAACATAGAATAGAGTGCCCCAGTGCCCCACTTCTCTCCCAGTTCCTTGGTTCAATCGATCTCCAACATCTATAGTTTCTAGAAATGCATCTTCATACCTAGTTTATCCCGCATATCATCTTGTCCAAGTCCAACACACAATAACATAAGTTATATTTGGGATAGTATCTCATCCCTTCTATTTCATTTTATTTACTTCATCAAAATTAAATAAAATCATCTAGCATTAGTATTTAAGTTCATATCTATTATTTCATTACTTCTTCTTTTGTGATAGGGGTAAAAATGACTACATCTTCGTTCATTGTCGGGACATCTTTTTGAAGTTGTAGTGGGAAATGGCATACATCATGATCAATGTAGTGAGTTATTAAAGAGTGGTTAACTTTGGAGAGTGTTGTATCATGGTTCAAGAGCATAGAGGATGATTTTTCTCGAGATTCAACATGGACCCGAGTTTGATACACGTAGATGGGTAGAAGTGAACCTCTACCATGATATGTATGAAACTTTTTTCTGCCGCTTTGCAGGTGGAACTATAGGAGTGGCTCTCGGCCTATGCATCTAGATCAAGTTGGCATTATGGATCGTGTGTGTGGACCCAAGAAGAATACCAAAGGCTGCAAGATGCAGATCTAATGTGGACTGTGTTGTGGATCATTGGTGGAAAGGAGTATTGGCTAGCTACACTTTGGAGTACGCCATTTCCACATATTTTGTCTAGAGGTTTCTGAGTTTGAGTTTCTGCATGGGAGCCCATAGGATCATTTCTACATGTTTTCCCTCTAGCTATGAAGATCTTGATGGTTACCATGAGTTTAGAGGCATTCCCAATGGCCAGCTAAACCATTCTGAGTGTTGGGCAAGAAAGCTAGGGTGGAGGAAGATGGCAGATGTTACGACAGAGAAATAAAGGGAGGAGAGATGACTCAAGTATGGTGAAGTGCATGAAAGGGAGATTGCTAGACAATGTAAGGTTACAAGTGTGATGGATGTATGGTAGCAGACATTGTGGGAAGGATTTGAGGTTCACGTAGAGGATGTGGAACTTGAGCAATTTGTGTGACCCCATCTTGGAAAACATGTAAGAGAGACCACTTTGGCTTCTGATGAGATTTTATCATGTGGAGAGAGAAGAACCATTGGCACACATCTAAGCCCACCTAGTGACCAGACCTTGGCACTTGGTTTTCTAGATCGGGGGAAAATATTGCTAGTCTAGTTGGTTACATTGGAAGTGATCGGTCTACACCCAGGAGATATAATTTCTCGTTTGGGCCTTCTATGGCTGCAAACACCAACCCAGTATTAGGAGGAATTTTTGGGAAAGGTATAGACATGCAAGATTTTGGTCTCACATCTGGGAGTGGCACGTGATATACTATTGGTAGTGGGGCATTGTCACAGACCATAGGTGCGTAGTTTAGTGGAATTGTGGGGACCCTTGGCATGACCACTACGGGATCTGGTGGATCTGGGGTTAGGAGGAACAGGACTTGGTGGACTTGGTGGATTTGGCGGTTTAGGAGGAGTAGGAGCTTATGGGTTAGGTGGTTCAAGAGGCATAGGACTTGGTGGACCTAGTGGGTCAGGTGGCGGAGGAAACACAGATGGAAACCAAGGCTCTGGCTCAAGAGGATTCGGGCCCCAACCACCCCCTAAGTTTTCTTTGAAATGTCTCTACATTTTCCTGAATACAGAGGTATTAAGGATCTTGCAAAACATGTGCACAAGTGTGAACTGCTATGGCATGCAAAGGGGATCACAACCCCAGAGCGGAAGGCTAGTCAGTTTATAACCACGTTGCAAGGGTGCGTACATAGGTGGTATAAGAAGTATGACCCTCATCAAACAATGGTGGACTATACTGCTTTAAAGAACACATTCTTGGTAGAATTCCACATCCCTAAATTTGAACAGAAGAGCATCACCGATTTGAAGGAGATTCAACAAGGAATGATAGAGAGTGTGCGGGAGTATGATGCATGCTTTAAAAATCTCTTGTTTAAATTTTCATATGATATTCACCCTTCACATCATGCTCAGTGGTTTGTTGGAGGATTGATCACCCCTTTTAGAATGTCATTATCTCATAAAAATTTTATAGACCCACGAGAGGAATTGGAAGCTGCTCTACATGCGTGCAAGGCTATTGGTAGTGTTGATACTAGCATTAGCCCATTCCTGGAGGCTTAGATTGCTACTATGGAAAAGCAGATAGAAAATTTGTCTGTGAACTCATCCCATGAGACTCGTAGTGGTTTATGGTGCACATATTGTGAAGTAGAGGGGCAAGTCAAGGATAATTTCCCCTAGAGGACAATACGCGCCATGACATTAGATTGTGAAATTTTTCATGGGGACCATGATGTAAGTAGATGCCCCTTGCTTTAGCATGCAATCCTAAGAATGTGTCATGTCACTACAAGATTTGTACCTCTACAACCCATGATACTAAGGACTGTAGGCTCATTAATCAAATCCATGAGGCCATTGAGCATGGGGTACACTAGACCAACATTACTAGCAGTTTTCACGGAGGATTTTGGGGTTGTGGTAACTCACGAGAGGAGGAAGGAATGAGTTCCCACATGCAAGCTATTTCAATTGTGGGTCTACAGAGCATTACAAATGAGAATGCCCGGACCTGTTGCAGTGCTCATGGTGTGGAAAGAAGCATAAGTATGAACAGTGCTCGGGGTTGTTTGAGCACATGAATCAACAACATTGGAAAGACAAGGGAACTGCAATGGTCAACATTAATAAGGCAGATACATAGTGGATGTGTCAGGTTACACAGGATGTAGGTTTGGAGCCTGTATTAGTAACAACAAGGGTAGAAGCCACATGCACAAAAGAGATACTGAGGCAAAATAACCTATTTTCAAGGGAGGAAGTGGTTCATGGAAAGTACCCAGATCCCTTGCATCGAAAAGAAGGTATATCGAGGAACCATGGATGTCATTTAGAGTTTACAAGGGGAGATCTAGTGTCTAAAGGAGTAGTCCAGGAGGGAGGAACAAGGAAGGAGAGTTGAGGCACCAACGGATGACCTAGATGAGGTCAAGGAGGTGTGTAAAATGCTAAGGTAAGAGAATATAATTCACTTGCTAGGATCTTGGTTAAGAGGAAGGTACCACATGCTTTGGAGGAGAGAGCAAGAGGAAGGTCTTACATGTAAACCTTCCCCCTCACATCCTTAACTATGACAAGGAGATCACATTGAATGCAGTTGTAGATGGATGGCTCCTTAGTAATATCCTCATTGACATAGGCACAGAGGTTAATGTTCTAACTTTGGATGTATGGCATCAGATGGGAAGACTTGCACTACAACCATCTTTGAATGTGTTGTATATGAAAAACAAGACAAAGGTAATGCCCATCGATGTCTTAAATGATACAACTATCACTATCTAGGGAGCTAATTTTACTGGGGACTTTGAAGTCTTGGTGGTCACCGAGGCAGACAATTTCCCAACACTACTTGGGCACCCATGGTGTTACAAGAACAATGCAGACCTTCGGTTCAATAAAGGGTACATCAGCTTTGAAAATAAAGAGAAAAGGTTCATTATACCCCTGGCTGATGGGAAGTCGACACCCTATATTGAACCTTTGGGAGAAGAAGTTCTGGATAGGATATATGTGCACTCAATTAGGGACCTAGAGATAATCCATCCTATCGAAAAAGTTATCTAGTATGAGGATGCTCGGTCGAGAAGTGATACCACCAAATTAGCTCATGTGACAATTTGGTGCATGGAAAAAATAAATTAATGGGATGCCGATTGAGAGGGTTGGTGACCGTGGTAATGAAGGTGCACACAGTCAAGTGCCTAGGTGGAAAGGAGCTGCCTAAGTATTCAGAGGATCCTTCCCCGAGATCTTTCTGCGGAGATGGAAGCTCAGTGGAAGGAGGAGAATGAATGGAGAGGTATGCTATGTTATGTCTTTCTCAAAGGCACAAAGTGGCATGGTGGTGGGTTACCCATCAGAAGAGCCTTTTGGAATGGTGCGATGTAAGAATTTCTCTCTATCAGATTCTCTAGAAGCAACATGCCCACTACCATCAAGGACTACCATGGGAAGGATCCCATCTCTTTCCATATCCAAGAATGTGAGAGGATATGGAGAGAAGGTTTGGAATCTTTTCCACCATCCCTCGGAGTTGCACAAGTTATATTCTACACTTGTAGGGTTGTGCGCATGTATGGTACATTCATTCGAAGACACGTTTCCGTAGAAAGGGAATTGGCAAGAGCTCACGCATGACCTCATTAAAAAATTTAAGTATCGAGTTCCAAGCCATCATTTGATAAGGCCTTTAGGGTATCAAGTGCCTTACCATGGAGGATAGTGCCATGGTGGAAGATAGGCTGTTGGAGTTGCTAGGTGGACCAGGTTTGGAAGCGTGCTTTGAAAAGGAAGTAGAGGAAACAAAAGAGTTATATCTTGAGTGCGGGTGTTTGGAAAAGGTGAAAGGGAAGTTGGTGTATGTGATTGATGGGGAGGAAGTAGAAAGCTTGGATGTTATCCATTTAATAAGGGATGCGTGAGGTAGTGGACAATGTTGATACTCGTGCGTGCGCCTACCATGAGCCCTTAAATAAAAATAAGATTAACATCGATTCAAGAGACAAACCTAAGGAAGATATTATTGGAGATTACTTGGTCGGAGAAGGAAGTCTCTAATATTTTTGATCTGTTGCATGAATTTAAGGATTTATTCTGCGTGGGTACCATGAGCTCAAAGGCATTCACCATTTCTTAAGGGAGATGAAGATAAAGTCAAGGATGGTGCACATCCGGTCGGAAGAGACCCTACCGATGAATCCCTATTTACGTGTAAAGGTTAAGGAGGAGATAGGAAAAATGATATCTTTTGGGATCAATGAAGCAGTGGAGGAATCAGAATGGATAAGTCCAATGGTGATCAACATCAAGAAGGATGGGTGGATTAGGATCTACGTGGATTATAGGGAGCTAAACGCTGTTTGTGTCATTGATCCTTTTCCAACCCCCTTCACTGAAGAAATTTTGGAAGGAGTTTCTTGGCATGAAATCTATTTTTTTACGGATGGATTTTTGGTGTACCACCAAGTCCAGATTGTAAAGGAAGACTAGGAGAAGACAAATTTTTCCACTGAGTGGGGAAGTTTTACATACACGATCATGCCCTTTGGGTTGAAGAATGCGCTTGCTATTTTTTCACGCATAGTGGTGTAAGCGTCCCAGGACTTCATCCATAAGTTTCTTTAGGTCTATTTGGATGATTGGATAGTGTATGGTCTAGTAAAAGTCCATTGTGAAAATTTTAGGTTAATGTTTGAGAGGTGTAGACAATTATAGATATCCCTCAATATTAAGAAGTGCATATTTGCTACACCCTTTGGGACATTATTAGGGAATATCATATGTAAGGAGGGCTTGCTGGTAGATCCCACTAAAGCTTATAGTTATTGTGGGGTTAGGGAGCCTACTAGCCGCAGAGCATAGTGCATGGTTTCCTTGGGCATACGGGTTATTACAGAAATTCATCAAAGGGTATGCCAAGATCGCTGTACCTTTAGAAGAGTTGCTCAGACATAAAAGTGCCTTCCATTGGGGAGAGGTGTAGTAAAGGGCATTTGATACATTAAAGGATAGGCTTGTCACTATGCCTATATTACATTTTCCTTTTGGACAAGCCCTTCCATGTCCATGTAGATGCCTCAGGAACCATTATTTGACCGGTGCTTGCATAGCCAGGTGAAGGAATTTTTGATCATCCTTTGTGTTTTACAAGCATAAGGTTGACACGAGAAGAGTAGAATTATACCACGACTAAGCAAGAAGAATTTTCATTGATCTATGTGCTTTTCAAGTTCAGATAATATCTGCTAGTAAGACCCTTTGTATTTTACACCGACCACATGACATTAAAGTATTTGGTGAACAAGATTGTTCTGCAATAGAGCATATATCGGTGGGTGTTGTTATTTCAATAATTTGAGTTCACCATCGTAGTGAAGCATAGGAAGAGTAATTATGGGCTTGATCATCTGTCAAGAATTGATTCAGGGGAGGATGCACAAAGTATTGAGGAAACAATGCTAGACACGCAACTATTTAGGTTGTGGCGCGTGCCCTTGGATTTGGAGGAGATTGCATTATTTTTAAAGGAAGGTGTGGCACCGGAAGGAATGAAGGCATTAGAGGAGAAGCAATTAGCCATATGCGTCACCCTACATGTTGATCAGTGGAGACTTATACAAGTTAGGGCATGATGAGGTGTTGTGTATGTGTGTACTAGAGCATGAGCACTTCGCCATCATGGAAGAAGTAAACAAAGGAGTGCGGATGGGCATTATACAGGTGACGCCACTACACGTAAGATATTAATGGAAGGATTGTGGTGGGAAACCCTCTACAAGGATTATAAATACTATTGTAAAGCATGTGACCATTGTCAGTGCATTAGCAAGCCAAGAAAGAGAGATGAAATGCCATTGCACCTTATCCCTAGTGTGGAGCCTTTTGAAAAGTGGGCAATAGAATTTGTAGGCCCTATTGCACTAGCGATGCGTAGGTCTTTGTCACGCTATGTCATCACTTGCATGGATTATCTGACAAGGTGGGTAGAGGAAGCCCTAACTAAAGACTACATAGTAGCCACATCGACAAGATTCTTGTTAGAGAACATTATCACGAGGTATGGATGTTTGTTGAGTCTAACCAACGATAGGGATACACATTTCTTGAATGAGACCGTGAGGATCCCATTAGTAGAATTCATGGTGGCTCATCACAAGACTACACCCAATCACCCACAAGCAAATGGAACCACAGAGGCATTTAAAAAAAAATGAGTCATACCACGACCAAAATTTGTGATGTCAAGACAAGACCGGATGAAAAAGTATCAATAGTATTATGGGCTTACAATATAATGTATAAAAGGATGAACAAAGCCACACATTTTTAGTTGGTGCTTGGTGTGGAAGTTGTCCTTCGGTTTAATTCATGTTACCTTCTTTGTGAATAGCACACGTAGGAGGGTTGGCTGATGAGAAAGCATTAGAAGAAAGAATTGATGAGTTAATGAAGTTGGATGAGATATGATCACTTGCCAAGTGGAGCCAAACAATAGAGAAAGAAAAGAAAAATCTTGGCATGATTGCCACATTAGAAACAAGAAGTTTGAGGTTGGGAAGATGGTCTTACTATATGATTCTAAGTTTCTACGCCACCCTGGGAAGTTGAATTCCATTGGTTAGATCCCTATACAATCTCGTACATCCTTGATTCAAAGGTGCGTGCCGATTCAAGCGTTGGATGGGATGAAGTTTCTTGGACACTTCAATGGGAGTAGGTTGAAGCCCTACTATAAATAAGTCTTCTTGGTGTTTGTAAATAAGGTAGTTTTTCCAGTTAGTTTAGAATTTTCCTTTATGCATTTCTTTTCTTGTGTTTCCCTTTCGCGTTGTTGTTTTGTTTTATGCCTTGGGTGTCGATAACCTTATTGCTAATTTTGAGAATCTATGAGTGTGTAAAGGACTTTGCACATCGCTTTTAGTGTGGGGTGAAGTAATGTGAAGGAGTTCATGGTTAAATTACCAAGGAAGTTTATGTTAAAAAGCCCGGTTGAATGACCCTGTTGAAAGGGTGCTTAGAAAGAAAAGATGGAAAAAGGATGGTTGATGCCAAGATAAAGCTACTTTTAGATCCCACGTACAAAGGATAAGAAAGTTCATTAAGCAACACGAGGTAGGTGAGAGAAAAATCGGATAGAAGAAGTGCCTTCGGTGCTAATCACGCATGTGCAAGAGTTTCTGTCATGTTGGATTGGTTGCACGCTAGAAGGTTGGAGGATTGTCTCATGCGAGGTTAGGAGCATGAGGGAAAGTGTTGAAGATAGGATTTGTTTGAAAAATACACATTAAATGTAAAAATTATGGCGGTAGGTGAAGTAGCACTTAAAAACTTAAAAAGGGAAAAAATATAAATAAATGGGTCAAGACACTTCATTTTTCACTTTGTGTATAAGGAGAACGAAGCGCTTTTTGGACCTTTGCAAAATAGGGCTTCCAAAAAAATGATCTGTGTGAAGAAAAATTCGGAGGGATTGAAGCGTGAGTAACTAGTTTAGATTTGTGAACTAGGAGGAAGGGATTTCACGGGTGTAGGAGAAGTTGTGATAAGGTGTCGTCTTGTGAAGGGAGTATCCCAATTACAGTTTGAAGAACTAGGGCATGGGTATAATTAATTTTCTTCACAAGTTTGAGATCTAAGGTTGAAGAGAACGGAAGAACAGAGTAACATGAAGTGATTGAAGTGGAAATAAAACCTAGATAATGGCACCCAAGAAACTAGTTAGTACACCCAAGAAGGGAAAGGGAAAGGGAAAGGGGAAGAAGCAAGAAAATGAAGCACACACAAATGAAGAGTGGTATGTAGAAATTCGACTACCCGGATGGAGTGTCGTTGGGAAGGAGTGGGAGTCCCATCTTAGGAACATGTCTGTAAATGATTATAATCATCGGATAAGCACAATCAAGAAGGAGATGGCACTGGAGTTAGTGCACCCAACAAATAATAGGACACTAGAGGGTTTTCCCATTTCTAATGATGATGTGAAGGTCAAGTTAGAGAAGGCAGGGTTATTACAAATCTTTGAGTTTCCCTACTGTGGGAAACCTAAGCACTTATATCAATGGCTGATGTTGCGTGTACATGAGGACTATTTCAACTTCGCAGGGCGCAAGATGTGCATAACTCCTCAACTCATTTCACATTTCACAGGCATCATCTGTGAAGGAGACGGTTTGGAGGATGACTTGAATGACAAAGAAGTGATTAAGGAAACCATCACCACTTTTTCATACAAGAAGGGGTCAAGGTATTATGATGTCACGGACATTAAGGACCCAAAGAATGAAGATGGCCGCACACCTAGTATCAAATTTAAATGGCCAAGAGAGATGGACCCAAGTCAATAATCCATGGTTGAATGTGTGCAGGAAGATTTCAGAGGGCACCATATACAACTTGTCTGCATTCATTGTGGATGATATTATCAATTGTGCAAAGGAAGGTGACAAGATCCTTTTTGAAATGTGTTGCTAACCATTGTGTTATCGAGAGATCGGGTACCGGATGTATTGACAAGTTTGTATGGGAGTACCCTATGTTGAACACCCCTCACCCGCCAAGAGGTTTCAGAAATACACTTGTGATACTATGTCAACTAGGCACAAAGCATGCTTATAAAATTGGTACATGCACTAAGGAACATGTTCGAGGAAAAATGGAGAATTCTCGAACAATCGCCAATGGCCACTAGGGGAGAAGTGGAATTTGTTGTGTACTAGCATTTACTGCTGGGTAGATTCAAATTGATAGATGAGATATGGAGCCCATGGTGCAAGCTCCCCTTTGCCTTCATAGCTCAATACTTCCAAGGGGAGTAAATAGGTTCAAGGAGTCTAAGAATTTTAAGCTGGACCTTGGAAATCTGGACCAAGACCACAGGGAAATGCACAAAGGGTTGGTTTACTCTACCAAGAGCGTGTACGTGGAGTGGTATGTGTTGCGGGAAGTTCAAAATACAAATACCATGACTCTACCCATTTCAAAAGGATCCACGTGTGCATTTACATATGCATAAGACCCAAGTCAGAGAAGGTCACATATCTAGAAAATGAGGTATCTATACCTTAGGATCCAACTGGGAGGAAGAGACCTACACCCAAATAGGAGGAAAAATATCTGAAAAAAATTTCCAAGTGTGGTAGGCACATAGGTAATAGGTTCCCCAGAGGACAAGCGCTAGACCTAGTATGTATGCACACAAGAAGAAGCCAATAATCAAAGAAAATAATCTAGAGCTAGAAAATCCATCAGATAAGGATTCATCAAAAGAAAAAGAAACAGAGTCACCTACAACGAAATCTTCGGTTAGGAAGAAGCATTGGGTAGAAGAGGAGACCACCTCAGAAGAAGTTGGGAACTTGGACAAGTACATAGGAGAGAAAGATGATAGTGAAGAAGAGGTTAGTGGGTAAGAGGACCCTAGGAAAGATCAAGGGCCACCGGTCTTCAATGTACATGATTTAGAGGAGGAAGGCAGAGAAGAAGAGTAGGGGTTCCTTTTTGTGCGACACAAGGATAGCCAGGTAGGAGAAGGCACCCAGGACATGGGAAAAGGAGAGGAGGCTAGCACTTAGAAGTAAGAGGCTCCAATATCTACGTAAGAGTAGACAACCAAGGTGGCAAGAAGAAGAAGAGACAAGGAACATTGAGACCTAGTGAAGGACAAACGTGGAACACAACGCTGAGCCAGTATTGAAAAAGGAGAAGGAGGAGAGTGCAGAAGAGGAACGTGGCAGCACTAGAGGCCCCATTTTAACTGTAAGTATACCTAAGGGTACACGCACGGGAGGAAGGTGCACAGAGGGGGAGAGGCCAGAGATGGGTTATATTGATGACCCGAAGAAAGTGTTTCACGCGCGGTTCCACAGTATAATTTCGGCAGAGGAGATTGTAGGAATGCCATCTTTTGATAAGGAGGTTTCCTATCCACGGATAAGGAAGATGATCTCATGGGAAATTGAGTCCCACCTTTATGATCCAGAGTTTGAGGTAAGCCACATGGAAGTAATAACATTTCCAGGACCAGGAGAAGATAACCCTATGGTGGATACCCAATAGCTCTCGGATGAAAAACTATGCAACATGCTCATCAAGGTCTCTATTGAGATCAAGGCTAGACTCTTCAGGTGCATTGATAGGATCAAAGATCTAGAAGGGGAGCTGAAGAAGAAAGAGAGCTAGCTACAATGACCAAGGATCTGAGGTAGGAAAAGTTGATCGGTGCTTAGTGGCAATGGGAGTTGAAGAATGAAAAGGCCAAGGTGAGCGTTGTATACAAGAAAGTACAATCTATCAATGAGGCCATAATATTGAAGAATCTATACCTAGCATCGCCTACGCAGAAGTATGGATCTGCCTTGGGATGCCTGGAGGATTTAACAAGGGTCCTCACCATGGAAAGACAACCACTAGCCTTGGAGTCTGTAGAAGAAGTGGCTGCGTGCCTAGAGAAGGAAGATAAGTTGAATATCATAGCAGTTGTCGCCAAATATATCAAAGTGCTTGCTAATGTAAGGGCTTCTTCCCAAACTTACGAGGCTATGTACGACAATTGCGTAGACAAAGATAAAGTGGCGGCACCTGGTCTCCACTCATGAAGTGGAACTCAAGGAGTTCGGGAGAAAATAAGGGAATAGGGTGCAAAGAGATAAAATCCTTGCCGGGTTGAGAAAAATTTTAAAGCCATTGAAACCTTAAGGGTTTCAATCAAAAACTAGTTGAAGGATCTATATTTTCATATCACATGAAGAATGAATGCACTAGAGGATGTATGCAAGGAGTTAGAGAAGATCACGATACCATGAGCACGAAGGAGATGGGTTAAATTTTGAGGAGGTGAGTGCTCTACAGTCGGAGACCTCTGTTAGAGGGTGTAGGATGAAGTCGATGCCTGTAATAAACTAGAGGCTAACTTGTAAAAGGAATTTACTATTTTGGTGCTTTGTGATTCCCTAACTCTACCATTATTTCATCCCCTTATTATTTTTCCTAGGTGTAAGCCTATTGTATTCTTTCTTTCACTAAGGGAAGTATTCCCACGGATAGAGAATAGGCGTATCATGGGGTGATGTTGGGCCCCTAAAATATTTAATAAGTACAAAAGGCACGTAGAAGAGTAAGGCCCGAGTTAAGGAAAGGCACGCAAGGACAAAATGCACAAAGAATGGTTTAAGAGAAGGGTTTAACAAAGCCCATGGTGTGTGCGACACACGTGGACAAAACCAAGGGTTCGAGACTTAGTCAAATTGGGTACTCGGGAAGAACACGTGAAAATAATTACCTGACTTCACATGTGGAATGGATAAGTTACCAGCCTGGTGACAGGTTGGCCTAGGAAGGAGCATGCCTGGGGTAGAAGCTTCTAGAAGCACATCATAGTATAAAGTGGAAAGCTCAGCACGGAGGAGCATGCTCGCATGGACCACATTCGGACACTTGGCATCGATCGAGGGCACTAGAGGATGAGTTAGTAGCCCATTGGGCTATAAATACAAGTGCTGTAGAGTAAAAAGGAAGAGAACTAGAGAGTGGGCGAGCTCTGCTGCGAAATACTGCAAGAACTCGTTAGTGAATAATTGCACTTGGAAAGGATGTATTGACATGGGGATTGTAATTTTTCATTTTGGTAGCATAGTTACATTGGTCCAAATGTAATGCATGACTCGTGGTTTTCTTCTCTATGACATTCTATAAATGGCTCCATGGATGTAACGAGGTTACCAGTTTATATATATATATATATATATCAATGATTCTCGATACATACATATTTTTCATAGGTTCTCTTTCATTTATGTTTATGCTAAGTATGGATTCTTGTATACTTCCTTCTGTTATGCTATAAGTTATATAATTTGTTAAGTTCTCTATCTGGAATGACTGCAAGGATCTAGAGGCCGTTTTGAGCTCTATGGTTCTTGTATGTCTTAAATCCTCTTTAAATATCTTAAACACAAATCATAGATGACATTTCTAACTTAACTCACATAAAAGTGAGACTTGATACCCACACGTGCCTCGGGTGAGTGCCTAGCTTCCACTTGGGGTGATAGGTCACGAGCATGGGGTTCCTTTCTTTTGTGATAGGGGTAAAAAAGACTACATAGTGACACCATGGAAACCAGAGGCTCGAGCCTTTTGGTAAACCAGAGCACCCAAAACATAGACCAAAGTGCCCCTAGGTGCCCCACTTCTCTTCCAGTGCCCCGGTTTAGTCAAATATCCAACATATATAGTTTCAAGAAATGCATCTTCATACCTAGTTTATCCCGCATATCATCAACTTCCAAGTCCAACACACAATAACTTAAGTTATATTTGGGTTAGTATCTCCTCCCTTCTATTTCATTATCTTTACTTCATTAAAAATTAAATAAGATCATCTAGCATTTGTATTTCAGTTCATATCAGTTATTTCATTATTGTTTCTATTTAGATTAACTATAATAAATAATAAACAATTTTCCCTATTTTAGTTAATCATTTTGGTGAACCCGTCTTTTCAAATAGTTTTCCCTAGGATCCACTCAAACCCTAATGGCTAAAAATCCCTCATATTATTCTCCCATCATGTCTCACTTTAGTGTTAATCCTATTTATGATGAGGTTGTTATAGTTGAACTTAATGCTTTATACTCGTTTACATCCAACAACAAATTTTATATGGCCAACAACATGTGCCTACTAGTTTTGCAGATTCTCCTATAGGAATTAGCATTGTTGATGATCCTATTGCATTTACTCATTGTACACCATGCCATATGGTCACTTATGATCCTCCTTCTGACCTTTCACAAGAAACTTTAGATGATTCCCTTATTGATTACTTGCTAGGTATTGACAATCATTCTTCTTCTATTATTCTGACCATTGATATAGATCCTTCTCATGGCCCTACATCTTCTGACATTTCTTCCCCCTACATCTCATTCTAGCTCACATTCTCCTTTATATTATGTTGATGATCCTATTGATAGTATTTTTAGTGACAAACTTGTTCAATCTACTACTGATGAGTCAGATAAGGGTCACAACTCTCCTTCTTTCCATACTGTTGAGTGTATCTCACCTACTATTTTTCTATCTTCCCCGAGATACCATTTAGTTCTACTCATGAGTTCCCACCATTTGTTACTTCCTCTTCACATATTATTTCATCTCCTCTTAGTACTTCTTCTATACAAGTTTCCTCACAAAGTGCTTTAAATATTATAGAGGTTTATGATGCTAGTATGAATACTACCACGGATATTCCACCTATATCACATGTTATACCTTCTTCAACACCTATTATTGATGTGCCTTTGGCATTAGATCCTTCTCCATCACCCTTGGATAAATTTATGATCACTCATAATGGAAAATTACAACCTCCTAACACACTATTTCCATCTTCTACCATCCCTTCACAAGATACCCTTTATCTCATGCACGTTGTAGAGGACGATTACAATCAAAATTTCAATCTATAACTTTAGAAAGTAAGGCCTATTATGCTTCTATTGAAAATAATTCATTGCATGCAAATCCAGTCCCTAAAAGATTCATAATTCATCATTCCCTCATGAATTCACCATGCCTACTTTCACATATTTTGATGCTACGAGTGACCCCCATGCTCATCTATTATATTATCATAGGGTTATGGATTCCTATTCCAATGATAAATTACTACATAAGGTTATTTGTTATAGCCTTACCGATGAGGCATTACAATGATATAATCATCTCCCATTTAGATCCATTAATACTTTTTATGACACGGAGGACACCATCCTTCATCGGTTCATAATAAAACATGGCCCTAAGGTTACCGATGACCGGTTACCTAGCTTACATAAAGGATCCGTAGAACTCGTTAAGGATTATATTCTTCGATTCAATGCTTGTATCCATGAGCTTGTTTTCCAACCCATAGATCTTGAGAAGTAATTTATTTTTGTTGTGGCCTCATTCGTCTATTCAATAAATGATTACAAAGACAATACATGTGAGTCATTCATCCTCCAATGTTATAAGGTTATTGACTTAGAACAATATCTTTTGTCCACACACATCATATATCCCCTACACACCTCTATGGATATTGCCAACTCTAGTTCTCCACCGAGCCTACGGTTGAGCATCCTACACATTCTCTGTGTTTACCTCTCAAGAAAAGAACGCAAGCTCAACTCTATTCACCACAAAAGTATACTCCTTCACTCCATGAAAAGATCTTTCTCCTACCACTCTACCTCATTCGCGCTAGCCTTTCCATTTATCTTATCACACTTTACCACATGATGTGCTACATTTTTTCTTACAGAGCGGTTAATTCACCTACCTTCCAATCAATGTTATCCACAACATTGGTTACAAATTCAGCATGACTATCTCGATTGAAACTATCAATGCATAAATGGCCATAGGGACAATGATTGTCTTGCCCTTAAAGATAGGTTACACAAATTAGAGGATAAGGGTATCATATCCTTTGGTTATCTCCCACACGAGTAATCCATATCTCCTCTACCTTGGCATAGATTTTCTCCTACGATTGAGTCTTCTCCTATATATAATTCTTTGACTATGATGTATCCATTGTAATATAATATTCATATGCATTTTCCACCACATCCATCACATTAATTTCATCCACCTCACCCATCGCATTCCCATTATCCATCGTGTCATGTTGTCACTTTGTATTGGACACCACAACACACCGCTTTCACACATCCCACCATAGCTCCAAATGAAATTCAATTTATAAAATATTCACACACTGCTCCCATTCCACAGGCTTCCACCACTTCACGCCACCTAGGTATTTGGTAGGTGATTTATATCACCTTACCCCCCGATGAAACACTTGTGTTCTAATGGTTCTTACATTCTTGTTGAGGATTTGTTTCTAAGAACATTTCATTACAAAATCTATTGTTTCATCAAGTGCACCCAATAATTTCCCGATGACGCACTCTTTCTTACGTGGCTCATACTTGACAACCGAGGGGTATTAAATACATTATCTTTTTCATTTCCACACTCGGGGAATACTTGATCCTCCCCTTTCATCATAATAACATATTACAACTACATTACATTTTCATACATTCATTACGATATCTTCATTTTATAATCCTACATTCTCATCTATTCTACTAACATCATTATATCAACTACATGCTACACATTCCATTCATTAAACATTTCATCACTCACATTCCATTGGATATTTATCCTCATTTACCATACACACGTTAACTACCATTACTAACATTATAATGTGCATTTATATCCATCAAACATGAACAATACACATGTCAGGATAATAACCATAGAATCATACAACATCCATCACATCGCAACGAAAAACATTCCAACATAGATTTATCATATATAAAAAATAGGTTTCTATACATGTATCACTAGTACAATCATCATCACAAAACATTTCTCACAATTGGGGGAAAGCCCCCAAATCATATACAATAATCCTAATTAGACCTCATCATCGCTATCAATATCATATACTATGAGAGCCCTAAAAATGGATGCATCTCCACCAATGTGATGTCGATGTTTGCAGCCCGATATTATTTGACCTACCTCCGTAATAATGTCATCTCCATAGACTACTCCATGAATTAAAACTACAAATATATGTACCACATAAAAACATCTTGGGCTAAGGGACCACCACCAATCGCTTCTCTAGCTCATTGAGTCTCCTCACGTGCCTCATCCCTCTTACCTAGCAATATTGTACACATCATAATATCTATGGCTCTTGGTTCAAATAAATGGACATGCTCACCCATTATATCATCCACCCAATTTATTACACCTCTACCTCGGACATCGGTTGACACATTTACGTAAATGTGTGAATGGATTTTTCCACCATCAATTCCCAATAGGAATCACCTACAAATACACATAGCAACACATTAAACCACTTTACAAAAAAAAGTATAAAACCATAACATACAAAATGTGCATATATATATAACTACTTACGATCAGCCATGACTATTGCTATAGTATTGGGGGCATGTGCTTCCCCTCTCCCCTCCTCCGGTACTAACTCTATTGGGCCTACAAATAATGGGTACAACAATACCCACTAATGAGCCACCCACCATGCATGGTACTTCTCGGTGTAACCCGCATCATCTCCATCAATAGTTGTTATTATTGGATCACTTCATCTGGCCTTGGCGATATTAGCTTCTCTTTTGTGGGCCTTGGCCTAGCACCATCTCCGCCGAGATGCTCTAATAGCTCTGAACCATATAACTAGCTCTAGGGGTACATCCTAAGTCATACCAAATTGTCGCGGCACCCTCTCGGCTTGAAAAAGCTCCTCTGCGCACTAGAAAGTGACCCTCTAGCCACATAGTCCTCTAAATACATCGTAAATCTATCACATAATCTAGCCATCCTCCATAGTCATGATATGACCTCCATATAAATTCCTCGGGCCCTATCCTATCTAAAAGTTCCCTGAAGGTATCTGTATCCATCTTCCGCCATGAATTTCAACCAACCTCCTTAAAAATATCTTTTGTCTAGTCCACTCCCCTCATGGACCTATAGCTGTATCAACATAGATATACACTTGTATGCCAAAACATGCAATAGTGTGGTGGATCCTATCCCTCCACCATGCTCATCCTACGTAAACCGATATAGATCTCTATATAGGTGGGCCAACAAACACTATGCCCACACATATCTAGAAAATTCCTCCTCAATCCACTGACATATATCATCCATATTATACAAGATGCCTACAAATCCTCTCTCCACAACTATGCATGATGCAATCACAACCGCTATGAACTTCCATAACCACAAAACACCGGAGCGTAAAATATTGTCTAGGATAATATGGGCCTTGGTAGGTACCTGAGTCCCCACAAAATACTTTGTCTTGCGGATTTTTGTCACCCTAAAATTCCCCTCTTGTAAAAAATTAATTTGTAGGTCCCAAGTGTTGGTATTCAGTTTTTAATCCCACCAGTTCCATTTAAAAATTCCTCAGTCTGTGTTTTTAAAACATTTTTCTATTTCCTATCATGGATGCATGGAATTTATCAATCTTTTTCTATGGTTGTGGACCGGGTTGAGCCTTGTATTCCTTGCATTTATCTTTTTGTAGAAAAAATATTTGATTTAGGCATGAACGGTGGAGTTTTCCCCTTCATTTCATCTTTGACGGTGTATCTTCCTGTCAATTTTGGAGCTGAACATCCACGGTACGTGGATATCTCTAATTGGATATAACAGGACAGGTTATTTTTGTGAACTTGTCATTTTTGTTATTTTTAGCAAAAGTGTCAAATTAGCCCCATGGCCTTGAAGGTTCCTAATTCATTGAAACAAGTGGTGGTGGAAAGGCGGGTCCATTTTGTGTTTTGAGGCATTATGGCAAAAGGTGTAAAATGTAAAAAGAATTCCTAAGGCCCACAAATGGATACATGGCCATTCTTTAAGTTAAAAGAGGAGAAGTGGGTTTTCGGGAAACTTTAGGAATTTGACCTTTATTTCTAAAAGGGCATAAAGTTATAAAGTGAAGCACAACCCCATTGGCGCCCATGTGAAGCCACATGTTGATGCCTGCATAAGAAGTCAAAGCGAAGAAGGCGGGCCATCGAGTGATTTGGGAATTAAGTTTTATTTCCAAAAGGAGACTCGAAGTATAGAAATGATCCACGACTCCACTGGAGTTTTGAGCCCACATTGAAAAGTCAAAGCAGAGAGGCGGTCGACAGAGAACTTTGAGTTTTTGAGCCTTTTGTTGAAAAGAGTTAAAATTGTAAAAGTGAACCACGACTCGTTTCCACTCAAATAAAAGCCACGTTTTAGGCCTATATCAAAAGCGGATAGGCAAGCCGAAATGCTACAAAGTTCCATTTCCGTAAAAGGCACAAAATATAAAATTTTCCCTATGGCCCACTTTAGCAAATCTCTTCCATGTGGACAACTCATATTTGAAGTTACAAAAAAGGTGTTTGGCTGATTATAGAGCATCAATTTTTTTCCGCCATTAATGCTTATGCAAGAACCAAGAAATTGAATGAAACCTTTTTTAAATTTATTTAATGGCTTCTCTATGCCATTATTGAGGATTGGATCCTAGAATTCTTGAAATTGTAATAAATTCCAAAGTAATCAATACGAGATGTTCTCCCCTTTCTTCCTTTGCAATTCCTTCTTTCTTTATTCAAATTTACGAATCATCCATCTTTGCATGCTAAGAAACTTTGTGTTCTTGTTAATATGATTTCGGGAACTTTGTGTCTATGAAATTATATCTATTATAAACACGAATGATTCCATTCTGCATCTCTTTTTCTCAATACGCATAAGGCTATACTCTGCTACCTATATTGCCTAAAAGTATTGTAACACTTTGAACTATTGTTACTTCCTCCTGAGCATTCAAGTGTTGATATATGATTTCTTCTGTAAAAAGGGACGTGTTCCTTTGATTGTGAAGTCATGCTTGATATGGATTGTATCTTCTTTGCTCTTGAAGATCTTTGACTGAGCCAGGATATGCTTGGACTCTTTTATTTCTTTCATTTTTGCACCTGAGTTTAATCTGATTTCGGAATGAATTGTGGATTTACCTGTCTATATGACTCAAACTTGGATCAGTGACATTGATCCAAGAGATGTTTTAAGTTTTATGCGATGAACAAAAAAATTATAGACCTTACGAAGGTTGCAAGGTCTGAATGTGTTGAATAAGCAATTCCGGAGTCTAACTCAAGCTGATCATGTTAAATGAATTGGTTCCCGATATCGTAATATCAGGAAGGTTTAGACCTTTAGCCAGGTAATAAATTATGATATATTTATTGCTAGCTTATTATCAATCTGGATTGAATCCATTTCGGGAATGTATCTGTTGGTTCTTATCTTTGAACGATTCTATTGTTAGACCTAGATGGTTCTATTAAGGTTAATAACCTAAACCTAAACTATAACCTATGGGTTGGATTAGTGCTAATCTAACCTAGCCCTAAACTATAAGCTAAATGTTCTAAGGTTAGTAACTAGTCTAAGGAGGTTAGACTTAGTATTACCTTAAGGTCTAACCTATGTTTCTAACCTAACTAATGATCATGGATGAAAGGGACCTATAAAGGGGTGTGAGCCATGGGTGGTAGTTTATATGGCATTAAATGAGATGGATAAGTATGAAGGACAAGGGATTTGGTGGAATTTACAAACGGCTAATGAAATTCGGCGTGGCGAGTCACCAAATCTGGAAATGGTCTTTGGTTTGTTTTTGTCCATTGCCAACTATGGCGGTCGGTGGCAATGGAGATTGAGCGGGAATTTTGGAGTTAATGCAATTAATGAACTTGATTTCCGAGCACGGATTTCTTGGGAAGGCATGCAAAATGGAAAACTAGTTGGTTGTTTGGTTTTCCATACGCTCCATTTTTCTCTCTGTTTGATCACTGGTTCTTCGAACCAGTCTACTTGGTATTGCATGGCAACTATGAGAATAACTAGCTCTTTTCTTTGCCGAGGAAAGTTTATAAGGCATGGAAATAACAAATTATTGTTGTTGAATTTAAAATGGAAGAAGAGGAGAAGGCTCGAGCTCTTTCAGAGGTCTTCTTTAGATTTTTAAGTGACATTACCGGGCATGTTAGGCCCTAACTTTAAAAATATTTCTTTCCTTCAAATGATTTCATTAGAACAACTCTGTTCAGATGATTTTTGGTCCAGTTGGTTTTTATGGTAGCATTATATGAATTAGTTTGCTGTATCTTCATGCTGGTTCAATTATTCAGTCGAACCCTTGCTGGGTGTACATTTTGTTTCGTACGGTTGAATTATCTTGCTGTGTTTTGCATTTCGGTTAGATTTCGTAGAAATGCTTGCAAGGATAATGTATGAATTCAACTCTGTTGGAGTCCATAAAAAAATGCTTTCTTGCTTAGTATAGACTTTTGTTGAAGCCTTCTTTGTTAAACACTTGTGGAGATTGATATAGTTGGAATTCTTGGAAATAGATAGTATCTTTCTACTTCGATAGAAGTTTTATTTGAGAATACTAAATGGGTACGACTCCTTTTGAGTCCTTGAAAAGTAACATACGTTTCTACTCTATAGGAGTTCGATCGTGAATTTTGTATGTTATTGATACGATTGGAATTCTTGAATTTAATATGTATCTTGTATTTCTACTTATGTAGAAGTTTATTTGTGAATACTACATGGGTTCGACTCCTTTTGAACCCTTGAATCGTATATTATGTTTTCTCTTACGTATAAAGCTCGAGTTGTGAATATTGTGGTTATTGACTTAGTTGGAGTCTGGATATGTAACCAAGTGTTTCTTACTTTTAAGCTTGGTTGTGAATACTTACCGATGATATTGGCTCTGTTGGAGTCCTTAATATGTATCTTGTATTTAGACTTCAGAGAAGTTTAGTCTGAAAGAAGAATGTTGGTGTTGAATTAGTTGGAAACCTTGAATTTTTTTCGTATGAATTCGACTCTACGATCTAGTCCACGATGTTGTGTTTACTTTTTAAACTCGACTCTGTATGAGTCCTTGCTTTGTATTCATATTATCTCGGCTTGGATGAAACTTTGTTGAAAATAATGATATGATGATGAATTTTATGAAGATCTTGTTGAGGTTATTATTTCTTGAAAACGAATTCTAATTTACACCCATGTTGTATAATCGTAGGGATTTGCTTAGTTGAATGAAGTTGCGCATATTGTGTTTCGACTCTGCGTGAATGTCACTTGTATTTCTTATGGAAATGTAAATTGTTTTATTATGATCTTGTTTCAAGTTTGACTGAAACAAAGAGCTCTTAGTTGTGCCATGACGACAGCGATGGCATTGGATATTTTGCATGTTGTTGAATAATATTGAAAGATTTGTTGAGCCTTTTTGGGGTCGAGATATTTTATTATTGCTTGTCGCGTGAACTCTTGTATTGCTTAATAATCTACAGGTGAATTTTATATGGGAATTCTGGTGAATCTCTAGTATCTTCTTGTGGCCTCGGCTGATTTAGTCACTTGCGTATAGTGTAAATGCATTACTCTTGAGAGGACGGTACAGTCATGAACATGATTGGAATGGAATATGAATGTCTCTATTTCTTTCTCCTCTGCTGTTAAGTTATGTTGATATCTATAACTGTATGAATAATAAATTATTCTCTCCTTGTCTAGAAACTATGAATGTTTTCTTCTCTTGTATCCTTATGTGAACTCTACGGTAAGGGTAAAACAAGAATAGACAGTAGTACTGTATGGAGAGCCTGGCATAAATTGTGTGTTGCTGTATAAGTGGCTATACTTGTCTGTACCATTAACATAGTGTATGATTGAAAAGGAATTATGTCAGTGAGCTTGCTGGTTATTATAAACTACCTTGTGAACTTGTTTGAATCATACTTGTTGAAATACGAGCTGATAGGATATTCTTTTTAGAATGGAATAAATTGATGGATTGATGTTGTCTTGGAGATACGAGATGGATGGATGTTTTGAATTATTTTGTTCTTCTTAATCTCTAATATGTACATTGAGTCATCTAAAAATATTTAGGACTATTTGTGATGATATAATAGAGGTTATGCATTATAGTCATGTTAAAATTATAGAAAGATATTTATCTTTGATTTCATTTAAACAGTTGTTTAATGAGAGCAATTGGTAGAATGCAATTGTTTTAAGATTTAGTGCTTATCATGCTCGGTTCGCGAACCCGACCCATGTTAACAATTTTGCGAGATGGTTGTCGTAAGTGGTAAAGGCACGCAGATCTGATATGATGCTCGATTATTTAATTTGGTTTTATGTTGAATTTCAATTTGACTTCTCTAATTGTATTATATGAAGGAAGTTGTTCTCTTGCTTTGTTGAGTAAGGTATCTCATATCTTTGAATGCATAAGTTGTAATTGATTAGCTTGTAATGAATGATAAAAAAAGGGATTGTTACTTGTATATGGTTGCAAATCGTATCTTGATGGATTGAACTTCTTCGGTTCGAATGATTTAAAGTACATTTATATTATTGTATACCTTGGAGATATTTGGGAATTCTCTAGGTAAGTCTTACTAAGGTTATGTGACTAAATACTTATGATTGTTTAGTAGTTCTATTATGATCTATTTAAAGCTATTTGTAATTTAGATCACTTTGATTTTTGAGAAGCTAAGGTTAAAATAAACCCTTTCGGGAAGCTGAGCGGGAAGAGTAATCTGATACTCTCTAACCTTGATCTAAGTCAAGACAACGTCTTGAATGTTTCTAAAATCACTATATCTTAACACTAATAATTAAGATATATATTTTAGTTTTAAGATCTGGAATAAACCCAAAAGGGATAAGTTAGCAATCTTATGAGAAGACTTAGGGTTACTACCCAATTTCGTGGATTAAGATTATTGTGAAACAATGATCTCCTTGTTGAGACCTCAATCTTATTAAACTTCTCTTTGTGGAATGGGTCTTAATAAGAAAGGCAATTTTAGGATGAGGAACCCAGGGGATTGGGAAAAGACTACCCTAAAAAGGAGTGTCTTAAAGTATAATTTAAACTCCACGTAAGTAACACCTTAAAGTTTAGTAGATCTTATCGAGGCGGATTTGAAGGTTGATGGCACAAGTTGATTGCGTAGGTTGTACCTTCGAGAAGATTAGGATCTTCTCGAAGATACAACAATGCAGGTGACTTATGGCGACACCCTTTGCATTGATCGTCAAGATTTACTCCTTAAACTCGAACAAGTTTTTACTCCGGGACTGGTTACCGACATGGTCATGTTATGAGGCTGCCCCGGAGACTCGGGGTACCTTGACACACAGGGTTAACTAGGGTTGACCCAGTATGTCAGCGTATCCCTAGTTCTCGAGAGCATCCTTATAACGTTGCCATATTATTAATCCGTTTCTGAGTGAATAACTTGGGACAGGAGAGACTGACAGAAGTCAGTATAAGACATTCTACATAACAAAGGAATGGGGTGAAGGACGTATTCCAGATTGATGAGTATTCCATCAAGGAATACGAGACATAAGCATTATGTTTCAAATCTTTGGCCAAAGTATCGCAAGTTTGCTGATTGTTGTCCTATGTCACCTAGTCTAAGGGACGAGATGTCGATGAATAATGGTAACAATTATTCAGATAGGTTCCTTGGACAGAGCATTCTGAATCCTAGATTAGGGAAGAGAACCGCAAGAGTGATGTGTTAGATTAAAAACGCCAACTCTTGATACTCATGAATAGATCGGTAGATTACCAAGTCATGGAATGAATAGATCGGAGGTACTCCAGTCATTACAATGCATATGGTTATCTCATTTATAAGAATGGTTGTTTTGATTTGTGAGTTCTAAATTATGTATTTAGAACCGGGAAGCATTTATCAAAAAAAAATAAATAAATACTTGTTCTAATGTATAAAATGAGGATGTTACATCTTGGTATCGTAGAGTGAAGGTTGCGCTCTTGGACCTATTGTGTCCATAATCGATAAAAACCTAAATTTTCTTGTAACAAAAATGGTTAGAACAAGGGGAATGTTGCGAATAATGCTCCACCAAAGGAGGGCAGAAACAACCCAAAAGCTTGATGAGATCCTTGCTGTCTGTTGGACACAAGAGATCGTTTAGCTATACTTGAACAACAAGTAATGGGAAATGAGGAGGAAGATGAAGCTGATAATAACAACCAGTAACCTCCTGAGGACAACCCCGATATGGGTGTTGATATTAATCTTTGAAATGCACTGTCTTAACCGAGAAAACAAAAAGGCCAGGTTGGTAGCAGAACTCACTAATTATATAAAAAGGATAAGCCCACCTAAATATGATGGCACCACGTTAGGTGATGGAGTTGAGAACTGGCTCAGGAAAATGGAGAAGTAATTTGCAATAAGAAACTTCTCGGAGGAAACCAAAGCTATTTAGGGAGCCTATCAGATTTCCCATGAAGCATCTTCATGGTGGGATAGCCGTAAAAAGCTGAGCTAAATATTGATGAGACCAATATTACTTGGGATCAATTTAAGGGCTATTTTAGGCAACGTTGGCTGCCACAAATTTTCTATGATCGAAAATGACAAAATTCCAGAACTTAGCTCAAGGAAGCTAATGGTAACTCGAATCTTGGGAGCGGTTTACAAAACTCCTCAAGTATGTACCATGATATCAAACCGACGAGAAGTTCGAATACGGAAATTCATCATGGGATTGAATCCCGATAGGGGAGAGGTCGATGTTCACACCCAACCACTATGGAAGGAGTTGTTGAAAAGGCCATAAGACAAGAACATAAATTAAAGGCTATTTCTGCTCATAAAGAGGAAGTGTGGAAGAAGATTGCAAACCCTTCTTCAACTTCACTACCCAAAAAGGGACCATGGAAAAAGTTTGGAAAGCAGTAAGTTTCAGGGGGATAATAGTAAGAAAGCATGTGCAAATAAGCTGCTTTGAAATGTAAGGGATAATTTTGCCAAAAATTATAACAATGGGCAGAAGCCCTATGGAGGACAACGTGATAATTACAAGGTTGGAGGCAATTTTGAGCCTAAAAAGGGACCTGTAGGAGGCTGCTACAATTGTGGCAAAGACCACTATGCAAATCAGTGCCCTTTGAAGAAGGATGATCGTAATCAGTCAGCACATAAGATACATGCTTGCTTGTAGCGAGACAACAAGCAAGTTGAAAAGCAGGTGACACCTATAGAAGTTCTGGGTAAGTTATTTGGCATACCTATCACTATTATTTTTGATACAGGAGCTACTGAATGTTTTATTTCTAATAAAATTGCTTCTAAACTTAAGAGAAAAGCTGGAAAAATGGATAAATCTTGGACTGTACAGTATGGTAATAACTCTGTTCATACAGTGAGTATGTGTCTTTTTGGGGCAGTCCTTGACTTACCTAACTTTTCCACTGAAGTTGACCTCTATGTTACACCTTTGGGATCTTACGACATTGTCATTGGTGTCAATTGGTTAGCTGAACATAAAGCAAAAGTAGACTGTTATGAAAAGAATATAAAATGTTTAGATGATCGGCTGAAATCAGCAGAGATTCAAGGTGTGAAACGTGAAATTTCAGTTAGAAAATTGTCAGCTATGTAGCTTAAAAAGGCTAAAAACAAAGGATGCACCCTTTATGCAGTAAAGATATCTAAATTTTCAGAAGAAGATGGTGATTCCATGAAATGATTTCCTCTGTTGCAAAATTTCAAAGACATTTTTCTAGAGGAATTACCAGGTTTACCACCCAAGAGGGAATTTGACTTCACCATCAAATCAAACCAGGAACGGAACCTATTTCCAAAGCACCTTATCGGATGACTACTATAGAGTTAGTTGAGCTTAAGGCACAATTGCAAGAACTTTTGTCTAAAGGTTTGATTAGACCAAGTGTTTCACCTTGGGGAGCGCTAGTAATATTTGTGAAAAAGAAGGATGGAACACTTAGGCTATGTATTGATTATCGGATGTTGAACAAAGCAACAATCAAGAACAAATACCCACTTCCAAGGATCGACGATCTATTTGATCAGATGCGTGGGGCAGCAGTTTATTCTAAGATAGATCTTCGATCTGGTTATCATCAGTTAAGGATTAGAGAAGAAGATATTCATAAAACAACTTTCCGAACAAGGTACGGACATTATGAATTCACGGTTCTACCCTTTGGATTAACTAATGCACCCACAACTTTTATGAACTTAATGAATAATATCTTTCAAGAATATTTGGACAAGTTTGTACTTGTATTCTTGGACGATATTCTCATTTATTCTAAAAGTGTTGAGGAGCACAATGAGCATTTGAAGATAGTTTTGGGAATTTTGAGAAAAAGAAAGTTGTATGGTAAGTTATCCAAATGTTCTTTCTTTGATTCAGAAGTTCACTATTTGGGTCATGTCATTAGTAAGGAAGGAATTGTTGTGGATCCTTCAAAAATAGTGGCAATAACTGAGTGGCCTGCACCAAAAGAATGTGCACAAGTAAGAAGCTTCATGGGTCTTCTTTGGTTATTATAGAAAATTTGTTAAGGATTTTTCTAAAGTAGTTGCACCGATAACTTCATTGCGAGAAGAAGGATAAGAAATTTATTTGGAATGATAAGTGCGAAACTGCTTTCAAAATCTGAAAAAGCTAGTTGACTTCCGCACCTATATTAGCTGTACCAGACCCTAATGGGAGCTTTACTGTTGTAACGGATGCTTCTGGGGAAGGCCTTGGAGGTGTTTTGTTACAAAATGATCAAGTCATAGCATATGAAAGTAGAAAACTTAAATTACATGAGCTGAATTATGCTCCTCATGATTTGGAGCTTGCTGCCATTGTTCATGCGCTTCAAGTCTGGAGACACTATTTACTTGGGAAACCTTTTGAGTTGAAAACTGATCACTTAGGACTGAAATATATTTTCACTCAGCCTAATCTAAATGCCGACCAGAGAAGGTGGTTAGAGTTTTTATCCCAATATGATTTTGATATTAGCTACATCAAAGGGAAAGAGAATAGAGTAGCAGATGCTCTAAGTCATAGGAAGCACATTTATGCTCTTATAACATTAAGAACTCGGTTTAAGGATGAGGTAAAAGTGCCTCGAATTTGATATATACTTTCAGCAAGTAAAAGAAGCGCTTGCTCTGAGAACCTAATGATGAAAGGTATAAAGGCTTTCATTTTGATAATGAAGGAATCTTACGTTATGAAAACAGGGTATACGTACCTATGCTGAACGATTTGAGAAAGAAGTTGTTAGTTGAATTTCATAATTCACCTTTCTCTGGACACCCGGGTATCACAAAAATGCTTGCTGATCTGAAACAACAATACTTTTGGAAAGGTATGAAAAAGGATGTCATTGATTTTGTGACTCATTGTCTAGAATGTCAGCGGGTTAAGGCAGAACACATGCACCCTACTGGACTATTATATCCTCATAGCATACCGCAGTACAAATGGCAAGTAATAAGCATGGAATTTGTACAAGGGTTACCTATGTCCAAGAATAAACATGATGTTATCCTGGTAGTTGTAGATAAACTAACTAAGGTAGCTCATTTCATCGCTGGAAATCTAAAGGATGATTCACCAGTGTTGGCCAAAAGATTCGTACACAAAATTTTCAGGTTACATGGTGTACCAGAATTGATTATATCTGACAGGGATCCTAGAATGACATCCAGATTTTGGCAAACGCTGAATACATCTCTTGGAACGAAACTAAACTTCAATTCTTCATATCATCCGGAAACGGATGGACAAACTGAGAGAGTAAATCAAGTGTTGGAAGACATGTTGCGAATGTATTGCATGGATCAACAGTATAAATGGGAAGAGTATCTTCCATTAGTTGAATTCACATACAACAACACTTATCACTCATCTCTTAAAATGGCACCATTTGAAGCACTTTATGGAAGAAAGTGCAGAACCCCTGTTAGTTGGGATAGTATTGAGGATAGAGTGGTAATTGGACCAGAGATCCTCACTGAAATGGAACAACAAGTAAAGTTGATTCATGAATGATTAAAGGAAGCAACAGATAGGCAGAAGAGCTATGCTGACCTTAAGCGGGTTGATCGAAAGGTTTGAGCTTGGTGAGAAGGTTTTTCTTCGTGTTAAACCTAGAAAGAGTTCTATAACTTTTGGCAAGGCTGCCAAGTTATCACCTCGTTTTGTGGGACCTTTCAAAATTGTCGAAATAATCAATCCTGTAGCTTATCGATTAGCATTACCACCTGCTTTGTCTCGCATGCATGATGTTTTCCATATTTCTTTGCTTAAGAAATACATTTCAGATTTGTCACATGTTTTAAATTGGAATTCCTTGTAGGTCCAAGACCCAGGAATAATCGTGGTTAAACCCACACGAGTGCTGGAAACTCACCAATTGCATTTGAGAAATCGTGAAATACAACAATGTAAGGTCCAAAGGGGACCAGGTTTAACAAAGAAAGTGCAACTTGGGAAAATCTGGAAGAGATGAAAATTGCTTTTCCTTTTCTTTTTCAACAGGATGAAATCATTGACAAAACATTTTTTTATGAACTTATCTTTTTCATGTTTATATGAAAGCTGATTGAGTTAAAAACATTATTCAAATTGAATAAAATGTATCGTGACATTGATTTCTGGAACTATTCAAGTTGGAAATAGTCACATTGTTTTGTGAACTAATAAATTGGTTGACCTGAAGGTTAATCAAATATGTAATCATCGGGATGATGAATCTTTTAGGAGGGAAGCATGTAACACTCTGAACTATTGTTACTTCCTCTTGAGCATTCAAGTGTTGATATATGATTTCTTCTGTAAAAAGGACATGTTCCTTTGATTGTGAAGTCATGCTTGATATGGATTGTATCTTCTTTGCTCTTGAAGATCTTTGACTGAGCCAGGATATGCTTGGACTCTTTTATTTCTTTCATTTTTGCACCTGAGTTTAATCTGATTTCGAATGAATTGTGGATTTACCCATCTATATCACTCAAACTTGGATCAGTGACATTGATCCAAGAGATGTTTTAAGTTTTTGGGATGAACAAAAAAATTATAGACCTTACGAAGGTTGCAAGGTCTGAATGTGTTGAATAAGCAATTCGAGTCTAACTCAGGTTGATCATGTTAAATGAATTGGTTCCCGATATCGTAATATCAGGAAGGTTTAGACCTTGAGCCAGGTAATAAATTCTGATATATTTATTGCTAGCTTATTATCAATGTTGGATTGAATCCATTTCGGGAATGTATCTGTTGGTTCTTATACTGAACGATTCTATTTGTTAGACCTAGACTAGTTCTATTAAGGTTAATAACCTAAACCTAAACTATAACCTATGGGTTGGATTAGTGCTAATCTAACCTAGCCCTAAACTATAAGCTAAATGTTCTAAGGTTAGTAACCTAGCACTAAGGAGGTTAGAATTAGTATTACCTTAAGGTCTAACCTATGTTTCTAACCTAACTAATGATCATGGATGAAAGGGACCTATGAAGGGGTGTGAGCCATGGGCGGTAGTTTCTATGGCATTAAATGAGATGGATAAGTATGAAGGACAAGGGATTTGGTGGAAGTTTCAAATGGCTAATGAAATCCGACGTGGCAGAGTCGCCAAATCTGGAAATGGTCTTTGGTTTGTTTTTGTCCATCGCCAACTATGGCGGTCGGTGGCAATGGAGATTGAGCGGGAATTTTGGAGTTAATGCAATTAATGAACTCGATTTCCAAGCACGGATTGCTCGGGAAGGCATGCAAAATGGAAAACTAGTTGGTTGTTTGGTTTTCCATACGCTCCGGTTTTCTCTCTGTTTGATCACTGGTTCTTCAAACCAGTCTACTTGGTGTTGCATGGCAACTATGAGAATAACTAGCTCTTTTCTTTGTCGAGGAAAGTTTATAAGGCATGGAAATAACAAATTATTGTTGTTGAATTTAACGTGGAAGAAGAGGAGAAGGCTCGAACTCTTTCAGAGGTCTTCTTCAAATTTTTAAGCGACATTACGAGGCATGTTAGGCCCTAACTTTTAAAAATCTTGCTTTCTTTCAAATGATTTCATTAGAACAACTCTGTTCAGATGATTTTTGGTCCAGTTGGTTTTTATGGTAGCATTGTATGAATTAGTTTGCTATATCTTCATGCTGGTTCGATTATTCAGTCGAACCCTTGCTGGGTGTACATTTTGTTTTGTACGGTTGAATTATCTTGTTGTGTTTTGCATTTCGGTTAGATTTCGTAGAAATGCTTGCAAGAATAATGTACGAATTCGAACTTTGTTGGAGTCCATAAAAATGCTTTCTTGCTTGGTATAGACTTTTGTTGAAGCCTTGTTGTTAAAACTTGTGGAGATTGATACAGTTGGAATTCTTGGAAATAGATAGTATCTTTCTACTTCAGTAGAAGTTTATTTGAGAATACTAAATGGGTACAACTCCTTTTTGAGTCCTTGAAAAGTAACATATGTTTCTACTTCTGTAGGAGTTCAGTCGTGAATTCTGTATGTTATTGATACAGTTGGAATTCTTGAATTTAATATGTATCTTGTATTTCTACTTCAGTAGAAGTTTATTTGTGAATACTACATGGGTTCGACTCCTTTTGAATCCTTGAATCGTATATTATGTTTTTCTCTTCTGTATAAAGCTCAGTTGTGAATACTGTGGTTATTGACTCAGTTGGAGTCCTGGATATGTAACCAGTGTTTCGACTTCTGTATAAGCTTGGTTGTGAATACTTATTGATATTGGCTCTGTTGGAGTCCTTAATATGTATCTTGTATTTAGACTTCTGTAGAAGTTTAGTTGTGAAGACTGTTGGTGTTGAATTAGTTGGAAACCTTGAATGTTTTTCATATGAATATGAATTTGACTCTTCGATCTAGTCCACGCTGTGTTTACTTTTTAAACTCGACTCTGTATGAGTCCTTGCTGTATTCGTATTATCTCGGCTTGGATGAAACTTTGTTGAAAATAATGATATGATGATGAATTTTATGAAGATCTTGTTGAGGTTATTATTTCTTGAAAACGACTTCTAATTTACACCCATGTTGTATAATCGTAGGGATTTGCTTAGCTTGAATGAATGAAGTTTGTGCATATTGTGTTTCGACTCTGCGTGAATGTCACCGTTGTATTTCTTATGGAAACGTAAATTGTTTTAATATGATCTTGTTTCAAATTTGACTAAAACAAAGATTCTTAGTGTGCCATGACAGTGATGGCGTTGGATATTTTGCATGTTGTTGAATAATATGGAAAGATTTGTTGAGCCTTTTTGGGGTTAGATATTTTATTATTGCTTGTCGCGTGAACTCTTGTATTGCTTAATAATCTACAGGTGAATTTTATATGGGAATTCTGGTGAAGCTGTAGTATCTTCTTGTGGCCTAGGCTGATTTAGTCACTTGCGTATAGTGTAAATGCATTACTCTTGAGAGGACGTATGAGTCATGAAACATGATTGGAATGGAATATGAATGTCTCTATTTCTTTCTCCTCTGTTGTTAAGTTATGTTGATATCTATAACTGTATGAATAATAAATTATTCTCTCCTTGTCTAGAAACTATGAATGTTTTCTTCTCTTGTATCCTTATGTGAACTCTACGGTAAGGGTAAAACAAGAATAGATAGTAGTACTGTATGGAGAGACTGGCATAAATTGTGTGTTGTTGTATAAGTGGCTATACTTGTCTGTACCATTAACATAGTGTATGATTGAAAAGGAATTATGTCAGTGAGCTTGCTGGTTATTATAAACTACCTTGTGAACTTGTTTGAATCATACTTGTTGAAATACGAGCTGATAGGATATTCTTTTTAGAATGGAATAAATTGATGGATTGATGTTGTCTTGGAGATACAGATGGATGGATGTTTTGGAATTATTTTGTTCTTCTTAATCTCTAATATGTACGTTGAGTCATCTAAAAATATTTAGGACTATTTGACAGCTATAATAGAGGTTATGCATTATAGTCATGTTAAAATTATAGAAAGATATTTAGCCTGATTTCATTTAAACAGGTTGTTCAATGAGAGCAATTGGTAGAATGCAATTGTTTTAAGATTTAGTGCTTATCATGCTCGGTTCACGCGAACCCGACCCGTGTTAGCAATTTTGCGAGATGGTTGTCGTAAGTGGTAAAGGCACGCAGATCGATATGATGCTCAGTTATTTAATTTGGTTTTATGTTGAATTTCAATTTGACTTCTCTAATTGTATTATATGAAGGAAGTTGTACTCTTGCTATTGAGTAAGGTATCTCATATGCTTTGAATGCATAAGTTGTAATTGATTAGCTTGTAATGAATGATAAAAAAGGGATTGTTACTTGTATATGGTTGCAACTTTATCTTGATGGATTGAACTTCTTCGGTTCGAATGATTTAAAGTAAATTTATATTATTGTATACCTTGGAGATATTTGGAAATTCTCTAGGTAAGTCTTGCTAAGGTTATGTGACTAAATACTTATGATTGTTTAGTAGTTCTATTATGATCTATTTAAAGCTATTTGTAATTTAGATCACTGATTTTTGAGAAGCTAAGGTTAAAATAAACCCTTTCAGGAAGCTGAACGGGAAGAGTAATCTGATACTCTCTAACCTTGATCTAAGTCAAGACAACGTACTGAATGTTTCTAAAATCACTATATCTTAACACTAATAATTAAGATATATATTTCAGTTTTAAGATCTGGAATAAACCCAAAAGGGATAAGTTAGCAATCTTATGAGAAGACTTGGGGTTACTACCCAATTTCGTGGATTAAGATTATTGTGAAACAATGATCTCCTTGTTGAGACCTCAATCTTATTAAACTTCTCTTTGTGGAATGGGTCTTAATAAGAAAGGCAATTTTAGGATGAGGAACCCAGGGGATTGGGAAAAGACTACCCTAAAAAGGAGTGTCTTAAAGTATAATTTAAACTCCACGTAAGTAACACCTTAAAGTTTAGTAGATCTTATCGAGGCGGATTTGAAGGTTGATGGCACAAGTCGATTGCAGGGTTGTACCTTCGAGAAGATTAGGATCTTCTCGAAGATACAACAATGCAGGTGACTTATGGCGACACTCTTTGTATTGATCATCAAGATTTACTCCTTAAACTCGAACAAGTTCTTACTCCGGGACTGGTTACCGACATGGTCATGTTATGAGGCTGCCCCTGGAGACTCGGGGTACCTTGACACACAGGGTTAACTAGGGTTGACCCAGTATGTCAGCGTATCCCTAGTTCTCGAGAGCATCCTTATAACGTTGCCATATTATTAATCCATTCTGAGTGAATAACTTGGGACAGGAGAGACTGACAGAAGTCAGTATAAGACATTCTACATAACAAAGGAATGGGGTGAAGGACGTATTCCAGATTGATGAGTATGTCATCAAGGAATACGAGACATAAGCATTATGTTTCAAATCTTTGGCCAAAGTATCGCAAGCTGCTGATTGTGTTGTCCTATGTCACCTAGTCTAAGGGATGAGATGCCGATGAATAATGGTAACAATTATTTAGATAGGTTCCTTGGATAGAGCATTCTAAATCCCAGATTAGGGAAGAGAACCGCAAGAGTGATGTGTTAGATTAAAAATGCCAACTCTTGATACTCATGAATAGATCGGTAGATTACCGAGTCATGGAATGAATAGATCGGAGGTACTCCGAGTCATTACAGCTGCATATGGTTATCTGTTATAAGAATGGTTGTTTGATTTGTGAGTTCTAAATTATGTATTTAGAACCAAGAAGCATTTATCAAAAAAAAAAAAATACTTGTTCTAATTTATAAAATGAGGATGTTACAAGTATTGTTATGTTCTTCCTCTCTTGTCTCCTTAGTTCTTCCATTCTTTCGTATTGATGATCTTTGGGCATAAAAAGTTTCAAAGTATCAGGAATCTACACTTTAAAAGTTGTACATTTGTATATAAGTTTTTTTGCTTGCTTTCAATAAGGGAACCTCTCCCATTAAAGAGGAGGGACTTGCTATCCCCTGACTATGGTTTGTTAAAAGTATTATTTTAAAACCCAACAATTTTTGGTGACTCCACTGGGGATTTCATTTCAAACGTATCCATTTCTAAAAGAACAACTTCAAGATCTTTTTTTGATCTGGAGACTCTACGGTATACATGTGGGAAGAAATCTCTCGGGGTAGAAGATTCCCATTTTCAACTTCTGGAGCAACAAAAATTCTCTCTTCTTCCAACAAGAAGGAACAGAGGAACTCATTCTACAAGCACACCTCTGTTAAAGAAAAAAATTCCAAGAATAGCATTCCTCAAGAACAACTCAGCCCTAATCTTCGTGCTTTGATACTTGTTGGTGTTTCAATACCCCTTTAGTCAATTTTTCCAAAGATGGCAACACCTTTTCCTTTGGGACAATGGGTTGGGCATATTGCTCTTCCTCAGCCATTGCATGGGTTACCTAGGGGTAACAGGAAAAGTTTTCCTAAATTTAGAGTTGATGGTAAATTACATCTAAATGAACACATTGTATCCTTCATTTTTGCATGTGGGATTCTTGGGGTTGAACATGAAGATGTCTTTGTTGGGATTTTTGTGGAGACATTGCAAGAAAATGTTGCTTTGATTGGATCTATCATATTCCTATGGGATCAATTATTGATTGGACCACCATGACAACTCAATTTGAGAAACATTTCAAACTTGCTGAAGATGTGCGTGTTCTATTATCTCAAATATCTCATATCAAGAAGGAACCATTTGATCCCATGAGAGAATTTTTGGCCAAATTCAATAAGCTCATTCATAAAATTCCATAGAACACTTGTCCTATAGATCAAATCCAAAAGTGTTTCTTCCTCAATGCTCAGTTACTTGAAGTAAGTTATGCACTAAGGAGAGATAACCTTGCAACTCTAGATGTTGATCAACATTTGGCTATCGGTGTTGAGGATGACACGATCATGTCCGATAAACTTAAAAAGAGAACCTTCCAAGTATAAAGCATATTATTCTTCCTCCTCCCTTGGAGCCAAATTAGATCGGTTGGTATCGAAGCTTGTTAAATATCTCATTGCCATCAAGAAACAATTGGCTTAGCATGCTCCTTACCAATATATTCCAAGGAAGAATTTTCAGCCCAGAACCATTTTCCTTCTTCTCGGACTAGATTGGCTATTGAAGTCCCACCCATCAAGGTTCCATTCAATGCTTACTTGTGAAATTAAAGAACCTGATGATGACGAAGTTTAATGAAATCTATGAAGAACTAGAAAAAGAGGTTGATGAAGAAATGGAGGAGCTTGGTGGATCTTAAGTTCATTTCCTTACCACTTTGAAGGTATGGGTGATGAAGATGAATATGATGAAAGATTAGAAAATATGAATAGTGAGTCATATGTTGTCATGACTCTGGAGAAAGCAAACAAGAAAAAAAAAAGTGGTGCATCCTGCTAAGAAATCCAAGGAGTTTCCTATAACTATTCTAGAGGTTGCAAGAAGAGGATCTCCTATTCCCACTACCTCCATACCAAAGGTGAGTAATGCTAATCCTCCTCCTTCTACTTTTTTTCCAAAACGTTTTGTCCTTAAAATCCTAAAACTAATAAATCAAAAGTCTATCACGTTCCTAATAATGATTCCCCATCCACCTTTGGATCTTTTGATATCATTGATCACCTCAAAAAGACCAAAATCCAAATTTCATAGGCCGAGGTTTGCCAAACCCATCCAAAAGCCTTTACTAAAATGGTAAATTTTGTGAATTCCAAATCCAAAGCTTCATCCAATACTTCTAAATGTATTTTTCCCACTCCCTCTTTCTCACCTCAACCAAGCCTTGTGGCTGCAGTGACTTCCCTAATGAGAAAGTCAAATGATTCTATGTGACTCTCCTCATAGCTGGCCATAAAATCTCAGTAATTGTGTTATAGACTAAGGATCATCGAGATAATGTAATGTCTTCCAAAGTAGCTCAAGCTTTGGGCCTAACTATAACATGTGTCTTTGGTTCTTACTATTCCATGGAGAGTAGAAAAGTGCCTTTGGTTGGGAGGATTAAAGATGCACAAGTAGCTTTTTCTTCTTTTCAAAGAAAAGGGTCTTGGCCAATATTTTGGTATCTGATATTCCTCCCTCATATGGGATGTTGTTGAGTAGAAATTTCTATAAGGAGGTAGGAGGTGAAATTCAGATGGAGTGGTAGCATGCTTTGATCCCGATCAATGGAAAAATGAAGAATTTGCTACCTGAGAAATAGACTGAATACATTGTGTAAAAGACAGACGATTTCCTAGAAGCACAAATACTCAATGCGAGATATAGGGCACGATAACTATATGATCATGTCACAAGATGAGGAAAAACTTCCTAAGGGAGTGATTCATGATCCTAATAGCATTTGGGCTCTGGAGTTTGATGGAAGCCACTCTTCAGCTAGTTCGGGGTAGTGTGGTGCTAACCTCTCTAGAAGGGAAGATTCATCCTTTTTCATTCAAGATTTGTTTTGAAAATACAAACAATATAGCTGAATATGAGGCACTCATACTTGGATTGAACATGGAAAAAGAAATGGGAGTGAAGAATATTTGTGCTCGTGGTGATGTAGAGTTGATTGTGAAACAAGTAAGGGATATTTACCAAGTCAAGAGTAGGAGATTGAAACATTATAGAAATCTTTTATGGGATTCCATTGAGTTTCTTGATGCTTTCTCCATTGAAGATATGCCAAGAGAGAAGACTACTAGAGCTGATTCTCTAGCTATCTCAGGATCTTTACTTGATTCCTCATCCAAATTTCTCTCGGGAAAATTTACCATTGAAATGATTTATAGGCCCAGTGTACTAGATAATACAATCAATTGGTATGTTTTCAATGATGATCAACACTTGCTCTAATTCTTGGAGATTAAGGATAATTTTGATGAGTTGTATTTTGAAGGGACTAAAACTCTTCCTAGAGAGTTTTATCCTCTAATGAAGGAGATATTATGGAAGAGATGGATCAAGATGGCTACATCAAATTGAAAGGTAACAAGATCCCTAAAGGGCTGGTGATTTTGGAAGATCTGCTTGATAAGCATGATAGGTACATCAAATCTAAAGATTCCTAAGGAGCTCAACAGTCTATTAAATGTGAAAAGGTTAATATTGGGAGTCTTGATGAACCCAAGATGGTGAACATTGGAAAATGTTGCACTCAAGAAGAGAAGAAGAAAGCAGTAAATCTACTAAAAAGGTATGCTGATGTTCTTGCTTATTCATATGATGATCTCAAGGATTTTCAACCAAAGGAGATGCAACACTTTATCCCTCTAAAACTTGGGATCAAACCTTTCAAGAAGAAACAAAGGAAATATAATCCCAAGGTTATTGGAACTATTTTTCAAGAGATCCAAAAGTTACTAAAGGAAAAGATTATTTTCCCTATACATCATTCAACATGGATTGCCAACATTGTGCATGTCAAGAAGAAAAATGGTGATATTCACATCTTTGCGGATTTCAAGAATTTGAATCAGGCCTCTTTGAAAGATAACTAGCCTCTCCATAAGATGGATCAAGTTTTGTAATATATCACATGCTTTGAGATGTTGTCTATGCTAGATGGATTCTCCTGTACAATCAAGTGGAATTCAATACCCCAGATCAACACACAACTGATTTTACTACTCCTTGGGGAATCTTTGCCTACAAGAGAATGCCTTTTGGTATTATCAATGTTGGTGCCACCTTTCATAGGGAAATGGACTTATATTTTGGTAGTCTAAAGGGAAACTGTATTGTTGTGTACCTTGATGATTTGACTGTTTTCTCTAAAACAAGGGAAAATCACTTTCAACATCTTAAAGTAGTCCTCCAAAAATGCAAAGAACATGAAGTTTCTCCTAATCCTAAGAAGTATTTATTTTTGTTATTGAAGGAAATTTGTTGGGGCATATTGTCTCTAAAGAAGGAATCAAGATAGATCTAGAAAGAGTTCAAGAAATCCAATAGATTCTTCTTCCCACAAGCAAGAAAGGTGTTCAATATTTCTTTAGTAAGATAAACTTCCTGAGGAGATTCATTCCTGATTTTGTAGAACTAACTGTGAGCATTGCTCACATGATGAAAGGAAATAAAAAAATTGGTTGGAATTCCAAAGGTAAGGAAGCATTTTAAGGTATTAAGAAAGCCATTTCTAAGACTCCCATTTTAGCATGTCCTGATTGTAGGAAGGATTTTATCATCTATTACTATGCTACAAAGAGTACCTTGGATATTGTCTTAACTTAGAGAAATTATGAAGATCATGAGCTTCGATTGCATTCATGATATATGTTCTGAAATCTCATGAATTGAAATATACTATGATGGAGAAACATTCTTTTACAAAGTGATCAAAGTGTCAAGCGATTGAGTTTACATTCTTAATTCTCACTCTATTGTGATTTTACCCGATACAACCATCAAGTTTATTCTTACACAACATGAGTTTGGAACTAAGAGAGGAAATTAGGTAGCAAAGGTCCAAGAATATGACCTTTATATCAAGCCAAATAAGCTAGTCCAGGGGTAAAGGCTTATGTGAGCTTATTGCTTGAAGGAGATGGTGCAAAATTGTCCAAAGAAGTAGTTGATGTTCATGTTGTCCTCTTCCTCGCTTAAACAGATGAATGGTGTGTGGATATTGCACATTTTATTACTTAAGGAGAGTGTCCATCCCACTTGATTGCCAAGGAAAAGAGAGCTATTAATTTAAGTTATGCACAATATATATTATGGGAGAATGCTTTGTTCAAGCGAGGCATAGATGGAAGATTCTTGAAGTGTGTAGACAAAGAGCGAAAAGAATTTGTTCTCAACTTTTCATGATTAGGCTTGTGGAGGGAATTTCTCTTCTACTATCACTGCTCATAAATTCCTTCGTGTTAGGTACTTTTGCCTACATTGTTCGAGTGATGCATCAAAATGGGTAGGTAAGTGTGAATCCTATCAGAATTTTGTTGGGATACATAAGTTGGCTGCTTTACCACTCAAACCAGTAGTGATTGATGAGCCTTTTCAACAGTGGGGATTAGATTTCATTGGAACTCTTAATCCACCTTCCAGTGTTGTGCATACCCATGTGTTTACTGCTACAGATTACTTCAAAAAGTGGGTAGAGGCTATTCCAATAAAAAGCACTACTTTTGAGGTGGTGTGTAATTTCATCAAAGAGAACATCTTGATAAGGTTTAGGGTACCAAACAAGATTATAACTGATAATTTTTCCATTTTTTCTTCTTTGTGATAATGGATTTCTACTATGGTTATGGAATTTCCCTTGCTCATTCTTTAGACTACTACCCCAAGGAATGGACAAGCAGAATCAAAAATAATAATTTGGTAACCATTGTTCAAAATCTTGTTAATGACTCTTAAAGGAATTGGCAAAAGACACTTTATGATTCTCTTTGGGCGAGATATGATTACACCCAAAAGAGAAATTGGGATTTCTTCATTTCAAGTGGTGTATGGTGTTGAAGCTTAGTTTCCAAAGAATAATGGAATTACCAGGTCTTGTACTTAATGAAGGATATTAAAGATTCAAGCTTTATCAATACCTTAGACAAGATGATCATGTATCTCCGTAAGTTAGATGAACGACAGATGCAAGAATTTGATATAATCTCACTCATCAACATAAGGTGAAAGATTTGTTTGACAAGAAAGATAGACCCATATATTTTCAAGTGGGAGACATTGTTCTACTGTGGGACAAAATACATGAACCTCGAGGAAGGCATGGTAAGTTTGATTATCTATGGCTTGGTCCTTTCAAAATCAAGCATTTTGCTTTGGAGAAAAATCTTTCTATTTGGATTATATGGATGAATCTCCTCTCCCACTTCCTTAAAGTGGGTATTATTTGAAGTTTTTCAAGTCCTAGGTGATTAAGCAAGTCCTTCTATATATTGTGTATAGTGTTTGGTTTTTGGTCGTTCTTTGTGTTTTTTTTTTGTTATTTCCTTTTGGTTTGTTTCCTTTTCCTATTGCATGCATGTTGTCTTCTCGTATTAGTTTTGGATTTGAATCTATTTTCCCAACGGATAAGGCACTAGTATGCTTTCCTAGAGTTTTTATATGGTTCTTGATCTTGCCTTGTTCCTCTTTCAAGTCATCCCCAGAAAGAGCCAATCTGTTGTCATCATAAAATTTGCCTCTTGTAAATAACTAATTTGTAGGTCCCAAGTGTTGGTATTTAGTTTTTAATCCCACCGGTTCCATTTAAAAATTCCTTAGTCTGTGCATTTTGAAACATTTTTCTATTTCTGTCATGGATGCGTGGAATTTATCAATATTTTTCTATGGTTGTGGACCGGGTCAAGCCTTGTATTCCTTGCATTTATCTTTTTGTAGAAAAAAATATTTGATTCGGCATGAACGGTGGAGTTTTCCCCTTCATTTCATCTTTGACGGGCATATCTTCCCTGTCAATTTTTTGCCCCAACATCCACGGGTACGTGGACATCTCTAATTGGATGTGGCAGGAAGAGTTCTTTTTGTGAACTTGTCATTTTTGTTATTTTTAGCAAAAGTGTCAAATTGGCCCCGTGGCCCCAAAGGATCCTGATTGGTTGAAACAATCAATGGTGGAAAGGCAGGCCCCTTTTTGTGTTTTGATGCTTTGAAAGGTCAAAATGGAAAGGATGGTCCATTTTATGTTTTGAGGCAATATGGAAAAGGTGTAAAATGTAAAAAGAATGCCTAAGGCCCGCAAAGGGACACGTGGCCATTCTTTAAGTTAAAAGTGGAGAGGCGGGTTGTCGGGAAACTTTAGGAATTTTACCTTTATTTCCAAAAGGGTGTATAGTTATAAAGTGAAGTGCAACCCCACATACGCCTAAGTGAAGCCACGTGTTGATGCCCGCATTAGAAGTCAAGGCATGATGGCAGGAATTGGAGTGATTTACGAATTCAGTTTTATTTCAAAAAGAGACTCAAAGTCTAAAAATGATCCATGACTCTGCTAGTGTTTTGAGCTTGCATTGAAAATTCAAAGCGAGAGGTGGGTCGGCCAAGAACTTTGAGTTTTTGAGCCTTTTGTTGAAAAAAGTTAAAATTGTAAAAGTGAACCACGCTCTGTCACCACTCAAATAAAGCCACGTGTCAATCCTATATCAAAAGTGGATGTGTGGGCTGAAATGTTCCAAAGTTCCGTTTCTCTAAAAAGGCACAAAATTTAAAAAATTTCCTCGTGCCCACTTCAACAAATATCTTCCGCATGGATGAATCATGTTTGAAGTTACAAAACGATTGTAATGCATTATTAGCATCATTTTTGCCACCATTAACACTTCTGCAAGAACCAAGAAACCGAATGTAACCATTTTTAAAGATTATTTAATGGTTTCTCTACACCATTGTTGAGGGTTGGATCTTGGCATTCTTGAAATTGTAATAGATTCGAAAGTAATCAATACGAAGTTCTCCCTTTCTTCCTCTACAATTCCTTCTTTCCTTATTCAAATTTGTGAATCATCCATCTTTTCATGCTAAGAAACTTTATGTTCTTGTTAATATGATTTTGGGAACTTTGTGTCTGTGAAATTATATCTGTTATAAACATGAATGATTCCATTCTACATCTCTTTTTCTCAATACGCATAAGGCTATACTCTACTACCTATATTGCTTGAAAGTATTGTTATGTTCTTCCTCTCTAATCTCCTTAGTTCTTGCATTATTTCGTATTGATGATATTTGGGCATAAAATATTTCAAAGTATCAGGAATCCACACTTTAAAAGTTTTACATTTGTATATAAGTTTTGATGCTTGCTTTCAATAAGGGAACCTCTCCCATCAAAGAGGAGGGACTTGTCCCCGACCGTGGTTTGTTAAAAGTACTATTTTAAAACCCAACACGGCTCACATCCATCACCGCATATTTGTCACTAACATGACTCATACTCTCTCCCCTAAAACTAGCAATCATAGTATGTGATATAATTCCTCCAATGTCACATTCATCTCCTGTGTAAGTAACCCAGAATCCACATGTATCTGCACACCATCTCTCACATAAGGAAGTCAACATGGGAATATTATGGGGCACGTGCCTCATCCGTGCTATGTGCTATATGATGGAATGGTCCATAAAATCCCAATTCTCATCTAGAAAACCCAATACAAGCAATGATCTCATATGCCAACCACCACGAAACTTCCTCGAGTGAATATCTCTTTATACACCATGAAACGACAACAAACGAAATGTTAGAATACATTACAAGACCAAATACACTCAACTATCATATTAGCACCATATTTAACAAAATTCTACATCCACTACATACATCCTGGACTAGGGCACCTAGATGCAGGGAATGGGGTGCTAAGGAGTAGGAAATTAGCACCTGTTGGTGGGCGCTTCTGTCCTAAGGGTCATTAACGCCCTCACCGCTTTTTTCCAGGTCTCAAACATCGAGAAAATTAAAAAAATTATAAAAATTCAGCTAAAACCACTACTACACCATACATTTTGTAAAAATTAATGCACTTACCAACTCCTTGTCATACGTGATGCTATGACGCTTACCACTCTCTCAAATAGAATAGCGCCTACTCTCACTTATGGCATTCTCACTCACTTTGTGCACACTCTCACAATCACACAAATCACAAATGAAGTAACTAAACACTTTTTCACTTTACTATTTATAGTTACTTCTCATCACTTACTTTCCTATAGTCATTATTTCGTGCTTATTTCTACAACTAATACACGCTACACCATTTTCTTTATATCTTGAGCGTTTACTCCGATTTACACCCTCTTTGCATGGCGTTATTTCTAGAATTATGCATACCACCATATTGAACATGTTTCAAATATTTTACCTATTTTCTACATTGTCTTCCATTCAAATTATACACATTTTAGTGATTTTTAGAGTTTTTAATCTATTTTGTGCTTACTTTCAGCTTAGCATTCGTTATTTTCATCACTTCCCATTTCACTGAAAGGGGGGATATCATTAGGATCATCATATAATCCCCCTTACATTACACATGATTATTCAAACCTACCAACTCACCATTTTTCAAACATTTACTAATTCATTGCATGACAATTCACCATTAAACCCCCTAATGACCTAACTTGGGGAAAAAAACATACAATTTTTTCTAATGTGATATTTCATCCTCCCCTAATGACCTAACTTGGGGAAACTAGTGATTAAAAATATTTTCATGCGACATTTAATCAATTTATATTGAATTCCCTCTAATGACCTAACTTGGGGGCAACTTACATAAAATATCTCCACAAGTAACCAATCAAACAATCGATCAATCAATCAATTAATTAACAAATTCAAAATATCTAACTAGTCACCATTATTCAATAAAAAAATCAACACAACTAGCCTCCCTAATGACCTAACTTGGGAGTCATGTGTGGCCACTCAGATGACCTAACTTGAGATATTACATTTATCACTTTTCCAAGATGACCTAACTTGTGAAGTTATTCTACATTTTGCGCTTGCTTCCAAATGACCTAACTTGAAAGCCCTCTCACAAATTTGCATTTTCTTCTAGATGACCCAACTTGGAAGCCATCATTCATTTCACATTTTCTTCCAAATGACCTAACTTGGAAGCCACCATATTTCAGTGACACCCATGGAGTGGAGGCAAGAGTGCTTTCCCTATATCACTCCTATATAGGTTAATTGTTTGATCAAAATTATTTGGATCTAAAACCAAAAAATTTGATTTGATTCAATTTGTAGTGGCTAGATCTTGAGGATGTAGTTAAATATTGGAGAATAGCACACTTTTCCCCCAACACTCTTCCTCTAGTGCCAGGACAATCCAAATCCTCTGGTTATTCATTTGTATAACAAGCGTTCGTGTTGCAAACCGATCACTCCCAACCCACCTATTCATCACTATACCGTGTTAGAAACCATCATAAATCATAATCACCACATGCATGTAGTACATTTAATCATGAAATTTATGATTTTTCATCATGTTACATGGATCATCTCGTCAATCCATGGTTCAATAGGATTTTATAGTTCTATCGAGATGCTTCTACTACATATGTGCGTTCTTCTACAACATGGGCTTCTACAAATTTTTCTCAAGTACACATCTCTATCTAAGTTATGTTACCAAGATTTCCACTCACCAACATAAAGTGGGGTGAAAGGAATTCACAAAATCACACACTTAATATTACATTTAAACCACCTGGTATGTGATTTTATATATGGATCTTGTGTAGTAAAAGTATTCACTAGTGACCTATCCCCTAGTCATGTCATAAATTAGTTAGTCATCATTGTTATGTGTCCGGTATAGTTTTCATTTGTCTATAAATTTTTGGGTGTATTTCAGGGAGTGTTACGTGTCATAATTTTCTTTATCGTCATTTTTAGTCCTACATCAAGCATCCCAGGGGCATCCTAGTCTGTGATTTTAGGCGCCCTAGTTTCTGTAACTCTTGGTCATAATTTTTTTCTTTGACGTCAATCTTTGTCATTACCCTGTTCATTCCCCTAGGTGTTATTTAGTGTTTCAGGTCAATAGTGTCAAAATTTGAACAAGAGATCCCTATATAAACATAACATAGTCACTACATTGTGCGCAAACATCTTACTATCAAGGGAAACTATCTACTAAGGCAAGGGACTATATTTGGGCATGTTCTACATCTACATCACACAAGCATAGGGGAAAAGGGTTGTATTCATTCTATTCCATCCACCATTTACATCTTTAGATATATTTATTACCCCCTACTTCTACGTCATCATTGGCGCTTAGGGAATCTGAGGCAAAAATTGCACACACAAGGAAACAAAACTACATTAGGTCTAGAATGTAGTGCAATGCTTAGTTATAAGTCCACCATTATGGTAGCTAAGGTCAGTTTGAACCCTTCATTTACATCTTTATTTTTTAGGAATTGATTCTTTGTATGGGTTTTTGAATTCTATCTTCACATCATATTATTGGTGACATAAGCAAAGGTATAAGGATACCTATGTGAAAAAGAAAAAGATACATTGAATACCTAGGGAAATGTTGGAACTAGATCCCGAGCCTTTTTACGTACTAGAAGCACCTAGAACATACACCAAAGTGTCCCTAGGTGCCCTAGTTCTCTCCCAAGAACCCCATTCGGTTAGATATCTAAATTCTATATTTTCCAAAACAACATATTCATATTCAGTCAAACCCACATATCATCCTGTCCAAGTCTAGCACATAGTAAAGTAAGTCATATTTAGGTTAGTATCTCATCCCTTCTATTTAATTCACTTTAATTCATTCAAAATCAAATAAAAATAATCTAGCATTAGTATTTCAATTCATATGAGTTATTTCATTATTGTTTCTATTTGGATTAACTATTAGGCTCATAATAATAAAGAATTTTACCTATTTTAGTTCATCGGTTGTTCGATGCGGTTTGATCCAAGTAGAAAAATGAGGTAGAATGTATTATAATTGCTAGAGGACTATTCTTGTACTATGAAGACAACTTTGTGAACTAATAAAACCTATGCCAATGTGAGAAAGTCAACCGTAACCATCCCCCGATCATAGGTACCCATAAAGGTCAAGAGTGCACAACTACTAGTTTCTATATCTCAGGTGCTTGGCATCATGTGTTTGATCCCATGACCCAAGTCGAATCTAGGTAATTTTATGACTATAACTATTTTTTGTTCTTGTACTATGTAGGCTTCTACCGAATCTATGAGTTGTTTTATGGAGGGAATAATTCACCAAATGTATGCCCCCTCATTTGGGGTACATACAACATCTCTAGGAGGATGCAACCCAAAGGAGAGGACCAAATGATGATCTGAAACTCGATACCTTGTAGGGGGAGGGAATTTCCGTGGTAAAAATCAAGGCACATGCAAACAAAGTGGCTAGAAACATGTGTTAGAACAATTAAGACAAATAAACATATATAAGACTTTATGTAATATAGGTAGAAATAAATCAATGTAGACCATGAAAAAGCGTGTTTTCGAACATGGGAAATCACTCACAATATCACAAAAAAATCAAGGCCAAAGAAGACAAAAGAATACAAGCAATGAAAAAATAATACATAGGGCATATTCTACAAAATTGAAATACAATCGCAAATATTGGCAAACAATATCAAGAATAATATTAGAACAACCATGGTAGAAAAACATTATTGTAAAGAAAATACTACACATGAAGTAAATGTTAGCATGATAGAAAGATAAAAAGTATGTAAAGATTTATATATATCACTAGAGTAGTTTGATAGTAAGAATAAGTAGTATAAAACGAAACAATAGTGTGTATGAATGTAGATTCCCCTAAGAGCGTCGGTGGGACTTTGGTAGGAGGAATAGTGTCAAGAATCAATGTTGTGTATAAATTTATGTGTAAAGTATGCATTCACAGCTAGAGAGAAAGTGAACACGGATATGTATATAGAAAGGATAATGACATACAAAGTATTTGTCTAGCATGTGAAACAAAGTGTGCATGTAACTAGTATAAACAAGAAATAATATATGCAACAAAAATATGCATTATGTTGTGAATGAGTGAGATGGAATCATACTAAATGTGAGTGTGATAGGGGCTGCGCTCCCCGAGTGTATGTGGATGAATATATATGAGATGAGGCTCATTTATAGAATACCCATCAACAATACATATTGAATCATAGAAAAAGAGTGTTTCATCGGCAAATGGTTTGAAATATGCACTAGATAGATAGACCATGGACCATAGAGTGTAAAGAGTGTGAATGTAGTGAGGTTGATTTTAGATTTATACCCTTAGTAGTCGAGTATGAATCATAGAAATAGAGTGTGTCATAGGGTAGTATGATGTGTGAAAATCAAATGCTAGAAAGATGTACCAAGAAATGAGGAGCATGAATTATGTATTGTGTGAGGTTCATGAATGTAGTATGCCCTCAACAATCAAGTGTGAACCGTATCACAAGAGTGCGTCATAGGGTAATGAAAATAGAAGATATGGATTAATGTGTGTATGATGTATGAGAAATATTAGATGTGAAGCATGGAGTGTCATAGTAGAAATGCAAGACACCTGATAATGCTAAGATGGGGGAATTAATAATGATGCCCCCAAGTGTATGATGTGAAAAATAATTAAGTAACATCTTTTAAGAGATCATCATTTTCATGGTCAAAGAAAAATGAAGATGTGTCGGATACCTAGTAAGTAATAATTTGTTGTTGATCATGTAAGGAGACATTTCGACGTAGATTATACATGCCCATTATGTATTCCTAATCGGTTAAAGGTGGTAGTGGAAAACCATGTGCATACAAAGGTGAGTAAGGTTTTTGTATAGCTGATAAATGAGTCATTGCAAATAGAAACATGACTAGAAGGCATGTGAAATGTGATATCAATATGATTAGGATCCGAGTTCCACTAATGTAGTCAATCCAATATTTCCCAAGTGTAAGTGGAGAAAGGAAAGGAGTGCATGAAAAAATACTTGATGTATGAAAGATGCGGATGTCATAATCAACAATAATGTGAACATATTCATAATATAGATGAGGAGAATATGATGGAGGGAAGATATCATCCAATGTGAATCCTAGCCACGCCAAGCCATCATATTTACAAATGGAGTTAGAGCAAGTGGGATCATATGGAGTATGTGGCTAATAATAACTATTCATGAAAAGAGTGCATGTGAAGGGAGGAAGTGCAGATGCAAGTTTCTCATGAGAATATGAGGAAGGTTGTATGACATCCAATGTATGGATAGACCCCTAATATAGTACCATAGCATTAGTATAAGGAGGGGATTTTTTGAATTGATATTCACTAGGGCCAATAACAACAAAAGTATCATTGAAGTATGACTCATCTATCTTGATAGGAGTAGAATTAAGACTCTGTAATTTTTAATCGATAATCTCAATGGTATCGACCTCGTCATTATAATAATCGTGATGGAATCATCATGTTGGATAACATTATCAAGGATATTGGTAAGAAGTGAGCTAGATGTAGGAGCGAAAAGAGAATTAGTGAGTGGAGAAGTGGTGTTTATTGGAGTAGACATGGTGGGTGAAATTATATCGAAATATGAGTGGAAATAAAAGGGATGCTAATAGAGGTAGAATAAAAATGAGAAGAACTAAGATGATAAATATCATATGTACTAATGTTGTTGTATGTAATAGGTTGCGATGGAGGACTAGTCATAGTAGTGACGGGGATTATGCGACATAACTTAAATGGATCGGGTCGGAATAAATAGTATGTTCATAACCATCATGTAATAAATTAACACAATGATGGAAAATAGATGGGACAACATGAAATGTGTAAATCTAGGGTCTACCTTAAAAGACATTAAACTAAAATGAGGCATCGATAAAAAATAATACTATGGGAAAAATCTTAGCCCCAAATTCTATAGGTAATGTGATAGTGCTTAGGTATGTGTGAGTAGTGGAGTCATAGTCATGAATAAAAGTGGAATTATTAGTAATTACATTATCAACAATGTCAATTTTTCTTAAAAGGAGTGAGCACATAGATTAATGGTGGATACGGTGTGAATGAGTACATGCTTAATACAAATGGTGCCAATGATAACAATGATAAGAAAAGGCATACATGGATTATCAATAACGATAGTCATATGTCCTTATCACTAAAGGATACAACATGTGGTAGTTTTTGAGAGATCTGAATGAGATGCGCGAAGGCTAGAAAAACATTATTGCTTTCAATATGGATAGAGACAAGGGAATCCTCTAATGTATGATGAAAATCAGGCACATTATGCAATAAGTCATAAAGAGATATTTTGGTCGAAAAATCTTAAGTTTTTCTATGATGTCATAACCCTTAGAAGTGGTGGTAGGACCTACATAGTAATATACGTGGGATAGAAATGGGTGGAGATGTAGTAGAATGAGTGTGGCGAGTGGTGACTACATTCATAGTTAGATCAAACCTATACATAATAAACCAAGGAGGATGATGAGTATGAACTTGTATAAAATCAACAAATGTAGTAATGAGGGAAAAAACTTAGTTGGCATGAAAGAATGATAAGAATATTGATCCATGAATTGAGAAGAAGATAAATTTTGATACATGCTCTTGAAGGTAGGGTTTTAATGGTCAAGTTCACCAAAATGATTTAACAAAAATGAATTTTGTAAAACCCTAATTGTAGGGTCACATATGATAAATAAAACTCTAAGACATATATACCTAACACAAGTAGTTTATCCTCCAAAACCCGATTCACATAAGCCTCCTTTAGGCTAAACCAAAATGATTTTACTTCTTAACCTTGTGCTAAACCAGAAAGCTTGTACTTCTTAACCTTAAGCAAGTAAAGTAATCTTAGAATTCCACAAAGTTAAGCTCTTGATTATGCTAAATTGATACCCAACTACTTGCCTTCATTGCACTAAATCCCAATTACTTTACTTCTCAAAAAGTAAAGAAATAAAAGTAGTTTTCAAAGGCCACATAACTAAGTAAATAAGTTATTGGTGTTTTTAAAAAGGAACGATAACCAGATCGTTACTAGCGAGAACACAGATGCTAATCAAACACCACGATCAATAAGATTAAAGCAATTCACTAGAATAACTTTAATCTTATTGATCATGGTGTTTGATTAGCATCTGTGTTCTTGGATTGGTATGATGCTTAACTCTAGCCCCCTTTCATTTTATTTGTGTGGTGAAGGTAAGAGCATTTTATTCTATTTTAGTGGAAACTAAAATAAATAGTAGAGCATAATATTGAAAACCTTGTATCTTTTGATCGGTAACTCAGGTTTTGAGTGTCGTTTTTTTGCAAAAGTGCGTATTTTTTTATGCTCTTTCCATTGGAAATATTTATTTTGAGAATCACTATAATTATAAAGTTCCATATTGTAACACACACTCATTATAAAGTGCCAAAATCTAGGGGGGCTCTTGTTGCATTACTTGGTTCTTCCATTTCTTTTGGTGATTTTTTAAGATGGCATCTACTTCTACATTAACTCATGTTGAGCCATTAACAACACATAATTACCACACATGGAAACCAAGAATGGAAACAATAATTAAGCAGAAAGGATTATGGGCTTTAACTTCTAAAGAACAACCAATGTTCACTAGAGAATATGAGAAATTTCAGTACCAGTGCAAATTTGATGAGTGTATGGGTTTGATAGGAACTTATGTAAGTGACAGTCTTTTATTTCATTTGGAAAAGTGTGACTCTCCTTTCAAAATATGGGAGAAATTAGAGGATTTATTTGGTAAGGTGGATCATATGAGAGCTATGCAACTTGAAATTGAGATCACCTCTCTTAATCTTGAAGATTTTCCATCAATTATAGACTATCTTACCAAGTTCAAGCATTTGTTGACACAATTGAAGGGGAGTGGAAGAGATAAGAAAGATGAAGAGTGTATTTACTTGATTCTATCCAAGTTGAGAGGACCATTCCAAATTTTTGCTTGTACCTTTTTCTCTAGCATGGACACCTTAGGTGACACCTTCAAAATGCCTAACTTAGAAACATTTTTTGAAAGACTTACTAGGGAAGAATCAAATTATCTCACCTTGAGTCTTCCACCTCTCAAAAGGAATCAGTTGCATCTAATCCTAAGGGCAAGGGAAAACCAAACAGTAAAACCAAATCCACACCTTCTCCATCTCAAAATGCTCTTAAACCCAAAGAAAACAACTCAAAACCCAAGGATTCTTCTAAATCCAAGAATAAGTCTAGTCGTTCATGCTCTTTTTGTGGGGGTAGTAATCATGAAGAAAATAGGTGTTATAAGCGAATGTAAGCCTTAGAGGATGCAGTCAAGAAACAAAAATTTCTATCTCCACTCCACCTCCTTCTAATCAGCATGGAAAAGCACTTAATGTTGTTAGAAGATCTCAGTCACCACTTGCAGACAATTGGGTTATAGATTCTGGTGCTTCTCATCACATGACTTCTTCCAAGGAGTCTTTTGTTTCTCTAGGTTTGAGTTCTACTTCCAAAATTGAGGTTGGAGATTCTTCCTTTCTTTTGTTGAGGGAAAAGGTGATATACAACTTGATGGTGGCAATATCCAAGATGCACTATATGTTCCTAACATCACTACAAATTTTCTTTCTGTATATCAAATTTGTCATTCAGTCAAGGGAAAATAGTGACTTTTACACCACATGGGGTAGAAGTAAGAACTTTGTTGGAGCCTTTTTCACTTGTTGCTCAGGGTATTGTTGATCATAGTTCAAGACTATATCACTTTGAAGGTTTTGATGACACTTCTTCTATAGGGACAGGATTGGTTTCTCATTCAGATTCAGAGAGTAAGCTTTGGCATGAAATATTTGGACATCTCAATTACAAATATTTGAAGGAGTTGAGCACTCATGGTATGGTAGATGGTCTTCCTAGAGTTTCTTGTCTTGAGGGATTTTGTCATGGTTGTGCATTAGGGAAACAACACCAAGATCCTTTTCCTAAGAATTTGTCTAAGAGAGCTTCTTCACCACTTGAGCTTGTGTATAGTGACTTGATGGTTTTTCCTACCCCATCTTTCAATGGAGCTAAGTATGCACTCACATTTATTGATAATTTCTCAAGGCGTACTTGGGTTTATTTTCTCAAGTACAAAAGTGATGTTTTTCACACTTCAAATTCTTCAAGGCTTTGGTCGAGAAACAATCTTCTAGTAGCATAAAGAACCTTCACACTGATAATGGGGGGAGTACTTCAACAATGAGTTTTCTAAATTTTTGGAAACTCAAGGCATTATTCACTAGCATTATGTTCCTCATACTCCACAACAGAATGGATTAGCAAAAAGGAAGAATAGAACTTTGAAGGAAATGGCTAACTATATGATGTATTATAGAGATATACCTCCTATCTATTGGGCAGAAGTAGTTGATTGTGCTAACTATATTCAGAATCGCACACCACACAGAGCACTTGAGCATTTGACTCTAGAGGAATCTTGGTCCAACACTAAGCTAGATGTCTCATTTTTTCGAGTCTTTGGGAGCCATGCTTGGGCCTTTGTGCTAGAGAAGAAAACGAAAGCTTTGGATAAGAAGAGTAAAACCTTGATCTTTGTAGGGTATTGTGAGGACATGAGAGCTTATCATCTTTTAGATCTTGATACACATGATGTTATTTTTTGAACACATGTTCAGTTTGATGAGCATTTCACTCCTCATGATTCTTCATCTTCTTCCATTCCTTCTTCTTCTTCATCTCATCTTGAGGATCTTTTCTTTGAGGAGATTGATGAGGAGGTTATAGATGCCGTTGAGGATCCTATTCCCATTGATGTTATCACTATCCCTAAGTGGGCTCGTACTACATTTTCTGAGGCAACACCTTTCATAGAGGATCTTCCACCCACTAGGTATCATCATGCACATTCTACAGGTTCTGGACTTTTATGTCAGGTAGTTTCTGAGGATCCATAGTCTTTTTCAAAGGCTCATGGGATACGGGAGTGGGATGATATGATGACAGCTGAGTATTCTTCTTTGATGAAGAATCATACTTGTATTTGGTATCTCTTCCTAAAGGAAGAAATATGGTTAGGTGTAAGTGGGTATACCGAACCAAATACGCAGCAGATGGGTCCATTGACAAGTATAAGGCTCATCTTGTTGAAAAGGTTTTTCACAAGTCGAAGGTATTGATTACTCTGAGACTTTTGCACTGTTTCCAAGATGGATTCTATACGCCTTGTACTTGCTATTGCTGCATCACAGGGGTGGCCCGTATACCAGATGGACGTGAAGAGTGCCTTCTTACATGGAGATCTAAAAGAGGAAATATATATGGAGCATCCGGCTGGATTTGTTTAGGATTCTTCTCTTGTTTGTCAGCTTCGAAGGTCTCTCTATGGTCTCAAACAAGCCCCTTAGGCTTGGTATGAGAAGATGGATTGTTTTCTTCTATCTAATGGTTTTGGTTGTTGCCACTCCGATCATATAGTGTATCTCTAAGCATGTCAATGAGGATATTATGATACTTTTCTTGTATTTTGATGATATGTTACTTACCGACAACTCTTCTTCCCACATTTAGAGTATTCGAGAGGCTCTTTCTACACAGTTTGACATGACAAATCTTGGGCTATTACATTATTTCCTTGGTTTGCAGATTTCTCGGGCAGTTCTGAGGGATTCATTTGAGTCAAAAATTACACCCATGATCTTCTTAGGCACTTTGATATGGCTGATTGCAAGCCAAGTCCATATTCTTTTGGTGTGATGGAAATTCATGTAGCTCTGATACCAGGTAGTTAAGCGCGCCGCCCCAGAGTAGTTCTGGGATGGGTGACCTCCTGGGAAATTCCCGGTGTCACTTCCTCTTAATATGCCATTGGGCCTGATTGGGTGTATACCCGGCTCCATCATGCGGGAGGGTATTGGCGTAGCAACTGATTAACACAATGAGATCCCTCTCCACCATCAGTTCGAGATTTTGGTGTGATGGCAAGTCGTGTAGCTCTGATACCATAAAAGGAATGATAACCAGATCATACCAAGCCAAGAACACAGATGCTAATCAAACACCACGATCAATAAGATTAAAGAAATTCACCAGAATAACTTTACACAAAACCTTTGCAAACAAATGAGCAACAATATCATATATTATTATGGAACTCAATGAAATACAATGAGAATGGGCCTTGCTTATATAGGAAAGGAATAACAATATAAGAACCAGTTAAGGTCGTAGATCAAGCCATAAATCATGGAAAGAACTAGTCATCAAAGAACTATTCAAGTCCATAGATTTATGAGAGAACTAGACATCAAGGATCTAGTCAATACCATAGATCTAGGAAAGAACTAGTCAATACCATAGATCAAGGAAAGAACTATACCTAACAACTAGATAATATCTCCTAATATCTAAATAAATAAAAATAAATATCCACACACATAAGTGGGTGAGGATAAATACAATAAAGGTAAATAATGTGCCTAGGTGAACATGAGCTAAGGTAAATACCTACTCTAACATTTTTAAGGTGCTATACTTCAATTAAAAGGTAATGAATTTAAGCTATCTTAAAAACCTACATATAAGGAATGCTAACGTGGCATCAATACGACCCACATTAAATGAGATGGAATATATAAATTCCTAAGAAATTACACTATGATACACACATTGTGCACACTTAAAGAGAAGGTATTTGATATCTGAAACTTTAGCAATCTTGCACAATCAATTGGAGAATAATTTGTGAAAACCGACTTGGATCCATTTGAAGGAAAGGTTGGTACTTGATTTTCCTCTTTCTTTTGTTGTTTCTTTCTTCCTATGTGTTGTTTTTATTCTAAGTTGTTGTTTTTCCTTCCAAATGTTGGCTTCTCTATGTGTTTTGTGAAATGGGTTGAAGTACATTCTTGTGAAATGGGATTAGGGTTTTTCTAGTTCCATTTACTCCTTGTTACCTTTTGATGAAATTTATTTAAATTTTATATCATTTACAAAACCTTGGTTTTGTCTTAGTGATCATGCGCATTTCTTTGGGGTTGTTACTTCTTCATTTTTACTATCAAGAAATTAATATTTTCATTACCTACCTAGTATTCGAACTACTCATTACCTCCTATGAATTGAAGAGTTTAGGATTTCTCTTACTTATCTATTTGGACAAAGAAGAAAAGTAATTTGGAAACATCACATAACATTTCCTCATGTCATATAGCATTATGGGTTTCTCTATTACATCAACTTAGGGTATAGGGGTAGTCACTTCTTCAAAGTAATCACCTCCTAGAACAATGCATTACCTTCCTTCTCATTTGCATGGATTTGAATAGTTTTTACTTACAATACTATTCACTTGTTTGGAACTACTTCTACTTCCTAGCCTAAGTTGCACTAAACCGACTACTCATTACTTCTTATACATTTCAAAATTTTGAGTTACTTCTACTTCTAATGATTTGTGGGTTTCACAAATCTTTTAGTTAAGGCTTGTAAGTTGTGCTAAACAACCCCTTATTACTCTTATTACTTACTCCCAATATGCTTTGCGCTAAATGATGGGTCATTACTTACTATACATTGCTGGTTTACGAGGGCAATTGCTTCTCATGTATTGTAGTGTTTTAAAAATATTTTACTTCTTCATCATTGTACAAAATCTAATTATTCTTACTTTTTAAATTCAAGTCTCAAGTAAGAGGATCCTAAAAACCCACAATGCATTGCCAAGTGAACTATTTTACTTGATCACTTCAGTGAACTTTGAATTTCACTTCTAAGAGGATATTAATGATTTTTCATGACCATATTGAATCTAATATCTGAATGGAATTGAAATAATTTAACTTAGCTTGAATTCTATTTTTAAAGGAGGGACTATTTCTAATATTTCAGTAGTTTAAGTACATTGGTCACTTGGAGGAGAGAAAATGTCTAGGTAAGGAAGATTTCCAAGTGAGAAGTCATTAGAGGAATAAGAATTTGTTGTTATTCTAGAAGACCCTAATCTTGTCATTGAAGAAACTTCAAAATAAAGGAAAGGTAAAGGTAAGTATAAGTCTAGTGAAGCCAAAGGAAGTAAGATGAAGTATGAGTATAAAGGCTATCCAGTGGAATCTTGTATTGTATCTAAGCTTACTGAGATCAGTGACACAAACATGGGGCATGTCTCCATTAGTGAATTGATTGAAAGATCTAAGGCCAAAATTCAAACACCTCTCATGTAGGCCTTGACTAGAAGTGGGTTAATACAAGAAGTTGTTTTTCCTAGTACTTGCTCAATTTCCTGAGTTTGTACTAGAATGTGCTAAGCATTATGATTCTCAACAAGGTCAATCAAGGATACCTCTGGTAATCTGGTAGTGAGGCTTGACACCCATTTCTTCAACTAATTTTCTTGAAGATCCCTATTACAACTAAAGCACTGGGGGTTAGTATGGAGAAGGCTAATGAATACTGGGAGAACAACATGGCTGATGCCATTCAGATCATGAACTTAAATTATTTAAAGGAAAAGAAGTAGCCCTCAATATTTCCTAAGTCTATTGTAAGATCTGATCTAGTTCAAGGAGGAGATGATATAACTCAATTATTGTGTAGGATCAACGGAGAGAAGAATGCTAAGTGTTTCTCTACATGGATGTACTACTTTATCAGAATGATTGAGACTAGTAAAGCCTAGTTACTTTGATTAATTGGGGATGAGATTATTAGCAATAATATTGATAGCCAATTATGGGGATTCATTAAAACACTTGATTTCAAGATGAATTCTTATCTAATATATGTTGCAGTAGTAAAATGGTGTTTTTTCCAAGTTACGAAGCAAAGGTACCTCACGTTAGAATCCAATTCATGAATATTATCCACAATTGGCCTTTCATGATTATTTCAAGGAGTACAGAAAAGGTCAATGATTTCTTTTCTATGAAGTTATCTGTAAGCTTGATATTGAGTTTAAGGAAAATAGGGTGTTTGATGTTGAATGGAATGCAATTTTTTTAATATGGATGCATTTTATTCAATTCTTTTCATTTCACTTATCTAAGGGTTTGTGGTTTCTTAAAAAACCACTAAAGCTCCCAAGGTATCCTAGTGATAAGTGGATTTTACTTGAACTATGTAGAAAACTAGTGGAACTTCATGATTTACAATCAAGGGGCTTCATAGAGCAGTGGTTCACTTTCCAGTTTTCATTGGAGTTATCATTGTGCCAACATCCAAAAATCTTGAAATGTTTCTAAAGAAATGTTCCACAATTATACTCAAGTAGATTATAAAGCTAGAATAAATTTTGATTACAAAAATATTGCATAGAAAAGATGGTATCTCATTGGATCACACATATCTCCTAGCACTGGAGGATTATTGGATAGATTTCAGGATGAATTTGAAATCAGAAGAAGAGATTACAACAAAATGAAATGTACAAAGATTATAAGCTTGGGCTGGAAAATATTCCCAAGAAGCTCTTAGATGATGGAAATGTAATTTTAGATGCATACTATGAGGAAGGAGGGGATGATGCTCTTCTTCCATGTGAGAATAAGTTGAAAAAAATCATGGAAAGAACATCTAGGGTGTTGTTTTATACTTCTAACTAGATTCTTAGTAAAGGTTATTTCCTAGAGGAATCTATGATGAATGATATAAGCCAGAAGATCACTAAGAGAAAAGAAGGACTAGGGGAGAGTAGTGGGGGCCTACAAAGTTACAACACATTAAGAAACCATGAAAAAATGTGCACCTTAAAGTAAACATCAATTTCAGAAGCTACCCCAAGTGAGGCTTCTCACTCATTGGTGTCTTCATCTGTTGTTGCCCCTACTATACAAATTCCTTCTACTTAAGTATAAATTGTGGTGCCACCTTTGAGCACATGCTACATTTGTTTTCCTTTAGTTATGTTAGAAGTTCCATCTCCTCATCCTCCTCCTTTCTCCACTATGATATCCTCCCCTCCATCTTCAGAAGATCAGATCAGTCAACTGCTCAAAGGAGGAGATGCATGATGTTCTATAGAAGGATCCTCACTCTGTGAGAGTGTATCTCAACCATTAGAGGAAGGTAAATACTTAACAAAAACTATGGAGATAGAAGAAGGAGAGGTTGAAAAATAAAGTGGAGAGCATATTCATTTGTAAATAGTTCAAGAATCTTTAGTTCAAGAGCCTCTAGTGCAGGAGGAGGTTGAGAAAGAAAAAGGAAGTTGAATGTAATATTGATAACAAAACTGAGGAGGAGAAGGAGATTGAAAATCAATTGGTAATTCAAAAGATGGATGAATTTGAAAAGGTGTTGTTACAAGATACTATTATTGAAGCACCAAAGGTACAACAAGAAATGATCATGCATCCTTCCAAGGAAGTTACTATTCAAGAGATGGTGGTCCACTCTGACACCCCATCTCTTCAGATAAGACTTTGCTACATGGTTAGGTATCAGACACTTCTAGTGCTAAGGAAGTAGTCAATTTAGAAGAAATGGATTTTCAATTGTTGAAGAGTATTGAGAAGAAGGGAAGAAAGTCCAAGATAGCCAAGGTGACTTCAAGGATGATAATTGAACCATCGGGACAAAAATTTTTTGAAGTTTCTACCCTGGTAGTAGGTAAGGAAAAGTTGAATTGACTAAGGAAGATCTGATGGTGATAAGAGTGCCTCTAGGTGAGGTAACTACTGAAGGCCTTAAGAAAGATACAAAACATTGATTAATAGTCTTTTTCTTAAATTGATGAGGAAAAAGCTAAGAATACCAAGTTAAAAGAACAAACATCCAAGCTATGTGAAATAATTATGAAGGTTGTAAGGTCTTTAGTTCATCCAGTATTGACAAAGAGCAAGTGAATCCCCAAGTGATCACTATAATGGAAGAAATTGGTGAAAAGGCTAAAGTTGTGGATGAATGGATAGCTAATATCACCAAAATAGCTATGGAGGACTACAAAGAAATACTTGTAAAAATGAAAGAATGCCAAGATAAATGGGATAAACTAAAAGTTTAAGACAAGAAGTTGATAATGAATGTGGAATGGTAGAGCTTCAAATTCGAGTTTATCAAAAATAGGTTTACTTAGATAATGTGTTAATTGAAGAGAATAATTACCACCTTGAAGGGTTTTTGAAGAAAGGGGAAACAACAAGAGCTTATTCTTTCATTCTGAAAATGATTCTTAATCAAATGATGGAAAGGATGAAACATTTAGAAGAAGAGGTAGAGAAAGCCATGGATGAGCTCGATGATGGCATCTATGATATCAAAAATACAATACTGATAAACCTCCAAAGGATATTGAAAGAGTTCCTTCAATTCTTTCAACAAGAAATGAACAATGCTACCATTCCCTTTGGTCGAGAATCAATGGAAAAATTATCAAAGCTTCAAGGGGATGTTAATTACCTTGTGTCTAGAATTGGGAAAGTAAGAGGATGGTGCAAAATATTGGAGAAGGAATTACTCCAGTTTGAGATGGAGATGGAGGCTATTGCAAAAGCGGATAATAATGTGATCAAATACATGTTGGATCAATATGCCAAGTACCATGAAAAGAATAAGGATATAGCTGAGGAGAAGGACAAGGTGGAGACCAAAGCATTATAGTTGGAATAATTCTTCTTCTTCTTCTTCTTCTTCTTTCTTCATCTACTTCTCAATGTAATCAAGTAATGTAATTTATTGTATGACTGAAGTAATTCGGTTAATCACCATTACTTTAAGTTGGTTGATAAAGTCAACTACTTGATGATAGTGGTGAGTTAGTTTTTCTCATTTAAATGATGGAACATTCCAAACTCATATGTGGCATGCAATGAGGATTTTGAGGAGAAAAGTTCTCAACTCCTCACAATTTTGTAGTTAGACATTTATGGAAGTATAATGGACATTATCTCTTTTGTATTTCCTTATGAAGACTATAAATAAAGGAGAGACCTACGGGTCAAGGGATCTAGGAATTTTTGGCAAACAACTATTATACTTTATACATGGTTGTTTCAAAATTTGTGTTGAAATAATTAGATGTTCATTTTGTAAATGGTTGATAATTGAATAAGAAGAAGGAAGATTTTGTGGAACTTTGTGTCTTCTAAAGTCTTGTTGTGCAAATTGTGAAAGCTAATGGTAAAATTTTCTTTATCTTTAAATTTCATCTAAGTGCACTTCTTTTCATTTGCTAAGAATTGTGAAAATCACCAAGTATTTATTTATTCCATGTGGCCGTAACTAGATTTATTATCTACTCATTGCCAAGCACATTTCTTTTGCATAGTTGTTTCTATTTTCTGCATTCTCTTTCTACTTCCTAGTAATTTATTTCCCGTACACGTGCTTAAGTGATGCAAAATTGTTTAGCTATGGTTCATGAGTTACATAATTAAAGTAATACCCCAAATATAGATTAAAATTCATAAAATAAATAAATCAAATAGGATCTTCACTGTTAAATGAAGGGGATTCATCCCATGATTTCCTAAGTTATATGTTTATCGAGAATAAAATTTAGCCAACTAGTTTTGGTGACTCCACTAGGGAACAAAATTTAATAACAACTTGTGCTTATCCTTTGGGTGTATAAGAGAATAAACTTTGGGTTATGTGGTCTTGGAATACTTTCTTTTCTTACTCTAAATTGGTTGTGATAAAAATATATTTATAGAAGTTTACATGTATGCACATCCTTTCTCACGTTGAAGTTACGCTTACTTATGTTTAGGCGTATATTATAAAATTAGTTTCACATTAAAGCTAGGCATACTTTTTGAGTAAAGAATCTCCTTACAAGAAACAACTTTTCTAAATCCTACCCCATAGGTTTGTAATATCCTTCATTCTGGAAAGTCATCCATTTACATGGGAAAGTCGGGCTCATAGAAGAACTGATCACTTATTTCACTGCAAGAACAATTCAATTTTAATTATCCACCTTAAGATTGAACAAATAGATCAGGTATTTCATCTGTAGGAGAGTTTTGACTTCACCAAATCAATTACAGATATCCCGATCGTTGTTATAATTCATCCATTCAATCCTCGCTTATTTATTACTTTAAATATGGCTCAACAACTTCCTGTTCCATGGGGTTTCACCTTTGGTCCTCTAAATTTAACTCCTCCTCTCCATGAATTATCAAAATGTTTTAGAATTTGTTTTCAAAAGTAGTATGGAGATGGTAAGAAAAATCCTAATGATCATTTAACAACTTTCTTCATATCATGTGGAGTGCTTGTTGTGAAGTATGAAGACGTATATATGTGAGTCTTATCATTGAATTACACTACAAAAATTAGCAAGAGAATGGTTCTACCAACTGACACCAGTGCCATAACTAACTAGAGTACTATGCGAGATTAGTTTCTCAAAAGATTCAAACCTATAGAGGATTCAAGAACACTAATCACTCAGTTGGACCAACTCAAAAAGAGCCTCATGAACACATGATGAATTTTATTGCTATATGACAGAGAATTTTGTATAAAATTCTAGCTACTATTGCTCTTAGTGATGAGAATCAAAAATTATTTTTCATTAACACTTTGTTACCAAAAGTTGAACATCGGCTATGTAGAGAACGTCTAGCTAATTTTTTGGTAGCACTGAATGTTTCCATTGAAGTTAAAGATGATATCATCATGGTAGGAAATATTAAACACTCATCTTCCAAAGATGAAGGAAAAAATTCAACTAGTACATATTATCCATTGCTTTATAGATTGGAAAATGACATGCTATAGATAAATAAATAGATGACAAAAGGAGTTAATACTACCCCATCTAGAGTAGTCCTGCTCGGAACTTGATTTACCAAAATCAAAATCAAAATCATCTTACTATTGTTCCATAGAGACTTTCAATTAAGGTTTCCCCTATGAATAACGTAGAGATAAATAAAGAGGATCATGTTACTATCGATAATGATTCACGCCAAGATGAAGATATTTTAGATCATGTTGGTGACTCCAATATCGACTACCTAGACTATGAATCAGATAAAGGCTATTACGAATCTTTTGAAGATAGTGATGGTCACACATTTTAGTATTTACAAGATGTCAAGAATAACATTGTGATGAATCTTCTTCTAGTGGATAGAGGAGAGAAAGAAATGAACTAAGACCAGATTTTACTATTCTAAAGCGAGGTAGTCTAATTCCTTCTTCCTTAGCTCCAAGAGATAAGAAAGTGAACTATTATCCTAATCAAGTACAAAATATAGGGAGCACGTTATTGAAGTTAGTCCAAGTACAACCATACCATCCTTTGACATAATTGATCATATCAAGAAGACAAAGATCCAAATGTTTGAAGTGAGTATCTGAGGGCCTTTCCTGATCAATTGAACATGTTAGTAAAGTATGTATAGAGTAATGGACCAAATAATTATCCTAACAATAATTCTAGAGGTATCTTGCCTAATCCTAAGAATACCCCTATACAAAATAATGTTGTAACTACTTCCCCTACATCATCTAAGAGAATTGAACCTTTTTATGTTTCATTACTTATTAATGGTTTCAAGTTGAGCAATTATATCCTAGATTCAAGAGCTTCTGACAATGTAATGCCAACTAAGGTTGCAGATGCTTTGGGGCTCACATTAACTAAAATAATTGGAAGGTGTTATTCGATGGAGAGACAAGTTCCTCTCATTAGATAAATCAAGGATGCTCAAGTTTTTTTGACAGCTTTCCGAGATAAGAGGTTGAAGATGACAATCTTTGTAGCAGATATCCCTATTTCTTATGGTATGCTTCTAAGTAGAAACTTCTATAAGTAATTGGGTGGAGAAGTAAATATGGATTGGTCTTGTGCTCACATCCTAATCAAAGGGGTGAATCAAAGGTTGGAACTAGAAAATAAATCAAACTATACAGTCTCCAAATATGACAACCTTAGGTCCTAGATTTTTTTATCAAGAATAATATCATGGATTTTATTATCTAGAGATGGAAAATGAATAACTTGAACCCTAAACTCATGAATCATATAAAGAAGAAGAAAAGATTCGGACCCTCGATTTTGATGGTAGTTACTATTCTCTTAGGTTTGGTGCAGGCGTTGTGTTGATTTATCCTTAGGGGAAGGTATATTCTTATTCTTTTAAGTTTATGTTTGATAACACTAATTGTATGCATGAGTTAGTTAGCTATGTAAGTCGAATTGAAACTAACACCTAGTAACTTCAATACAATGCTAAACTAAACCTATGCATCATCATGCTAAGAGCTTAAGAAAAGCTAACCTATCAACATTTCTACATTAAACATGGAATGAACATTTCAAGCTAATATGCTAAAAAATTAACTTCTATCTCTTATTGAATTCTAAATGAGATGATATTGAACCTATGTAGACCTCTAGCAATCAAAGACTTGATTTTGTTCTTTAAATCCTAAGGTTTCTAAGAATCGAGTCTTGTCAAATTATGCTACAAGACCAATTGACATATCTCTATATGACTTCAAAAATTTGGGTGGATGAATGCAAGAAATGGAGAAGGCTTTCTCTTCTAATGGGAGAATGCTTCAAAATGATAAAATGGCTATAGTGTATGCTCTATGCTCATTTAGGAGTGTAGGTGTAAATAGAAAGGTAGGAGGAGGGTTTTTATATAGCCCAATGGATAGAAGAATCTCTACATCCCTCTTCATGTGGGATAAATGGAGAGGTTGGGTTAGTTATGGATAAGGGAGGTTTAGAAAGGGTTGAGTCAACCTTACAAGAGTTTATTTTAGCTTTTAGTGACTCATGGGGTTTGAGGGGATTTATTAATTAACCAAAGTGATTAATTAATAGGTGTGCAAGCTTATATAAGCTTTTTAGAGGAATCATTAGTATGATTTATGTTATGAGAGGATTTTAATCAAATAAATGATGATTTATTGATTAAATATAAGAGAGAATTAATTAATTAATATAGATAGAAAGCGGTATTAATTAATTAGAAATAATTAATTAATCTAGATAGATAGGGGAGCTGATTAACGGAATGTCATTTATTGGCATCGTTGTTGGATAGAAGAGTTAAATAACTAACGTAATGTAATTAATTAATGATGATAGTAGAGAAAATTTTCTATATTGACGATATGTTTGTCAATTTGAGGGAAATGGTATAATTAGCGCAATTTAATTATTTAAATTGCTCAAGCTAAATTATAGATGTCTAAATTTTCTGTCTTTGAGGTGGCGTAAGTGATGCCACTTCAAAGATAGTAGAAAAATAAAATTTTGAAGGCATAGAAGAAAATTTAATAGAAGTGAGAGATTCCCCTCGAGTGTTGATGGGGTGATGAAAGAATGCGATCGACAATTGAAAAGGTGACGGAAATGGATAGAACAATGGGTAGGGGTAGGATGCCCCGGGTGAATCGAAGGATAGTGTTGATAGAAGGGTGATGTAGAATAAATATGGAGAAGCGAGAGAGAAGAACCATCTTTCATCCTTGTATTGAAAATAACCTTAGGTCATCAAATTTCCAAAGATCTACGTCATCGGTCCTTATTAAAAATATAAGCATACAACAAAATTAGGATGACATGAAAATCCATACTACGAATAGTTGTTCATTTCTAAAAACACCCACTCAATGCAACATACAAAAACAATGCAATATGAGAAAGAAACAAGATCATTTAATAGGGAAAACAATTACAAACACACATGTTCTAACCAACAATAGTCAAGACGATTGTACAAATGTTTTGTTATCAAGCTGAAGAACCCCAAATGTTCATGATTAATGAAAAGGGTGAAAAATGATGTCCCTAGCAATGTTACATGTAAGGAGATGATAAAGGATGCCCGGTCCAATGATAAAGCATTCGCGTGCATAAAAACAATATAAGGCAACTAGATGTGCCCTAGAGTACTGACGAAGAAAATAGGCTAGCTTTGCAAATGGTTGTAAGTTAGATGATCCACAAGTCATTTAATTCATGAACACATGAAAATTCCAACAATATATGGAATGAATACCATGCGTAAGACACGAGTTTCAGCTGCTATGAGCTGGTTTACCTAGTTTTGCAAATTTTACAATTTTTAGGATTTTTGAAAAAGTTTTGAAATATTTTGGATTTTGAATTGATTTTTTTTTTTAAATTAATATTTTTGTAGAATTTTGACAGTTTGGATAGAGAATAAGTTAAAAGAATCAGCAAGAATCTTCCAGAGAAAAATAAATGCCTTAGGGAGAAGAAATAAGCAATAGGCGACAAATAATGCCCATCACAATGGAAAGATTAAAAAATAATTATTTCATAAAAATAATTATTACGCTGGACTATTCAAAAGAAGGGACATCTCTAGGAGAAAAAAAAATGTCCTAGTGAGAAGAAATGAGTACCACGTGGCAAATAATGTCCCAAAGATGGTGAAAAATAGAATAAAATAATTATTCATGACAAGTAGAAGAAAAATTAGAGTATGATTTAATGGTTCCTTTGGCAATAACTACTTTCTCTATTTGAATTCCCTTTTCAATTACCTCTTCAAGGTGCAAACACAATGCATTTGTAGATAAAAGGTGATGTCTAGGTTGAGATTGGGTAAAAATACACTTACTAGCTATTTTTCGGGTAATGCACAAGGGAAACGACTGGCTATCCCTCTCCATATTTGCAAGAAGCTAGCGAATTTCTTGTTAGGACGTTTTTAATGCCACACAAGTCCACCATGGTTATGTCACTTTCTATGTTATATGAGAAGTGTCTTACAAACCTTTTTCTAGTTCGGGCATGTGAAAATAGACTCATGAGGTAAGTGAGTGAACCATTTGAAGGCTTGCCCCCCTAGACTCTTTGAAAAGAGTTGTATGAAGTAATTGTCACTTTGGAGGCCACTTCTTGACATGCCATGTAAAAATATTTTACATGGTCTCGTAGGTCACATTTCCCTCTATATTTTTCAAATTTTGGCATGTAGAACTTTTTAAGGAAGGGTTAAAGCATCATAGTTTTATCAAATGGATTGGGACATAGCTCTTTGTATTGATATTTCATGTTATTCCCCACAGTACTCTCTTGGAGGCTTGTAAGTGTCACTTTCATAGATTACATTTCTTATGCAAGTAATTTTTCTTTGGTAGGAGAAGTAGGGATATATATATGATTATATTCCATATTGTCTCCTCCTTGATTGTCCATTTGAAGTTCACTAATTTTGACCTTAGGTTTTGTCTTTTGTACATTCTTGTTTGTTTATTTTTGTACATGAGATGTTAACAAAGCTAATTGTCAACTAAGGTTGTAAATTTGTTGTTGAATAGTGACTTATTCTTTAAGAGGTTCCTCTTCTTCTTCATGATGTGGAGGTTTTTCAACATTTTTGTGTTCTATTCTAACTTTACGTGGTACCTTGAGGAAAGGTATTCTATATCCCACTACATTATCGTTTCCCACATTAGAGGTAGAAGCATGTCCATGTGTTAATATATCCTCCATGTTAATAAGAGGTTTCTCCTCTTCATTAGCATCATTTGTAGGTGGGATTATCTCTTTTTGATAGGCATTCTGGATCCTAACTCCACAACTCATGCTAGTACCCGATCCTTGTTTCTAAAAATGAATTCATCTAACAAGTCAGTTGGGGTCGAAAAATGTTGGCCTTACTTTGGTGAGTTTTCCTTGCCTTAGGGAAAGTGAAAAACTAAGAAAAGTAATGCTTTACGCATTTTGTGATGAATAATATCTCTCAAATAAAATTGTTTTTGATGTGGTCCAATTATTGATATATCCTAGTCAAAGATAGCTTCCTAGGTGATTCTCTCAACTAGGTGTCACAATTCATCTAAGAGCAAGTTTAGATCGATTTACTAAGAAAAAAGTCACATTGACTAATTCTTGGAGTATCTCACACTTTACTTTACCCCCTTAGAGCACAAATGGGCAATAAATGAGTCCATCATGTACTCTCACCGGGTCATTATACGGATGATTTGTGACACTAAATCTCAATAAATGGTAATACTAGTCAAGTAGGTTGTGCGGAGCACTTCTGGGCAATAAATGAGTCCATCATGTACTTCACCCACAAGGTTCCCTCTTACATGGACTACTTTTGGGTTCCTAGGACCACCCCCATTGTTATAGCTTAAGGCTTATGCCAAAGGGTTTATGCCCTAATTTTAAGAGAATGGGGCATACCCTTATCCAAACTTGCAAATTAAGTGTTTTGAATGTGGTGTGTTTTTTTATCTTTTAGACTTAATGTGGTTTAGTCATTCATCATGTGGTAATCTGCAACACACATTTAGTTAGAAAAGTTTGTTTTCAACTCCATTCTTGGACAAGAATTTTTAGGTCCTACATTCAAGTGTTAGTAGTTCTCAAAGAAAATCACAAGAAAATATTTAAAAAGAACAAGAACTTGGTGGGAGATGGAATCATAGAGTCCAAACCCGTACAAATGGTTCAAACTAGTCAACCTTTTAAAATGACCAAAGGGCATATTCAACCACCACCTAAACATAGAATGTTCACTCCTCTCAATGAGCCTTTGTTGTCCATATTGAATCAATTAGATGCAGCTCATATGGTGACTTATCCCATGACACAACCCTTTGATGAAAATGCTTAGAAACCATCATGGTACAACGAACATGATTATTGTGAATTACATCATATCAAGGGATAGAAAACAAACAAATGTCTAAGAATTCATCACTACATCCAAGATCTCATTGACAATGGGGAGATATAAGTGGACACCCTAGAGAAAACTAATAATCCAAATGAAAATATGGGAATATTCACAGAACCATTCCCTAAACATGGTAAGTTGGATGAGAAAAATCTAGATCGAGGAAATTCATCCCAGAGTTACAAAGCGGTGAATTATCTATATACCAAGAAGGACAATAATCATTATGATTCTCTCATTGGATGTATCTACTCTCCTAATGACCATGTGAACACCATTTGGATCAAGGGAAAATATTGCGGTGCGGTAATAATGTGCACCCACCCTCATGATTCCTAAACGCTCTCCATCGACCCTACAAGATGGTAGGTACAACCTCTTAGAACAACTTGAGAAGACATATACCAAGATTTCAATCTTGGATCTTCTCAAAATATCAAATGTACATAAGGACATCTTGTACAAAACTCTTCAGGGGTCAGGAGTGCCACTAGAAGTATACCCTTTGCATCTTTAAGCTACGGTGGAAAACATTGCACAAACTGAGTACATCTCCTTTAATCATAGAGAGATCCCTATTAAATATCCAACACATAATCTCCCCCTATATATTGAGGTATTCGTTACACGCCAAAAGATAAAACATGTGCTTGTGGAAAATGAATCCGGGATGAGTATATGCACATTGAATTTTATTAAGCAACTGGGACATACAAAAGAATATATAGAGTCCCACATCATTACCATAACCACTTATGAAAACACAGAGCAAGAATCATCTAGAACAATCACATTTCCAATAGAAGTAGGACAAACTTGTCATTAGAAAAAGTTTGATGTCTTGGAATTGGAACTTCCATATAATATGCTTCTTGGCTGACCATGGATTCATGCCATGTAGACCATATAATCACCATTCCATTAGTGCATAAAATTTGAACACGAGGGACACACTGTCATAATAAAAGAAATTCAGAGCCCTTCATTCACTAAAAATCTCTCAATAGTTTTGTGCGTAAGGGTGCCTTTACATGTCCCTTTGCTGATATAGTTGTTCCTCTTCAATCTAAAGCCATGGAGTCACGGGTAGATTCAGACTCCCTAAGTTATTGCACCCATGAGGCTTCTACATAAAATTATCTTTTTGATTCATGGGATATGAAGGTTCTGGAATACAGTTGTGGAAAGTATAATGTGAAAGAATCTCTTTTGGTTTTAGACCTATCATTGTCACCTAAAACTAGAGGCTGGCCAAACTATCATTTCAAACGGCCTAGAGATGAGTGAACTATTGGGTCATTTTTACCTGGAGGGTTACTCGCTGAAGAGAAATTGTTGGACCCACCTATGACTTGGGTCCCGAAGATACTCAACCAAATTTCTACCAAATCCCTGAGTATGAGAAGTCTAGCTGAATGATGTATTCCATGGGCTATAAGGGTTTAGGATGCGGAAAGAATGAGAAAGGACCGAGAGAACCAATTCCTCTTCCACATTTCAAGATGGAAAGATATGACATCGACATTTGACCCTATGGATCATACCCCAATGATCAAGATGCCACTTATTCTGAGTGCGAAGATAGCTTTGATTATTTAGACAGATGACTACTGATTCCCACTTTATCCAATATGATGATCTTGCCTCCACGAACCTATTCATGGACATCTCTATCATTACCATAACCCCTATTGAACCTAAAAATTTTCCTTGTTTACCCTTTCCTTGTTGAATGGGATAAAAAATGTCACGTACCACTGGATCTATTTGAAAATGATGAAGCCATTACAGAATTCATGGGCATTCAAGATAGAATTCTGATTGGAGACCATAAGAAGGGTTTCTACATTAACTTAGATACCCGTGCCTACTTCGACGAGGAAGCCGAGCTTCATGGTTAGAAAAAAATTCAGAAAAATTGAGGGAAAACTTTCCAATGAAAAGCCTCGACAAAAAAATTCCAAGTCACACAAAGTGAAACATATTTGAGGTGTTGGGTGACAAATAAGTGAAAAAATCAATGTACAATAAAGTTACCACACCAAGGGTGAAAATCCCATAGAGAAACCCTTGGAAGTAGATATCAACCTTCCTCTTGATCCTACGTGTATGGAAGATTTGTGAAAAATTCTAGTGGAAGAAACTATTTATGTGAATATTGGAACATAAGATGATCCAAAGATAGTAAAACTAGGAGCTTCACTCTTGGCATGGGAACATACAACATTCACCATGATTATACGGAATTTGTAGATGTATTCGCATGGTCTTATAAGGATATTCAACTCTTGGATCATACTTTGGTAGTATATAACCTAGTAGTGCACGTAGACATGAAGCCCATAAAAAAAATCTTAGAAAATTGCATCCACGAGTGGCTCTACTATTTAAAGAAGAGCTAAGAAGATTGCTAGCAGCGGGATTCATTAGACCTATTGATTACATAGAATGGATATCAAACATAGTCCCTGTACAAAATAAATTTGTCAGGATCAAAATCTATATGGATTTTAGAGAAATTAATAAGGCATGTCTAAAAGATGATTTCCTATTTGCCAATCTTGATATGATTATTGATTCAACTGCAAGATATGAAATGTTATCTCTTATGGATGGATTTTCAGTCAGTTGTAATCGATCAAGATCACATATGAAGATCAACACAAGACAACCTTCATAACCCCCTGGGGAACTTTTTGTTATCAGGTAATGCCCTTTGGCCTTAAAAATGCAGGTGCAACCTATCAAAGGGAAATGATCATGATTTTCCATGATATGATTCATGACATCATGGAAGAATATGTGGATGATATCCTCAGGAAATCCAAGATAAGAGAAAATCACCCTGATATTTTATGGCATATCTTTGAATGCCTATGGGAATACAAATTTAGATTGAATCCAAAGAAGTGTGTGTTTGGCATACTGTCAGGAAAGTTGCTTGGATTCATTGTATCACAAAGAGGGATTGAGGTAGACCCAACTAAAGTTACCGCCATTACTGAAATGCCTCCTCCCAAAAACATCAAACAACTGTGTAACTTGCAAGGAAAGATACAATCCATCTATCGCTTCATTTCCTAACTTGCTGAAAAATGTCATTTGTTTACCCATCTACTTAAAAAGGATGTTGCCTTTATTTGGGGACCAGAGCAACAACATGCCTTCACCTTTCTTAAGCAATACTTAGCCAATCCACTGTCCTCATGCCTCCAACTCCCGGTGAGCCACTCCTACTGTATATTTCTACTACTTAATTCACTATTGGTGCGTTGCTTGCCCAATATGACCTCAACCATAAAGAAAAAGTTGTGTACTATCTCAGTCATACTCTCATTGCTTATGAGCTCAATTACCCTCAGATTGAAAAATCTTGTTTGGTTGTAGTTTTTACCTTCCAAAAACTTCACCATTACCTGTTAAATACTAAAACCAAGCTTATATCCAAAGTTGACCTGCTTAAGTACCTATTGTCAAAACCCACCCTTATAGGTAGAATGGCTAATTGGATCATTCTACTAAGTGAATTTGACATTGAGTATGTACATCAAAAGTTAGTAAAAGGACAAGTACTCACCGATCAGTTAGCAGAAGCACCATTACCAGGAATAAATCCTATAAGTCTAGCTTTTCCGTAGATGCTTCATTACTTGTATATTGAGGAATATTTCATGTGGCAAGTACACTTTGATGGATATTTTACTTTTCATGGTTCAAGGGCAGGTGTGGTATTAATTACTCCTTCAGGTGACCCTATACCTCAAGCTTTTCAACTTGGTTCTCCTTGTACAAATAATATTGCAGAATATGAGGCCCTCATCACTAGGATGGAGCTGGAAATAAAATGGGATATCCATCATGTTAAGATCATTGGTGATTCACAATTGATAATCAATCAAGTTAACGATGAATAAAAATTCAAGGAAGAGAAGCTCATCCTTTAAAAGAAACTGGTGTAAAATTTGAAAGAGTATTTTGTGAGTATCACATTTGAACAAATTTCAAGATCACAAAATAGATTCACAGACGCTTTGGCAACCATAGGTTCTATGGAGTGAATTCCACCGTAAAGTAATGATATGCATTTCTTTGTTGAAAATCTATGCCATCTAGCGTATGACATGCCAACATTTTATTTGGCTTCTAAGGTTGTTAGTCCCAATTCCCATGGTTAGTGAAGATCTTCACCTATCTTAAAGACAACACCTTCCCTCCTAACATTTAACATTCTGAAAAACAAATCCTTATCCGCCAGATAGCTCATTATACCCTCTTAGGAGGTACACTCTATCATCATGGATACAATGGGAATCTATTGCATTGTATAGATGTAACATAGTCAGCCCAAGCAATTAAAAAGGTGCATGAAGGGGTGTGTGGGGCCCATACATATAGTATGGTTCTAGCCAAGAAATTGTTGAGAGTGGGCTATTATTGGCCTACTATGGAAATAGACTACTACAACTATGTGAGGAAATGCGTACTCTGTCAAAAGTATGGAAATTTCATCCATGCTCCATCACAACCATTACAACCTATCACAACCCCATGGCCATTCTCCAAATGGGGACTTGATTTAATAGGGAAGCTTACCCCTAATTCATCTAATGGCCACACCCACATCATTACAGCTACTAAATATTTCACCAAGTGGGTGGAGGCTTTCCCTTTGACCTATGTAACGGGTGCTCAAATTTCAAAGTTCATCATGAATCACCTTATTTTCCAGTATGGCATTCTTGTAGCCATAGTTAGTGACATGAACTGGAAAATCATTCAAGAACAAGGCAATGAAGGACATTTTCATCTATTTCAAATAAAATTGAAGTGTTCTACGCCATATTATCCACAAGGTAATGGGCAGGTTGAAGCCACTAACAAAACATTGGTTCGAATCATGAAAAATATGGTGAGTAAGATACGAAGAAATTGGCATTTACAAATTAACCCAGACCCTTTGGGATTAAAGGACATCCATTCGCACTCCTATTGGTGTGAAACCCTATTCCCTAGTATTTGGAACCAAATCCATCATCCCATTAGAAATCAATCTTCCTTCCCTAAGAATATATCTTAGGGATTATCTGGACAAGGATGAGGACTAGAGAGTGGTCGATAACATAATTAGAACTCCTAGATGAAAAGTGTATCCACACCCTTAACCATCTCAAAGCGTATTAGAAAAAAGTCTCCGTAAATTACAATAAAAGGATCATACCTCATAAGTTTGAGGTTAGATATTTGATCATGAAAGAAAATCAATTCAACACAAAGGAAGAAAGAGAAAAGAAAGGCAAGTTCAAACCGCATTGGTTAGGACCTTACATCATTTTGGCCAAATATGGTACGGGAGCATACAAAATTTCCCATCCCAATGGTGATGAGCTGCATGAACCTATGAATTCCATGCATCTTAAGTAGTTCTATGGTTAAACTGGCATGAAAATTAAAAAAACAAAACAAAAATGTAATAATGATCAAAATATTAAAAAAAAAATAAAATAAGAGAAAAAGAAAAAGAGAAAATAGGTCATCCATATGTGAAAACCACACAATTTTAGAACTTTGGATAGGTCCCTTGGTGAAACCCAGTTTCCGGCACCTTGGGAGGATTCGTTGTTCACCAACATCTTGTATCTGGAGGGTACTTTTACTTATCCTAGGGCTAGTTCTGCACCTGTATCTGCAATTCCCTGTGAACCTATCCTGTCAAGCCTTGATCTGGATTTTTCTCCTCTTATAGATCGGTGAAGAGATAATATTTTTATATTCCCCATCTATCGCAAGGGGCACTTCTGTGGCTTCACCTTCCTATTTGTAAACACATGGTGCCTGCCTTGGTATACTCTCCATCTAACGCCAGGGAATCCACGTTTCTCGGCTACTTATACATAGCTTCGAAAGTCCTTACAAAATCACAAAAACATTCAAATATGTTTGAAAATCGCAAAAACATTCAAATATGTTTGAAAATTGTAAAAACATTAAAATATGATCAAAATACAAAATAATAGAAAAACACAAAACAAAAAAACAATAGAAAAGTGTTTCACAAAACAATCTTACAAAAACATAACTTTAGTTTACTTACTTTATCTTGTTTCTTGCTTTGTTTGTGTACATTGTTTGCTTGTTTTTGCATTTGTATAGTTTATTTCTTAGACATAATTTGATAAGATTCATCTTTTCTTGCTTAGATTAGATTCATTCTTACTTGTACATATGCGTGCGTTTTTGCATGCTTGTAAATAATTGTATATGGTTATGTTAATTAATGTTGGTTAGCACTATTTATTTGGTTAAGTTTGTTAACATTGCTTGTGTCTATTTTCACATGTACATATTTTTTTTTATCACATCATCATATATCCATAAATATCATCACATATAACATCATTTATACATAATATATAAATAAAAACTAAGTATACATCATACATGAATGTTAAGATAATCATCACATATCGTATCATCAAATGGGGAAAGAGGGATCACAAATATCAAAATATATCCCCCACTACACCAATATCATCATGTCATCTTATCCAATAATCTAGAGCATCACATGTACAACACAATTGATATCATGTATGGATCTATCATGTAAAAATCAAACACATGTGGTAAAAACATCTCAACTTTCATCATGATACATAAAAAGTGTGAAAGAATGCAAGAAATGGAGAAGGCTAGCTCTTCTAATGGAAGAATGCTTCAAAGATGATAAAATGGCTATAGTGTATGCTCTATGCTCATTTAGGAGTGTAGGTATAACTAGAAAGGTAGGAGGAGTGCTCCTTATAAAGGCCAATGGATATAAGAATCTCTACATCCCTCTTCATGTGGGATAAATAGAGAGGTTGGGCTAGTTGTGGATAAGGGAAGTTTAGAAAGGGTTGAGTCAACATTAGGAGAGTTTATTTTGTCCTTTAGTGACTCATGGGGTTTGAGTGGATTGATTAATTAACCAAAGTGATTAATTAATAGGTGTGTAAGCTTCTATAACCTTTTTAGAGGAATAATTAGTATGATTTATGTTATGAGAGGTTTTTAGTCAAATAAATGACTATTTATTGATTAAATAGAAGAGAGAATTAATTAATTAAGAATAATTAATTAATCTAGATAGAAAGGGGTATTAATTAATTAATTAGAAATAATTAATTAATGTAGATAGAAAGGGGAGCTTAATTAATTAGAAATAATTAATTAATCTAGATAGAAAGGTGAGATGATTAAAAAAATGTCGTTAATTGGTGTCATTGTTAGATAGAAGAGTTAATTAACTAATGTAATGTAATTAATTAATGATGATAGCAAAGAAAATGTGCTATATTGACGATATGTCGTCAATTTGTGGGAATGGTACAATTAGCGCAATTTAAGTATTTAAATTTCTCCATCTAAATTATAGGTGTCTACACTAATAATACAAGAGAGTAGTATGAAGCATTGTTGTTAGGAATGGAACAACAAATTATAAGTATATAATTAAAGTTTTAGTGTTTAGTGTTGTGTTTTTGTTTCCCTTCTTGTGACTCTGGACCCAATGAACAAGAATTGAAACAAGAGATACTGGTATATTATTTTCATTTATTCCCTTTGGGTGGAAATTAATATGTCCACAAATGGAGCAAACTAGTTTCCCCAATATTTCACTTAGAAATTTTGGGGTACCCCTTTAAAAATTTTGAGTTTTCATGTCTTGTGAAGAGTTATGTTCATGTTGTTTGTAGCTCTTTGAGTTTTTGTGTAGTATGTTTAGGTTGTTTCCTTAACTAATTTGGGTTATAGGAATGATTTATAATTCTTCAAGAGGTTGCATGAGGTTTCTTGGGGGTGATTGATAAAATACCCATTTGCTCAAATAGCTCTAAAAGCCCTTGAAAATTGAATTACTTGTTCTCTTAAGAAATTGAGTTTTTAGAGTGCTTTACTTATAAGTACCAAGTAGTTTACCCTCACAAACCCAATTCACATAGGCCTCCTTATTTGTGGTAAACTAAAATTATTTACTTGTTAACCTTGAGCTAAACTAAAAATAATTTACTTCTTAACCTTATGCAAGTAAAGTAATCTTAGAATGCCGCAGTTAATCTCTTAACATTAAGCAAGTAAATCGATACCCAAATACTTTACTTCATCGTGCTAAATCCCAATTAATTTACTTATTAAAAAGTAAAGAAAGTAAAATAATTCTCAAAGGTTGCATAGCTAAGCACTTAAGTTATCGGTGTTTTGAATGTGTTTTACTTGTTTCAAAAAGTAACGAAGTTAAGCTATCTTAAAAATACACATATAAGGAATGTTGATGTGGCATCGGACAACCCATATTAAATGAGTTGGAATGTATAAAATCCTAAGAAATTACATGTCAGATCCACATATTGTGCACACTCATAGAAAATTTGTTTGATATCTCGAACCTTGAGAAATCTCGCACAACCAATGAGAAGAATTTTTCCAAACCGAGTTCGACTAATTTGTAGGAAAGGTTAGGTACTTCATTTTTTTCCTTTTTTTTTTTTTTCTTCCTATGTGTTTTTGTATGGTTTAGCTTGTTGTTTGTCCTTTTGGAGTGTTGGCTTCTCTCTATGTTTTTTGAAAAGGGTTGAAATTAAATTTTATTCTTGTCAAATGGGATTAGGTTTTTCTAGTTCCATTGACTTGTTATTACCTTTTGATAAAATGCCTTTAAATTTTATATTATTTACAAAACCTTAGTTTTGTCTTAGTGATATTGCGGGTTTCTATGGGTTTGTTAGTTCTTCCTTCTAAGTATCAAGAAGTTAATATTTTTCATTACCTACCTAGGAATAAAACTACTCATTACCTCCTATGAATTACGGAGTTCGGGATTTCTCTTACTTCTCTATTTCATGAAATAAATAAATTTTGAAACATTGCATAACATTTCCTCGTATCATCTAGCATTACATTTTTTGTATATTTCAACTCGGGGTTAGGGTATTCACTTCTTCAAAGTAATCACCTCCTATAAAACCACATTACCTTCCTTCTCATTTGCGTGGATTTAAACAGTTGTTACTCGCAGTACTATTCACCATTTGGGACTACTTATATTTCTTAGCCTAAGTTACGCTAAAATGACTAGTCAATGCTTCATATACGTTGCAACATTTTGAGCTACTTCTACTTCTAATGATTTGTGAGTTTTCACAAATCTTTTACTTCAGGCTTGTAAGTTGTGTTACACTTCTCCTTGTTACTTACTTATTGCTCCCAGTATGTTTTGCGCTAAAATGATGAGTCATTAATTCGTATACATTGTGGGTTTTCGATGGGAAATTTATTCCCATGTATTACGTTTTTTTAAAAATATTTTATTTGTTCTTCATTGTGCATAATTAAATTACTTTTACTTGTTAAATCCAAGTCTCAAGTAAGAGCATCTTAAAAACGTGCAATGCATTGCCAAGTGAATTGTTTTACTTTATCGCTTCTATTGAACTTTGAACTTCACTTCTAAGAAGATATTAATGATTTTTCATGACTAGATTTAATTGAATATCCGTATGGAATTGAAATAATGTATCTTGACTTGAATTCTATATTTAAAGAAGGGACTATTGCTAATATTTCAGTAGTTGAAGCACATTTGTTACTTGGAGGAGAGTAGATGTCTGAGGAAAGGAAAGAATCACCTGAAGTGAGTGAGAAGTCATTAGAGTAAGAAGAAGTTGTTGTTATTAGTGAAGACCATAATATTGTTATTAAAGAAACTTCCAAATCTAGGAAAGTTAAAGGAAGGCCAATTATACTAAAGTGAAAGGAAGCAAGATGAAGTATGATTATAAAGGCTATCCAAAGGGATATTTTATTTGTATCTAATCTTACTAAGATCAATGAAATCGACATGGGGCATGTCTCTATTATTGAATTGATTGAGTTATCTAAGGCCAAAAATCAAACACCTCTCATGCAAGACTTAAATAGAAGTGGTTTAATATAAGAAACTATTTTTCCTAGTAATGCTTAATTTCTTGAGTTTATATTAGAATGTGCTAAGCATTATGATTCTCAAACAAGGTCTATCAAGGAAACCTCTAATAATATTTTAGTAAGGATTAACACCCATTTCTTTAACTTTTTCTTGAATATTCCTACTACAAAGCTAAAGCATTGGGGGCTAGTATGGAGAAGGCCAATGAATACTGGGAGAACAACATGGATGATGCCATTAAAATCATGAACTTAAATTATTTAAAGGAAAATAAGAATCCTCAATATTTCCTAAGTCTATTATAAGATATGATATGGTTTAAGAGGTGGATGATATAACTCAATTATTGTGCATGATCAATAGAGAGAAGAATGCTAAGCATTTCTCTACATGGATGTAGTAATTTATTAGAATGATTGAGACTAGAAATCATAGTACTTTGATTAACTTGGTTGAGATTATTAGCAATAATATTGATAGCCAATTACGGGGAGTCATTCAAACACTTGATTTCAAGATGACTTCTTATCTAGTATATGTTTTAGCACCAAATGGTGCTTTTTCCATGTTACAAAGTAGAGGTACCACATTCGAGAATCCAATTAATGAATATTATCCACAATTGGCCTTCCCCGATTGTTTTTCGGAGTATATACAATTTAATGACTTATTTTTCTATGAAGTTATCTATAAGCTTGATACTAAGTTGAAGGAAAAGAGGGTGTCTGATGTTGCATGGAATGCAATTGTTCAATATGGATGCATTTTTATTCAATTCTCTCATTTCACTTATCTAAGGGTTTGTGTTAGGTATCCTAGGATAAGTGGATTTTATTTGAACTATGTAGACAATTGGTGAACTTCATGATTTGTAACAATTGATTCAAAGAGTAGTGGTTCTCTTTCTAGTTATAATTAGGAGTTATCATTGTGCCAACATCCACAAAGCTCAAAATTTTTCTAAATAAATGCTCCACAATTATATTTAAGAGGGTTTAAAGATAGAATAAATTTTGATTATAGAAATATTACACGTAAAACACTCTAATTGGATCACACACATCCACCAACACTGGAGGATTATTATATAGATTTATGGGATGAATTTGAAATCATAAGAAGAGATTACATTAGAATGATGCAACAAATTATAAGTTTAGGTTGGAAAATATTCACAAAATATCTTAGATGATGGGAATGTTATTTCATATGCATACTATGAGGAAGGAGGGGATGATGCTCCATTACAAGCCATGAGGTATAAGTTTAAAAATCATGGAAAGAACATCTAGGGTGATGCTTTATACTTCTAACTAGCTTCTTAGTAAAGATTATTTCCTAGAGGAATCTATGATTAATTATATAATCCAAAAGAGCACTAAAAAAAGGACTAGGGGAGAGTAGCGGGGGGCCTACGAAGTTATTTATAATTAAGAAACAAATTTTAGAACGTGCATATCAAAAGAAAACATCAATTTCTAATCTACCCCAAGTAAGGATTCTCACTCATTGGTGTCTTCATCTACCGTGTCCCCTACTATACAAATTCCTTCTACACATGCACAAATTGTGGTGCCACCTTTGGCACTTGCTACATTTTTTTTTCCTCAATTGTGTTAGAAGTCACGTATCCTCTTCCTCCTCCCTTATCTCCATCGAGAAATCCTCCCCCTTATCTTTAGAAGATCACCAACTACTCAATTAGAGGAGATGCATGATACTACTATGGAAGGATCCTCACTTCATTAAGTGTCACAACCATTAGAGGGAGGTAAATACTTAACAAAAAGTGTGGAGATATAAGAAGGATAGGTTGAAAAATAAAGTGGAGAGTATATTCATCTCTAAACAATTCAAGAATATTTAATTCAAGAGCCTCTAATGCATGAGGAGGTTGGGAAAGAAAAATAAGTTGAATTTAATATTGAAAATAAAAATGAGGAGGAGAAGGAGATTGAAAATCAATTGGTAATTCAGAAGATGGCTGAATTTGAAAAGGTGTTGCTACAAGATACTACTACTTGAAGTACCAAAGGTAGAACAATAAATGAACATACATATTTCCAAGAAAATTAATAGTCAAGAGATGGTGGTCCACTCTGCACCCCAAATTCTTTAGAAAATACCTTTACGTAGATGGCATCAAAAAACTTCTAGTGCTAAGGTATTACTCAATTTAGAAGAAATAGGTTTACAATTTTTAAGAGTATTGATAAGAAGGGAAGAAAGTCCATGAAAACAAAGGTGACTTCAAGGATGGTAATTGAACCATTAGGACAAAATGTTTGCTAAAAGTATCTACCCCAATAGCAAAGTAATAAGAAAACTAATTTGACTAAAGAAGATCTAGTGGTGATAAGAGTACCTCTAGGTGAGGTAACTACTCAAGGTCTTAAGAAAGATACACAAAATTGATTAATAGAATTTTTCTTAAATTGATGAAGATAAAGCTAAAACTTCCAAGTTAAAAGAAAAAACATCGCAGCTATGTGAGATCATTGTAGAATTTTCAAGGTCTTTAGTTCAGCCAAGATTATTGTGAGAGGTCGGTTAATCCCCAAGTAATAACTATAATGGAATAAATTGGTGAAAAGGATAAATTTTTAGATGAATGGATAACTAATATCACCAAAACACCTATGGAGGTATACAAATAAATACTTGTGAAAATTAAAGAATGCCAAGATAAATGGGATAAACTAAAGGGTTTGGGGAAGGAAGTTCATAATCAATTTGGAATGTGGGAGCATCACCTTCAAAGTTTACAAGACATAGGTTTGCTTCCAAATAATGTGTTAATTGAAGAGTAGATTGGCCACGAAGGGTCTGTGAAGAAGGGGAAAGAACAAGAGCTTATTACTTCATTCCAAAAAATGATTCTTAATCAAATAATGGAAAAGATGAATCATTTAGAAGAAGAGGTAGATCAAGCCATGGATGAGCTCAATGATGGCATCTATGATATAAAAAAATACAATAATGAACAACATCCAAAAGATATTGAATATTTCCTTTAGTTCATTCGGTAAGAAATTAACAATGCTACCACTCCATTTGGTCGAGAATCAATGGAAAAATTATCAAAGCTTCAAGGGTATGTTAATTACCTTGTATCTACAATTGGTAAAGTAAGAGGATGGTGCAAAATATTGGAGAAGGAATTACTCAAGTTTGAGACAGAGATGGATGTTATTGCAAAAGTGGATGATAATGTGAAAAAATACATGCTAGATCAATATGCCAAGTACCGGGAAAAAATAAGGATATAGCTGAGGAGAAGGATATGGTGGAGACTAAATCATTGTCATTGGAATTCTTATTCTTCTTCTCTCTTCTTCTTCTCTCTTTCTTCATCTACTTCCGTATGTTATCAAGTAATGTAATTTATCGTACGATCAAGTAATTCGGTTAATCACCAAGTTACTTTAAGTTGGTTGATAAATTCAACTATTTATTATTGGTAAATAGTTTTTTGAAAGGGACTATACCCTTGTATACAAAGAGGGCCTAAAAGCCAGAATAGGAATGAAAAGCATCACAAAAAGGATCAAGATCTAGATAAGTCAAAAGAACCAAAGGTAACCAAAGAGAAGTTACCACAAAATAGCTAACCAGTTCGAACACCGCAGAAAAGTAGCCAAAAAAATAGCTAAAAAAAAAAAAAAGGATGAAGGAAGCAAAAAGCACGCAGCTCCACATTTACTTCTTGCGGCTTTGGCAATTCTAGATTTGATAGTTTTCCAAGAGGTAAACAAAGCCAATGTCATCATGTGAGTAGGGTCAGAAGTATCCAGCTTTTGAATGGTCTATTTGCTTTCTTTTCCGTGCCCCAAAGAGTTGTTGGGATTTCACTGAGAGCAGAGATGCTGGACATGCTGCTCAATGAAGTCTTCGATTGCACTAAAAATAGCCATATTATGGTCATGAAGAGTCTTGGCTTTCCCTAGATGGTTGTCCAGGGAGTTCAATTTTTTATAAATATCCTCAACTTGTTTATTGTCAAGATCAACCTCCTCCTCCTTCTTCCTCTTACCTTTTTGCTTAGCCAAGTTTTTAACTTCATCTTTCAAGCAACATGTCTTTTTCTAAGACTTCCAGCCTTTGTGTGGAACTCTCGGTGTGCAAAGCCTCATGTAAGCCAACACTACTAATATGGAGCAGATTATGAGCATCCTCCAATTCCTGAGGAACGTTCCCAAATAGGGGTATTCATTTTCAGCTTTCTTAGAAGACCTAGTAATAGGTCTGGTCGAAGTGGAGGTGACGGGGGTGGGAGCAGAGGTGGAGGGGATGATGGTGGGAGCCGAGAAGGAAGGTAAAGGGGTAGCGGTAGCGGTGATGGGGATAGAAGGAGAAGAGATGGGGGTAGCGGCAGCGGTGAAGGGGATAGATGGAATAGAGATGGGGGAAGAAGGAAGGTTGGGATATTTAAGAATACAGAGTTTATGCAGCAAGAAGATGAGACCTTGATGCAGAGGGACCACATGAGTATGTTTTTGGAACTCCAAAATGGAGCGTTCAAGAGAATTAAGAAGATAGTGTGGGAAACATACCGTGAAACTTCTATGGAAGTGATTGAGGAACACAAGATGCTTAATGGGCACAGTGACGTATCTCCCCTCCAAGGAGATGTATCGAACCATCATGCGGGTGACCTCATCAAATGGCGAGGGATAGAGCTAATCTTCAAACCCACCATGATGAAGACCAGTTTCTCATTACCCTCAACAAACTTCCTCTCCTCAGCTACTCTGTCAATCCTTTTATTAAAAAAGTGGTACCCATCCATCCCAAGGCCTGTTGCTTCAGCTATAAACTCTTCATTAATCGATATTTTCTGCCCACCATATTCAACTTTGTGATCCTTCCAATCCTTCACAAATTACATGGAAATGCTTTGGTCGTGACCCTGTATCTTCTCAATAAAATTTGTAATGCCTCCCTGGTTGAGAAGATTCCAAAGCTCTTCATTATTCTTCCAATCCGGTCCTCGCTGGGCTCAATCTGACAAGGGGCTCCTCCCATTTTCACCTTGCTTAAGTGTTTGAAAGTATTTTCTTCAAAACCCCTATGAGGAATGCTAAAAGAAACACAGTTTCCAATCCACCTTTCTCTATTTTTGAAAAGATCTCTCACGCGATGGGAATGAGGATAGTGTTGCTAACATGAAAGTTCCCACGAATGCCTGTATGAATGCTGCTATGTACCTGGGAAATCCGCATGCGTGAACTTCAACCTCCTTAGAAACCCACTCCAAGTCATCATCATCCTTACTACGGACTTGAATGTCCACAAAAACCTATTTGAAAGCTGTTATAAGCAAAATATTTCCCACATGTGTGAATTTAATCTTCTCATAAATCCACTTTAAGTCATCATTATCCTTACTATAACCTTGATTTCCACCAAGATCTACTTGAGTGCTGTTTTAAACTTGTCAACACGTGTGTAAGTCCTATTCTCAAAGACCCACACCAAATGCTCATTAACCTTACTCCGTATTTGCATGCCCATAAGTATCCGCTTGAATGTTGTTTTGAATCTACACAGGAATGTGATCACTATTATCCCAAATAATGTGATTAACATTTATGCCATAGTTAGCCAATGCATCTGCCACCTTATTACCCTCCCGGTAAGTATGCTTGATCCAAATATTGTTGAAGGTTTGGAAAATACTTATGGATTCCAAGATGAAGTCCTTGATGTTCCAACTTGGAGGTGAACACTGATTAAGATGATTAATGATATTAAGCGAGTCTCCTTCCAGAATAAGATTTTGGATATTATGAGTCTGAGAAATTCTAAGGCCCCATAAAGCGGCTAATGCTTCAGCAAAATGATTAGTTTGTATTCCCATTTTACCAGCATAAGTAGCTATCAAACTACCTCTATGATCCCGGATCACTCCTCCCCCAGCTGCAATCCCAGGGTTACCCTTAGAGGCCCCATCAAAGTTCAACTTATACCAGTTGAGATCAGGAGGGTGCCAATGTATCAAAGATCTATCAATATTATTACCGTATTATTTTGGATATTGTCAGCTCCAATCTTCCATTGGGACAAGATATGCTCTTCATTTTCTGGATAACTCTTGTTCTTGGGGGGTTTAAATCTAACAATATTCTCTTTAATAGCATTAGAAATTTTACCAATACTGAGCTTATAATTCTGTTTACTATTTCTAAAGATGATATCATTTCTATCTTTCCATATCCTCCAAATAACATGAGGCATTACCAAATTCCAGAGCCTTCTCACAACACAATGTTTATAGGGTGGGCTCCATTGGGTCCAGAGCTGACTGAAGTCCTTCGGCACCACCCAGGAAGCTTTAAAATTAGAGAGGGAAAACTCCAAATTTTGGTAGCATATTCACAATGGATAAACAAATGACTGATATCCTCAGAGTCTTTTTTACATAGATGACATCTATTAGGCATTATGAAACCTTTTCTTATCAGGTTGTCAGTGGTAAGAATTCTGCCCCTGAGAGCAAGCCAAAAGAAAAAGTTAATTTTAGGTGTTAGCTCAGTCATCCAAATTCTACTCCATTTAAACTCAGTTTGACTATTGTCAAAGAAAGTATTATAACCAGTTTTAACAGAGTAGTCCCCATCAATAGAATTGCTCTAGACCAATTCATCCTTAACATCCAGCTGACTTAAGGGGATAAGGTCCAACTGATCTTGTAGGGAGGAAATAGTTTGGATCAGATCATCTCTATCCACAGAAAGTTTTTTCCATTTCTTATTGTTACCATTTCTTTCAATATAATCCTTGATTCTAGTGCCATACTTACTTTCAAGACTGTCTTTGACTACACCAAATCTGTCCATAAGGCTACAATTAAACCAGTTATCATCCCAGAATTTTATATCACAACCATCTCCCACTTTCCATTTACTTCCTTGTTTGATGAAATTTCTGCTCTTCACTAAATTATTCCAAAAATGGAACCATAAGGAAGATGCTCATCTTGAAGAAAAGAAAAGACTGCTTGTTGATTAAGGTATTTAGCCTTAATTAATTCTATCCAGGGTTGCTTCTCTGATAGCATTCTCCAGCCCATTTTCACAATAAGAGCCTCATTCATTTTCTTTATGTCTTTTATGCCTAGGCCCCCAATTTTTTTTGGAGTGCATACCTTATCCCAAGCAACTAAGTGATATTTAAACTTCTCCTCCATGCCCTGCCATAAGAAGTTTTTCTGAATCCTCTCAATTCTTTCTCTGAAGGTAGAAGGGATCTTATACAGAGACATGATATAGATAGGCAGATTTTGAAGAGTGCTTTTTATGAGCAGACACTTACCAACACTAGACAGAATGGCTCCTTTCCATCCAACCATTTTTTTTGAAATCTCTCCAATAGATCATTCCACACCTTGGTAGAAACTTTTTAGTGCCAAGAGGGAGTCCTAAGTATGTGGCTAGAAGTGAACTTATTTTACAGCCCAGAATTTTTGCAATTTTAAGTTGTCTTTCCTCAGGAGTGTTGAAGAAGAAAATGGAGCTTTTATCATAATTGATCTCTTTCCCAGAAGCAGATTCATAAAGTTGCAGAATAGCCTTGGTAGCCTTAGCTTCAAGGATGGATGCCATTAAAAGAAGGATTGTATCATCCACAAATTGCTGATGAGAAGTTGCTTGGCTGATGGAAGTGGGCTTTGAACCTTTCAGAAGACCGTCAATAACTACTTTACCAATTGTTCTACTAAGACTGTCTACCATAAGAATGAAGAGCAGGGGGATATGGGGTCCCCTTGTCTTAGCCCTCTGCTACTTGTGAAAAATCCCACCGGCTCACCATTAACCACCACTGAGAATCTGACCGTAGAGATGCAAGCCTTAATAATTTTTCTGAATTTAGCAAGAAAACCAAATTTAATCAAAACTTTGTCTAGAAAAACCCAAGAGACCTTGTCAAAGGCTTTATTCATATCAAGCTTAAGGACCATATTTGCTTTTTTATTATTGTCCATAGAGTGTATGGTCTCATGTACCATAATCACTCCATCTTGGATAATCCTACCTTTAATGAATCCACTCTGCTGCCTTGAGATTAAATCATTCATAATAAATTACAGCCTGGTAGCAATGATTTTGGTAAAAATTCTATAGATAACATTCACAAGGCTGATGGGTCTGAAGTCTTTGAAGTCCTTAGCATCCATTTTTTTGGAGCAAGCACAATGTGGGTGTTATTCATCTCTTTCAAAAGATCCCCAGTTCTATAGAATTCATTCACCGCTCTGAGAAGATCATCCGAACATATTTCCCAAAATTTCTGAAAAAGTTAATAGAAAAACCATCCGGCCCTGAGCCTTGTCACCTTCTAAAGTAAACACAACTTTTTGTAGTTCTTCAAGTGTGACAGCTTTAGTGATATCTTTAAATCTCTTCTCCTCAATTTTGTTTTGGGAATAGCCTCCAACATGAAAGAAATTGCCTCATCAACAATGATATTCCTCTCATTAAGAAGTTTTTTATAAAAATTGAGAGCTTCCTCTTTGATGCTTTTGGGATCTTTTATAATAGTGCCATTACTTTTAGCCACTTCCATAATCCTATTACAAGCTCTGTGCTTTAGAGTGGTCATATGAAAAAACTTTGTATTTCTATCTCCTCCTTTTAGCCAGATAGCCCTAGATTTTAGTCTCCATAAGGATTCTTCTCTGCTACAAATCGTATGCAGTTCTGAAAGAATATTCTTTTCCTCAGTTTGATCTTCAAAAGATCTCCCCATTGTATTCATTTTGATTTCCAGATCTTGGAGCTTTTGTTTTAAATTCTTTTTTTTTCAAACACATTACCAAAAACTCTTTTATTCCAAATTTTAACTTGTTTTTTAACATTTTTGAGCTTCTGAATCAATCTAAATTGAGCAGTGCCTTCACCATTCCAAACCCACCACTCTTTAATTTTGTCATAAATGTCATCATGCTCCATCCACATCTTTTCAAATTTGAAGGAGCTTCTGATGGGCTTAGTCCAATTGAGAAGATTTAAGGCAATCGGATTGTGGTCCGATCCAATTCTGGGTAGGGAAGAGAGATGAAAGTCCTGATTGAGAATCCAACTAGCAGAAATCAGGGCTCTATCCAGTCTAACTTGGATTAGATATTTCCCCAACCTTCTATTGGTCCAGGTGTATTTATTCCCATGGAGATCCACATCCAAGAGATTAAGATCAGCAACAAAATCTACAAATTCATCCATACCTATGGAAAAACTGGAGATTCCTCCATGTTTTTCACCTGGGTTTAGAGGAGAGTTAAAGTCACCCATGATAAGCCAGTTGGCTGTAGTATGCTGGTTTCTAAAGATCTTAAGATCAGTCCATAGTTTACGTCTCCCACTAACCGTATTAGGGGCATAGATATTAGAAAGGATCCATTCACCATTGTTCTCAATAGCATGAAATTTAATAGCAAGATGATTAGTGCTAGCATTAAGAATCATACCAGTATAGTGCCTTTTATCCCAAAGAGTAGCCAGACCTCCAGAGGCTCCCTGAGAGTCCACCGCAGCCATGTCAGAATTTTCCCAGAAATTTTTTTACTAATTTCAAGGATCTTAGCTTTCATCTTAGTTTCCTACAAAATCAAAATACTAGGACTACTAGAATCCCATAACTCCTTAATGATTCTCTATTTGGAGTTTCCATTTAGCCCTCGGATGTTCCAAGAGATAATCTTCATTTAATAGGAGTGGGAGTTGGGATTTCCTGATGGCTCAATTGACATTGAGTGCCATCTGCAATGTCTTTCTCTGTTCTCTTGGTTCTAAGAGTCTTTTTTGAGGGCCTTCCTCTTTTAGAACTACTTCCAAAATCTACTATTCTTCTAGCAGAAGATCTAGTAGTTCTGGATGTTGAAGTTTCCCAGTTGTCAATTTTCTTTTTCTTTTCACTATAGAGTGATTCTGGGATCTTTTCAAATCCTTTCATTCTTTTTTTTTTTTTTGAAATGACCTCTATGAATCCAGAAGTTAGCTCCTCATCTTCCTTAAATGGCATTACTTCTCCCTCCTCTTTCTCTCTCTTTATTTATCAATATATTGTAGATCTACTGATCTGTTGCTGAAATAAAGGGTTCCCATTTGTGGGTGAGATTTTACTTTCGACCCTTGGAGTGTTTTTCTACAATGCTTCTTCTGAACCCATGTTGTCCTTCTCCAACATTTCCTCAATGATGCACAAAGAATTATCTATCTCAACTTCCTTAGTGTCATTTTGAAATTCCATAGTCTTGAGCTAGATCCTTAGGAATGATATTTACCTTTACTGTTCCTTCTTGCTCATCCACCTCCAGAGTCACCTTTACTAGATTTTGCATATCTAAGTCTTCTTTGTTTCTTATTGGTGCTCCATGCAAAGCTACCACTGGGGTTTTTGGACGCCAGACTAGGTGTTTCCTGATAGGAGTTCTAAACCCCCTTTTTTTTCCTTTTTTTTGTAGTTCAACTCAGGTTGGTTAGGGGCTTTTTCTTCTCTCCGGCTTTTCCTTGTCTAGCACCCTACTTTCCTTTGTCTTATCTAAATCTCCCTCAAGTTGTTCTTTCTTTTTGTGTTTATCCTCCTCTTTAGAGATCTCCTTATTAGGGCATTTTCTGGTGAAGTGTCCTATACGATGACATTTCTTACACCTTAAATGAAAGGTTTCATATTCAATTTTTTGGATCCACATTCCACACTTAGATTTCAAGATGATATGCTCTGGTAACTCCTGCTCCATTTCAGAAGAAATGCAGAATCGAGCAAAAAGCAAGTCTAGATCTGTTTCTCGTGGGACCATCCAGCCCAATCGGAGCACCTATGGATTTAGCAATGTTTAGCAAGATTTCATCATCCCAAAATTGCAGCGGTAGCCCTGGGAGTCTACACCAGATTGGAATGATGTTTATGTTTTCAATGTTCGGGTCAAACCCTGGATACCATTTTTTCAAAAAAAGGCCCATATTACCCAGCCACCACGGGCCTCCTAGAAGCACCGATTCCAAATCAGTCTGCTGATTAAATTTTTCTAGAAAAAAACCCCGTGACATAATGGTAATACTCAAATCCCCCTTTGGTTTCCACTTTCTAAGAGCCCATTTTCTAATGATATCAATATTAGGTCTGGAGCCTAGAAACTTACCAACTAGGGAAAGATTCACTTTGTCCAAAGCCCTATTTACGCAGCCATCTGGAACCATTAGACAGGTAGCACCTTCATTGTCCTTTTCCCATGTGAACTACCCTCTTTCAGGAGATTGTGGACCCACCTTTCTATTAGGGTTTTGAAGAATCTTATTCCAGGCCAAAGGTGTGGATCTCTAAAGTCTTATTGTGCGAATCAGAAAACTAAAGCTAAACTATTTTTATCCTTAAATTTCATCCAAATACACTTATTTTCATTTGCTAAGAATTATGAAAATAACCAAGTATTGATTTATTTCATGTGGCCATAAATATCTATCTTATGTACTCATTTCCAAACACCTTTCTTTTACATAGTTGTTTTTATTTTCCGACTTCTCTTTCTACATCTCCTAGTAATTGCTTTCCCATACAATTGCTTGTTAGGAAATAATTATATTAGTGCTCCATTATTAATCATTATTATTTGTTAGGTCTGTTATTATATTTTTTTATATGTGAAGTTGTTAATAAACAACTCACGTGAATAGAAGTTTGGTGAGAGAATTAAGGAGTGTTGTTATATCAGATTCCTATTTTATAGGAATGACTTATTCCTATATATTTGTAAGAGTTCTCATACGGAATATCAAGAAGAAATCTAACAATTATTATTGTGTAAATCTGATACTATGCTGATATTTGGTACCAGAGCGATCATATGTCTGTTCTTGAGATCTAGAATATAAAAAAATGAGAGGTCATTACATAGTATCTTTTTAAGCATACGGATCTATGTATTGTTGCAACTCATGGATCAATTGTATACATAGTTATGGATCAGGCATGATGTAGGTGTATGCAACCTGATGTTGGTCTACAATGGCGAACAGATAATTTGTCGTGTGACTTACACTCTCGCAGTGAATGTTTGAAAGAAAGCACAGGTATAAATCCATGGGAGGACCACTAAAATGTTTGAATGTCAATAAAAAATATCTTTGTGCGTGTATAAATCAGTTTCATAGATCTCAGACACCATTCATTCAAATATTCAACTAATCGCATATATGACTACGCTGCTTTGTGGCTCGTCGAGATGAAGAGACTTGTGTATCGTCCCTACAACCAAGAGGTACATGCCCAGCTGTTCAACGTGATCTCCTGCGATGTTCTTGTAAAATATTTGTTTTTCTCCATACCTGGATTCACTGTGTGGTGAAAATATCCATTTATTACTCCTTGCCATCCAATTTCCCGCAGTTTTAGACGCAAAGGTTTGAGTTTGATTTCAAACTTTCATAAATATTGGTGATATTTGGATCTATTCACCATAGTTATAATATTATTTTTTGTGTGTCACTCAATGTTTGTTTTGAGTCGAGTCTATGAGTGTCTACTCAGTCAAGTCAAAATTAATATGTCAAATAGAGCATATTGTTACAGGTTTATTAATATATTTTTCATCATTGTATTGTCAAAATATGTTTAGGTGAATAATAGGTTGTATTTCATATAGGTGATTTTAGGATTTTTTTATCGAAATTAATCAAAAGAATCAAAGTTGTTATCATTTTTTCAAGTTATTATTTTCTTGTCAAACGTCAAAAGTGTTGTTAGAATTTTTTTTTCTCCATCTCACAATGGAAGTCCCTCTAGAAAAATTCAATGGGCTTAATTTTCATACTTGGAAAGTGAAGATCCAGATGCGGTTGATGAATAAAAATCTCATGGCGGATAGTCAATGGAAAAGAACCTAAACCTACGAGATATGACCAAATTGGCGAGAATGGGAAATGAGAGATGATAAAGCCAAAGCCATTACGGGTCTTGCTCTCTCGAATCTTGAGCTACACTATGTTTATCTCGAGAAATCGTCTCATGAAATGTGGGAAAACTTGAACAAAACCTTTGGTGCTAAACCAAGTGAACGCAAAATGTTCTCTCAAATTATAGTTGTTCAAGTTAAAAATGGGTGAAGGAACTACAATGTCCAATCATATTAATGATTTACGGTCTCTTCTCCGACAGCTAGCAGAAGTAAAAGCTCCTGTAGACGATGAAGATGCAAAATCTATTCATTAAATAGTTTGCCTCCCAAATACAGTAATATTGTCTTCACACTTGGTCAGATGCCTTCCAACTCATTGGAAGATATGATATCAGCTCTTCTAGCTGAGGAAAAAAGGACTAAAGAAGGTGTAGAAGAAGAAACTGCATTGTACTTAAAAAAGAAGTACAAGAATTTCTCCAAAAATAAGGAGGAAATTGAATGTTTTTACTGCAAGAGAAAGGGGCATAAAACTCCATTTTGTAAAAATCGAGCTCGTGATCTTCTAAATGGAACAATCAAAATGGAAGAAGCAAATATGGGCATAGACGATGAATCTGATTATGAGGAAGAACAAGTAAATGAAGACAGTGGCTCTGAAGACTTCTTGTTCTGAGCATGAAACCGGAGGCAGGAGGCATCGGAGGTTGGAGGTCATTCAGCGACCTCTCGTCAGTTGCCAACGACGGGGCCGCATATCAGCTTTGGTGACATGTGTGTGTGCAGTTTGATTTTAGTGCTTCCAGTGTGGTGTGCCTCAGTTTGCAGTGATCCTGTTTTCAATAAGTGGAAATTTCACATTGAGGGGGGGAACATGATCCAATGTTCCATTTCCAGTATGTCAGCTTTTTCTATGTATGTACGAGCAATAGATTTCAGTAGAATTTCCTATGTTATTCCCTACAGTGAGATAGTGATGAGAGTTGTTGATTCTACTGCATCATCATGATATCGTGGTTGTTAGTTATCCAGAAAAACTATCCAGAGGTTGTTGGTACTGATCCTCAAAAACCATCTTTTGTGTGGTTGTTGGTTAACCACTTGGAAAACCATCCAGAGGTTGTTGGTATTGTCCTTGAAACCATCCAGATCATGAGCATGCTACGTAGCGGCACGTTGCAGTACAAAGGTAGGTTTTTCCCATGTTCACACTAAGGGGGGGAATGTTAGGAAATAATTATATTAGTGCTCCATTATTAATCATTATTATTTGTTAGGTCTGTTATTATATTTGTTTATATGTGAAGTTGTTAATAAACAACTCACGTGAATAGAAGTTTGGTGGGAGAATTAAGGAGTGTTGTTATATCGATTCCTATTTTATAGGAATGACTTATTCCTATATATTTGTAAGAGTTCTCATACGGAATATCAAGAATAAATCTAAGAATTATTATTGTGTAAATCGATACTATGCTAATATTGCTTACTTGTTGCATAATTGTTTAGCTATGGTTCATGAGATACACAATTAAATTAATACCCCAATATAGATTAAAAGGCTATAGAATAAATAAATAAATGAAATGGGAGCTTCACCATTAAATGAAGGGGATTCATCCAATAACTTCTTGAGTTATATGTTTATCTCGAGCATAAAATTTAGCCAACAAGATGTTTGAGTATCATGGTTCTTTAGAGGGCATATATGCAGGATGCATATTAGAGGAAGATGGTATTATAAATTTTAAGAGGCACATATATGTTTGTAAGGCAAGATATTTTTGCATTTTTATTCTTGTAGAGGCTCATCATTCCCCATATACAACTCACTCCAGAGTGAAGAATATGTACACTTATCTTAGGGAGTTTTACTATTTTCTAGGACTACGCTGGGATATAACATAGTATCTATATCATTTTCTTGAATTCCAGAGGGTCAAGACAATGAATTCTCATCCTATAGTCCAATTTTGTATCCCCACAAGATTCTCAAGTGGAAACAGGATGTCATTTCTATAGACTTGTTGGTCTTTCCATGTCATCATATCATCATGATGCTATCATGGTCACAATAGAAAAGTTGACTAAGGTTTCTCATTTTTCACCAAAAAGGTCACTTAAAATGCACTTGTCATTTCTAGAGTATTTCTTGAGGATATTTTCTAGGTTGCATGGGATTCCAAAGAATATCATTAATGATCGAGATACCATCTATACTTTAAATTTGTGGACCTATTTTTAGGCCACTCTAGGAACTCAGATACATATTAATTCAACTTACCACCTAGAAATAGATGATCAAATGGAGAGAGTTAATCGGTGCTAGGGGATATACTATGGATGTATGTGATGGATCAAAATAAGAAGTTTGAAGATTACTTATATCTCATTGAGTTTTCCTATAAAAATAATTACCATAGTTCCATTGGTATGGATCCTTATTAGGCCTTATATGGGTGACCTTTTAGGACACCATTAAGTGGGGAAAATCTATACAACATGTTTTTTCTTGGGCCATATTTCCTTGAAGACATAGAGAAACAATTCAATCTGATTAGGCAACATCGAAGGCGAAAAAGAGCATGCCAAAAGGCGTATGCAAATACTAAGACAACCGAGTGTTTATTTGATGCTCGTGCAAGGTATTCTTGAGAGTATGACTACACAATATCCCATTCCATTATGGAATAGGTTCTAAGATTTCATCTCTCTTTGTAGGGCCGATTGAGATCTCGGAGGTCATTGGTCTTGTTTCCTACCATTTATCCTTTCTACCACACCTAGCCCTAGCCCATGATGTATTTCATGTTTTAGTTTTGTGTATGTATGTACCAGATGTTTCTCATGTATTGGATTGGTTAGCTTTACAAGTTGAGGACGAAGGAAATTAGAGACTTGAGCCCATGCATATCTTGCAAAGATAAGATATTGGCCCTTCGAGGGAGAGATCTTAACTAAGTTAGAGTCTATTAGGATTGATATGATGAGACAACAACTACTTGGGAGGATTTGATTCCATTGCGGGATAGATATCCCTACCTCTTGTAATGAAATACAGGAGGAAGTCTAATTCTAGGGGAGGGGGATGTAGTGCCCACCATATTTCTACCTTATCCTAGAGACTATTGACTCATTGATTAGCTTTATTATTGTATATGATACATTTCTATTTTAATTTAGTATAGTTTTATTTGAATTTTCTACGACTATCATCTTATGGTCCATAACATCATATTTGATAGGAAATGTTTGAGACACTTTATGATATTCAGGAAATTGGTTATTTCATTCTTATTAGAGATGATGATACTATGATGTTTTAGATGTGATGGATTATTTTTCTATATGTTATTCCGTGATGATATTGACTCGAGCTATAAATTATAAATAATGGATGATGTTTATATGTATCATTGGTAGAATAGAGCTATGATATTTTATTTAGCTGATATTATATATTCATATTTATTTTTGATTTATATGTATATGTTATCATGTCGAGAATATTTGAGGTTTTCCTTGAGTGTGCAAAATTTACAGTAACACCAATTAGTGAACTCAGGACTTAGTGGTAGCACTAAAGAGTATGCCCAGTAAAACCATCATGATGAAACCTTTTAGCTCACCTTGTTTCATTTTGGATATTTTAATGATTAGGGAAATTAAGTTAGATTTGACATGTGATTGAGTTATTTATTTTGTTATTAATTCCCTTACTTTGAGCACCATGGTAAAACTTGATTACTTAATTTCTCACCTAATTTGTATTTCCTAGTGCTAATAAGGTCATTGTGGATGATTAGTGTTATGGGGTGTTTTGTGTCTTAAGATTGTTTTAGGGATGTGTTGGGAGTTGCTAAGAAAGTTGGTAGGGACCACTTCTCACTTGGAATTCCCCATTCAAACACAAAACAAAATTTTAACCTTTAAGGGAATTTTTGAAGGCTTGTTTTGAAAGGTAAGGTTCTTATTTACCTCAAAATTGGTCAATGGGACCTAACCTATGGGTGGGGGAAGATTTTTGTGAATAAAAAAATCCTCTTCCCCACTCCACACTCTCTCAAGTCACTATCTAAATATTTCTTCCATGTTTCACATGTGTGGCTTTTGGATTTTGTGTGGGATTTGGGGGCTAAGTGGGATTTTGTTCCCTCTTGCATTTATTATTTTAGGGAGTGTGGAAAGTGACTTGGATGACATGGAGGATTTTATTACTTGGAAGGGTGACACATGTCACCCTCTCATGGGATTGTGGGTTAGATATTTTTCCTATTTCTTGTTGGAATTTTGTTGTTTGGGGTCTTTTCGGTGGAGAAATTTTGTGGGGAGATTTGGGAGCTTGAGGAGAAAAAGAGCTAGGAGCTTGTGGATTTGAGCATTGGAGTTGAGGTAGGTCTCACTCCTCCATGTATTTGATTTGAATAACTTGTTGAATGTGTATGCAGATGCTATTTATTATGGTTTTATTTTTGGGATTGGTTTTAGATCCTCAAGCATGGTTTTGAGTTCTTCCTTTGGGTTGAAAATTTCATTTTAGTTTTCTTTACTCCACCCAATTTAGATGTGGATTTTGAGTAAAAATGGGGAATGTGAGGGATCTCTTATCTCCATGGATTATTGGGGATGCCTTAGATTTTTTTATCAATCCCTTCCTTGTTGAAAGTAGGAGGGATTCCCATTTGGTTTTGGAATCCCCTCCTATCCTTTTCAAGGAATATTGCAAGGATTGAAAATCCTTGGCAAGGAGGAAACAAAGGAGGTATAAGGTTTTGGGAGATGTTGATGATTTTGGAGATACTCTTGGAGGTAATTTTAGACACTAATGTTATTTTATATTCTTGGCACTATGGATTCCTCTCCCCTCTTCCCCTTTCCAATTTTTCTTGGTGTTTTTGTGGTTTAAATTGGTATGATGCCTTGTGTTTCTCTTGGTTATCCTTGTTCTAGTGTTCTCAAACCTTTTATATTCCCTTGGAATTATTTTTATCTTCTACACATATTTCCCTTGTTCTTGGGGAGGATAACATGCACATCCTGTTGGTGTCCATTTTGATCCTCTATTATTTTTCCCTAATTTTCCTTTCACTCTGCATTTCTTGAAACGTTTTCTACAGTTTTAATGGGTGAAATAAAGTTACTACCTCTGTTCCCATGACTTAGTCCATTTGAAAATCATTTGACATGCCCCATTTTGCAAGAATAATCAAGCTGGCACCATGTTGCCCTAATTTTTAAAATTTGTACTTGCTCAAAAACATTTTATTTTTAAAAATAATGGTTTCAGCAACTTGTCCCTTCCAGTCGAATGTTTTAAAAATGCTCACAAACTTGTTGTTTCACCCTAGTTTGAGAGAAAAATACATGTGTGCCTTACTATGTGCCCTAAATTTCCAAATCCACGGGCCTATGTCATTTTTTCCATTTTTTCCGGCCTGTGGAGCTCGTAGTTGCTCATTTTTTGCTCTTTACCCTCAAAATATCTATCCCCATGGTTGAAAATTGCATAAAATCAATTTCCCCTTGTTTTTGAGCAAAAAAATCCTTCACCCACGAAGAAAAATAAAATTTGGGCATCTCTGGTAAATTATGCGTTTTGTGACAGTTGTATGGGTGTCATTTACCCATCAAAATTAAGCTCAAACAATGCCTCATACGTGGCTGCTTCTATTTGGACAAGGATTGGCAGTGTCATTTGAAAAACTTAGCATTTTTGGCTTTGGGAAAGAATTCGCAATGTCCCCCGTAACTCCGTAGGAGGACATGTGTCACATTCTCACACGAAGGTGGAATGGGAGGCCGACGGAAGACTTAGGAAAATTTTGCCTTTTTTTTGGTAAAGGAAAAAAGGTGTGGAAAGGGCATGGGTCCACAATGGCACAAAAGGAGACATGTGGTGAGCGTAGGAGGAAGTGCGGGGCGGGAAAGGGGAATTTTTTCCCTTTTGGTAAAAAGGACTTAGAGAAAAAATTTAAGCCGCATGTCCGAATGAAGCAGAGGAAGACACGTGGTGGGCAAAGTGGGTCAGCGGGCTGGAAGAGGTAAGAGGAATTTTCTCCCTTTTGACAAAAAGTCTCACTATGGAAATTTGAAGTGCTAGCCCGCGAACGAACCATAGACCGAAACGTGGCGAGGGAGAAATGGAGGCACGGGCCCATGGAGGAAAAATTGAAAATTTTCCCTTGGTGAAAAAGGGGTTAAAACATGAAATAAGCCCACGGATTTTTAGCGATAGAGAGCATGACACGTGTCAAGGAAAAGGCGGAGGTGTGGGCCCATGGGGAAAAAGTGAAAAATTTCCAAAATTCAAAAAGGGTCAAAATGTGTAGAATGGAGCCGCGATTTCAATGGGACCCACCATATGCCACGTGTCATCACCAAATTTCAAGGGTGGAGGGGCGGAGAAAAAAGTCAAATTTTTTCATTTTTCCAAAAATGTTAAAAAGTCAAAAAGTGAGCCCGAATTCATTCCCAATCATATTTTGACATGTGGAGGGCCCAGATTGAAGGAGAAAGAGAAGATCAAGGGTAACTGTACATTTTCATTTTTGGCTGCCATTTTTGCTCCAGGAAGTGTGGAAATGTGAATTTTGCATCATTTTTCATCAAATTTTTGGTGAATTTGTGTCCTTTGTGCCTGCAAAGATCAATGCAAGTGGTTTTAGGGATTAATTTGCATATTTGAGGTGTTTTTGAAATAAATTTTTACTCAGGCCCATGTAAAACATGAAATATCAAATTATAAAGTTGCAGAATCAAATTTTGGAATGATAAGGATGAAATGATGAAATGAAATGGGTCTGCATGCTTGGAGAATGAAAAAGTGCCTCCATAATGGATAATGATGAAGGATTTGTAATGATTCGCCATTTTAGAAACACCTAGAAACTTTTGTTGCAAATTTGTTAAATGTCCCTATCTACGAATCATGTTGGAATTTTATAACAAACTTGATGTTGGGAATATTATTTTCTTGGGAAAGAAGGATCAAATGTAATTGAAAGTTATATAATGCATGTTTTGAGACATGCAAAAGGTCGGAGAAACTTAGAAATTCACGGGAAAATTTGGGAAGAAGCCCATTCTCTGGAAAACTGCTGAGAACCATTTCTAATTCCTTTTTACATCAGATTTGTATCATGTTGAGTTGGTTTCAGTTGTAAATCCATCAACAAGCTCTGAGATTGTTTTTTATAACATTCCCTTACTAATAAATTTGGTCATTTTAGATTATTTTGTGTTGTCTCTTGGAAAATTTTGCATGCACTTATGTTTCAGAATGTTTTCAATTTGTGTTTCTTTCTCCTATTGTAGTCTTGTGTCTAAAATCTCTCTTGATCATACATGGTCTCATTTCTTGTTGATAGTTTAGTGGCATCTGCAATCTCACATTTAGAAGAGCTTTCATCTGATAAAGAGATAAAAATATTTAAATTCACTTTACCTTCCTTGAATTTAGAGATTTTTGTAAACCTTTGGGTGCACCTTAGGTCATGATATAACAGAGATTTTTGGATGCTTTCTTAGTTCATCTGCTTTGATATTTTGTGGTAGGTTTTCAAAGATTGTGTGGAAGAGTGTAGATCTAGGCCTCCATTTGGTGCACATATCCTAGTTGAAGGAGTACCTTAATCCCTTTGAAGCATTCTGTTGTTTAGGTCTTACAAATTTCTTGCAAAGGTCCTCAAAGAATTTGGTAAATTCTGTTAGTCTTGTCTAAAATCTCCCACCAAAAATTCATTCAAACAAACTAATCCTACCCCATACTACCCCTGCATTGCATTGTGTGTCAACAAAAGAATCTAATCCATCTACAAAAATGCACAAAGCAAATCAAGATCATACCATGTCTCTAGCAGCCTCAGCCTTGTCTTGAAAGCATTTCCATCATTTAGTAGTGACACCTCTGTTGAGTTTGAATAATGGAAAATTGATCATGTTTTCCCAAGTCCATCTCCATACAATATGCACAAGTATAAGGATATCTCCACCTCCTTCACAAAATAGAGGCTGCAATATAGGTTCTCTTACCTTGGTTGAAAGGTACAACCTAAAATAGTGAGGATTAGATCAAAATCCTTTCAAAGTGTTATCCATCTCTCCATAAATCTAAGTGTCAATTAGATCACATCCCTAACTACAAAATGACATACATCAAGATCTATCTACCTTCAAGCTTCATGTCATATTTCTGATGCTGCTCAGACTAAAAAGGAGAACAAATTTGGGTACCAACACTAAATGGCGCCATTGCCGGGGACATTATTCAAGTATTTTAGTATTTTAGATCCCTGGTAATACTTCTTGTGTGATTTATGTGCAATTACAAATCTGAGTATCATCTTCTGATCAGATTTATAAGATTGGAATGAAGAGTAGAGTTCTAAGTTTGATATTCTCTTAGTTCAATCTAATCCATGTGCATACATATTTGAGATATTTGAATGCATATCAAACCCTGGTAATGTCCCTTGCAAATTATGCATGCAAATACATTGTTGAAGCATCATTTTATAATTAGATTTGTAAGGATTGAGTGAAGATATAAGTTCTTCCTACAAATTTTATCAGTTTCCAGCAGTTGTTGCACTTCATTTGCATTTGTGGTTGATAATTTCAAAGAAAGAAAGGTCTGATCTATAAAGTTTGGCAAGATTTTCAGTGTTGATAGATATTTGACAGAGTATTTTAGTGCATTTGCACAACTAGGGTGAAATTCCTTAGTGGTGACTCCATGTTGTTCTAATCTTGATAAATACCAGTGTCTTAACCTTTTTGTCATTTATTTTGGTGTTGCTAATCTCTACAAAACTGGAAGGAAGAAGATATCTCTTCATTAGAGACTCTGCTAAGAAGTTGTTTACAAATTCAAGAAACTCAGAGTTGGAAGGGAGAAGAGTTTGGAAGGTTGTTAAAGGTCAGACATCAGGAAAAGATATATCCATTGGTGAGAGAGATCAGCCTTTGGTAGAGGATTATCACTCTTCTTCAAGTGATTCTGATTCAAGCAATCCTCTCATAAAATTTTTTGCCTCAGCTAGTGAAGGTCCTTCTACTATACCTGGTAAGTTCCTTCTTCAATTTGCACCTTTGTGTTTCAATTCAAATAAAACTTTCCAAGAAAATCAGCACTTAGAGAATACCAGTCTTGTGAATCACATTCTTGAGCCCCAAAGACCTTGCACTCCTCATCAGCTTGTGTCACCCTCAAGATCACCTCCACCAAGAAATATGGCTCAACCTAGACCTCTATTTGTTGTTAACACCTTTAGTCCTATAGACTTTAGAGGAATGGATGGTTACCCATATGCTATCCCACAAGATGTCAGAAATAGATTGCCAAAATTCCAAGGTAACAATGCAATAACTGGTCATCAGCATCTCAAAAGTTTTCTTTACATGATGAAATATTTTGAGATAGATTTTGATGATGTGTATATATTAAATTTTCATTCATACACTAGAAGAGGATACTAGGGATTGGTACAAGGCTCTACACTGATAATTCTATCGATTCATGGAATGAAATGAAGAATGCATTTAGGTTGCAATATGGCGACAAGAATGATCCTAGATTTCTCTTGTTTGAGTTTGATAATATCAAGAATAACCCCAATGAATCAGTCCATGACTTTAACACAAAGTTTAAAAAAACTTTGAGAAGGTTGCTGTTAATCTAAGGCTTTGTGATGAGTCTTGTTTAATCAAATATGCAGATGCATTTGATAAAAAGGAAGCCTACTACTTAAGAGACAAGAACCCTACCAATCTAAGACAAGCTTTCACCATGGCACTTCAAATTGAAAACAATATCAAAGCAATTGGGAAACCTCTCAAGAGAGATGGTGTAAAGTTGATAAACCCTAAAAACCTCAAGCTAGCAAGGGTGCTGATTTAGAGGAGGTTGTGAAAAATTTGGCAGGGGATGTCAAAGAAATCTCATATAAGTTGGCAAGAGCTGAGAAGGGAATTGGGAAAACTTCACAAGGTCAGCCAAGAGCACAAAACCATGAAATTTTTTCCAATCATCCTAGAGGTGATCAAAGGGCAGATGATAGAGGGAAAGGACCCATGGGGTCTACAAATAGACATCCTCAAGCACGTGAAGGGAGATTGTTACCTGATCCCCTAACTATTAGGGTTCTTTGTTGTTGAAGAAGTTTCTGATATTGATTGGTGTGATAGGTGTTTTCTACCCCATCCTCCATGTGAAGTGGACCAGCAAGAAGGTGAAGCTAATAATGATGATGGTACTGATGATGATATCTACATGATGGGTTGTTCTTCAAGTCCACAAGGAGGAGAAACATCTACTGAAGTGATAAGTGCTAGGATTGCTGCAACCTTTTGGGATTGCATCAAACGGGTACAAGTTTTCCTTCCCCCTCATACTCTTGAAGTTGATGTAGTGAAATATTTTGAAATTCCTAACAATGAATTTGAATACTTAAGAGCTTTGATGATTAAGAAGTATGATGGCGGTATTCCTTCAGAGGAAGATAGACAATTGTTGATGAATGTTGTTGTAGCTCAAGAGAAATATTATAACACTAGAAGAAAAGTTGTTAAAGGAGTTGGGCCTCAAGCCAAACCTAAAACACCCTTGCTCACAAGCATTCCAAAAGAAGCTCCTAGGAGAGAAACACTTGCCAAAAGCTCTATTGTCCCAAGAAAAAATTACAGTCCTCCTCATGCCCAAGCTGCCAAGAATCCCTTGCCATCAAATGAATCTTCTTGTCTCCCTTCCAATGTTGCTTTGCCAAAGAGTGTTCCCTATGACATATCCCAAGTATTGAGCCAAATCAAAGTGAGTGTTCCAATCATTGAGTTTCTTAGAATTCTGAGCATAAGAAGAGAGCATTTGAGTACTTGGGGTTGAAAGAAGAGAAGACTACTCCAGGCAGAAATGTAAATGTTGTTGAGACTCCTCAAATCATTTCAGCTTGAAACACCACCAACAGTAGAAGATCTTGGAGAGACACCTGAGGTATATTTGGGGACATCCTTGGTTGATTCCCAATTGAATGTTGATCCATTCTTCACAACTTTGATCATAAAGGATAGGCTACTTCACAATTGTATGTTTGATTTCGGTGCATCATGTAATGTCATGCCTCTAGAAGTCATGAATGAGTTGGATATCAAAGTGACAACAACCTATGGAAAATGTACTGCCATGGACTCAAGAGAAGTGTCGGTTGTTGGTTGTGTGAAGGGTTTGGTGGTGCAACTTGCATCTTATCCTGGGAGGAATTTAAAATTAGATGTTGTGATTGTTGATTGCCCTGCCAAATGGGGTATGTTATTGTCAAGAAAGTGGGCTGCAAGTGTTGGAGGGAGTGTCCAAATGGATATGTATTTTTCCACCATTCCCATTGAGGGAAGCCTTGTCAAGCTCTATGGAGAAAAGAAAATGTTGCATCTAATTAAGGACCCTAACAATGCTTCTTATGAAGTATTATTTGTTGATGTTGATGCTGATAATTTTATTAGTTTTGCTGATGGAAAAGAAAAAAATGGATCAGTCAAAGTTCCTTGAATAGGTATGTTCTCCTTGGACCTTGCTATTTGATGGAGCTTGCTCCAAATTTGGAAATGGTGCTGGTGTAATTCTGATTTCTCCTAGCTTGGAAGAATTTGTTTTTCCTTCAAGCTTAATTTTAAATGTACTAATAACATTGTTGAGTATGAAGCCTTGTTGTTGGGTATGAGAATTGCATGGAAGTATGGTGTCAAGACATCATGGCAAAGGGATATTCAGAGCTAGTTTTCAAACAAATAAGAAAACGTATGCTACAAAAAATTAGTGGATGAAGCAATATAAGCATGCAGTTTGGGATCTAATTGAGATGTTTGATTCCTTCAATATTGTGCACCATGATAGAAGTTTGAATGCTACTACTGAAAAGTTGGCAGTGATGGGGTCAAGATTTGGAGATTGCATCATTTCACCTTATTGTGAGTATAATGTTGAAGTGTTAACTAGGCCAGCTGTCCCTGACAACATCAAGCATTGGCAAGTGTTTGATGATGATGCTCAAGTGCAAAGGTTCTTACAAAATCAAGGTGAGTTTGTAGATCAACATATTGATTGGGAACCAATGGTGTGTGTGATTGAAGGAGAGAGACTATTTTGGAAAAGACATTATCCAATTGAAAACTAACACCATTCCTAGTGGTCTTGTTGCTCTTGAGTCAAATTTTAGCAATGTTGATTACATCATCAATAGAAACATATCTGCCTCAAGGGATGCAGAAGAACATGAATTGGGAACAAAGGACAAAACAAGGAGATTTTGGTTGGGTATCGGTTTAAACAAAGAAGAAAAATAGTCCTACCTCCAATTGTTAAAACAATATCAAGACTTCCTTGCCTGGTCATATTCAAAGCTGAAAGCATATAGAGAAGACTTGTTTGAGCATGAAATCCCTCTTCAGAAAAATGAAAACCATTTAGATAGAAGAAAAGGCCAATTAATCCACTCCTCTCCATGAAAATGCAAGATGAATTGAAGAAATTGAAGGAGGGAGGGATCATTCAGCCCACAAGGTATTCATCTTGGGTTACAAACCTTGTGCCAGTTAGAAAGAAGAATGGAGATATCAAAATTTGTGTAGACTTTAGAAATCTAAATAGAGATTCATTGAAATACAATTATCCTTTGCCAAACATGGAAAACATGCTGCAGTTAGTGACTAGATCTGAGTTGTTGTCCACCTTGGATGGTTTCTCTAGCTATAATTAGGTGTTGTCAAGGAGTCAGAAAGATTTAAAGATACCTTTACCACTCCTTGGGGAACATATGTTTATGTGAGAATGCATTTTGGTCTCATGAATGCTAGAGCTACCTTCCAAAGAGCAATGGATGTTGCTTTTGTTGGTTATATAAATGACTTCATTGTAGTTTATCAGGATGATGTGACTGTATTTTCAGGGAGAGCAGAAAAAGATCACTTGCAGCATTTGGAAATAATGCTGATCAGATGTAGAAAATTTGGAATCTCTCTCAATCCAAAGAAGTGTCAATTTGGGGTGCAAAATTCCAAGCTGCTTGGTCATATTGTTTCAAAGGCTGGTGTCATGATTGATCTAGAGAGAGTAGAAGCAATCAACAGGGTGCCAATTCCAAGAACGAAGAAGGGCATCCAATATTTCTTTGGGAAAATCAATTTCATTAGAAGGTTTGTGTCCAATTTTTCTGAGTTGAATCTTCCTATCACATGCATGTTAAATAAATATCAAGTTATCAAATGGGAGGAGGCTGCTATTCAGGATTTTGAAGGAATCAAAGAGGCACTTAAACATGCACCTATCTTGGTAGCTCTGAATTACAAGAATCCTTTCCAAATCTTCTCCTTTCTTTCGAAAAATACTATTGCATCTGTTTTGCTCCAAAAGGATGAAGATGGGGCTAAGAGGCCTATTGCCTTCTTTAGCAAGGCTTTACAAGTTGTTGAGTTAAAGTATACAATCATGGAAAAATAAGAATTTTCCTTGGTGAAAGCAACAAAGGTTTTTAGGCCTTATATTTTAAGTTCAAAAGTTGTTGCTTATGTTCCCCACACCATGGTAAAAGACATCTTATCAGAGATGGAGATCTCAAGTAAAATATGTAGATGGGTGAAAAAACTGTAGGAGTATGATATGGACATCCAAACCACAAAGTTGGTAAGAGGTTTGGGTCTTGCTAAGCTCATGGTTGAGAGCAACTTGCAGACTGTGGAAGTGAATGAAGTAGAGGAAGAAAGGGCAGATGTTCTTGGGAAATTGGTAAGTTATGAGTGGTACAAGGATATAATATTTTACCTCAGACACCTATGTTTTCTGATCATTTAAATAAAAATCAGAAAAGAGCCCTCAAGATAGCTTCTCAAAAATACATCATCACTAACTTTGGGCTGGCTTGGAAGAACCCTGAAGGTGTCCTCTTGAAATGTGTAACTGAAGATGAAGCTCCCAAAGTAATTGTTGATTTCCATGGGGGTTTTGTGGAGGACACTTTGTTGGAAGGGTTACAACACACAAAGTTTTGAGAGCTGGTTATTGGTGGCCTACTCTCTTTAAAGATGCAACCATGCTAATTAGAAAATGTGAAAGCTGCTAGCATTTCTCTGGAAGAATGAAAGCTTCAAGCTCCCTTCCTTTACATCCTATATCAATTGAAACTCCTTTAAAATAGTGGGGGATGGAATTCATTGGTGAGATTTCTGACCCTTCTAGTGCTGGACATAAGTGGATCCTTGTAGCCACAGATTACTTCACCAAGTGGGTAGAGGTAATCCCCACCAAGAAAGCAACACACCAAGTTGTTATGGATTTCTTTTTGAACAATATCATATGTAGATTTCGTGTGCCAGTCAAGATTTTGGCTAATAATGCCATGTGTTTCAGAGCTAAACCTTTGATGGAAATGTGTAAGGAGTATGGAACCAATCTGACTTATTCTTCAAACTATAACCCCCAAGGGAATGGAAAAGCTGAGTCCAACAATAAGAACTTATTGAAGATCATTAGGAGGACCTTGGAGTTGAACAAGAGAAAATGGGGTGAACAACTGAAATTTGTAGTTTGGGCTGATAGAATCACTACCAAGAGAGCTACTGGTAAGAGCCCATTTGAGTTGGTGTATGGAACTCAAGCTCTTGCTGCCCTTACATCTACAATTATCTTCATTTCAGTTTGTTTAATAACTTGAAGATCAAGAGGTCAATCCATATGAAGTAAGAATCAATTAGATTGTGGAGCTAGATGAAGAGAGAAGAGCATCCCACCAGATGCATATCAGATATAGAGAGAAGTTGAAAAGGTTGTTTAACAAGAAGGTCACTCCTAGGGTCTTCAATATTGGAGATCTGGTTTTCTTTGTGGGATAACAGAAATGAAGATAAGGGCAAACATGGAAAATTTGATGCATTATGGATGGGCCCTTACTCCATTGATATCAAAATTGGTGAGAATACCTTTTTTCTCAAAGATTTAGATGGGGAATTGCTTGAACTACCTGTTAATGGTAGGCATCTGAAGCATTTCTTGGATTAATCCTAAAATTTGAGGTATGCACCAACTTGTACAATGTATAGTGTTTGGTTTTTCACTATGTTTTTGGTGTTTTGTCAATTTTTGGTTTGCCTTCTTTGTGTGGAAGCCATTTTTGTTGGGTTCTCACTAGTTTTTGATGATTTTGGATCATGACTCATTTTCCCAATGGATTATTTTGACACTTGGTCCCCTTATTGTTCTTGTGGCACTCATTGGGAGTACCCATCCCTAGCAGGAGCTGATGTTGGTGTCCATTTTGATCCTCTATTATTTTGCCCTAATTTTCCTTTCACTTTGCATTTCTGAAACATTTTCTACAGTTTTAATGGGTGAAATGAAGTTTTGCCTCTGTTCCCATGCCTTAGTCCATTTGAAAATCATTTGACATGCCCCATTTTGTAAGAATACTCAAGCTTGCACCGTGTTGCCCTAATTTTTCAAATCTGTACTTGCTCAAAAATGTTTTATTTTTTGAAATAATGGTCTGCAACTTGTCCCTTCCAGTCGAATGTTTTAAAAATGCTCACAAACTTGTTGTTTCACCCTAGTTTGAGAGAAAAATACATGTGTGCCCTAAATTTCCAAATCCACGGGCCTCTGTCATTTTTTCAATTTTTTCCAACTGTGGAGCTCGTAGTTGCTCATTTTTTACTCTTTTCCCTCAAAATATCTATCCCCATGGTTGAAACTTGCATAAAATCAATTTCCCCTTATTTTTTGAGCAAAATATCCTTCACCCACGAAGAAAAAATCAAATTCGGGCATCTCTAGTAAATTCTACATTTTGTGATGGTTGTACGGGTGTCATTTGCCTGTCAAAATTAAGCTCAAACGACACATCATATGTGGTCGTTTACGGTTGGACAAGGATCGATAGGTTGGTTTGAAAAACTTAGTGTTTTTGGCTTTGGGAAAAAATTTGCAATGTCCCCGTAACTCCGTAGTAGGACACATGTCACATTCTCACGCGAAGGTGGAATGGGAGGCCGACAAAAGACTTAGGAAAAATTTTCCTTTTTTTGGCGAAGTAAAAAAGGTGTGGAAAGGGCCATGGGTCCACAACGGTGCAAAAGGAAATACGTGGTGAGCATAGGAGGAAGTGCGGGCCGGTAGGGGCCAAGGGGAATTTTTTTCCTTTTTGTCAAAAAGGAATTAGAGAAAAAAATTTTAGTCGCGGGTCCGAATGAAGCAGAGGAAGACACGTGGCAGGAAAATTAGGTCGGCAAGGTAGCGGAGGTAAGAGGGAATTTTCTCCCTTTCGACAAAAAGTCTTATTGTGGAAATTTGAAGTGTTGGCCCATGAACGAACCACAAACTAACACGTGGCGAGGGATAAATTGGAGGCGTGGGCCCATAGAGGAAAAATTGAAAATTTTCCCTTGGTGAAAAAAGGGGTTAAAACATGAAAAAAGACCATTTATTTTTAGCAATAGAGAGCATGAAACGTGTCGAGGCCAAAGGCGGAGGTATGGGCCCATGGGGAAAAAAGTGAAAAATTTCTAAAATTCAAAAAGGGTCAAAATGTGTAGAATGGAGCCATGATTTCAATGGGACCCACCATATGCCATGTGTCATCACCAAATTTCAAGGGCGGAGGGGCAGAGGAAAAATTCAAATCTTTCCATTTTTCCAAAAATGTTAAAAAGTCAAAAAGTGAGCCCAAATTCATTCCCAATCATATTTTGACACGTGGAGGGCCCATATTGAAGGAGAAAGAGCAGATCAAGGGTGTGTGCATGTATACTTTGCTTAATGCTAAATCAAATGAAGCAAGAACTACCACCTAAAATAGTTCTACAATTTAGCTAAAACAAAGCATAAACACCATCAAGATAGAGAACTAAGCAAGATCTAAACTAACATTATAACTTTGAAAACATGAGATCAAAACTATGCATGCTATTTTAACATCTCTACTCTCCTAGATTACCAACAAGAATGAATGGACCTATTTAGCTCTAATGGCAATCAAAAATTGCTTTGTTTGATCCTCAAAGAATGTAAGAATAGGAAGCTTTAGCTCTTAACAATGGTGACCTCTCAAGAAAACAAAATTTAAGCTATTAGTCTCTTTGTTATATGCTTTGCATTTGGTCTCTTAAGAAGTTTTAGGTGTAAGTAAAAGGTAGGAGGAGTGCTCTTTATATAGCCCAAAGGATAAAGGATTCAACACATTCTCATGAATGTGGGATAAACACAAAACATGATTAGGAATGGATAAGGTTGCTTTATTAAAGGTAACGTTACTTTAGAAGGGTTTAATTTATGCTTAACAAGTCATGGGAGTTGGGGGTGTTTTAATTAATCAAAGGTGATTAACTAGTAGTTAGATGTAAGCTTATAGAAGATAATTAGAGGAATATTAGTATGATTTAGGCTATTATAAGGGGATTAAATCAATTAAATATTGATTTATTGGTTAAATGGAAGGGAAAGCTAATTAATTAATAATAATTAATTAGTCTAGGTAGAAGGGGTGATTTATTAATAGAAGGTCGTTAATTAGGGTATTTGTTGGATAGGCAACTTGATTAATTAGCTTAATGTAATTAATTAATGATGATATGAGGGAAAATGAGTGCTTTTGATGATATGTCGTTGATTTGCGAGAAAGGGGATAATTAGCGCAATTTAAGTATTTAAATTGCTTGGGCGTAATTATAGGTGTCTACATTTGCCCCTCTTTGGGGTGGCGTAAGTGATGCCACTTCAAAGATAGTAGATAGAAGAGATTTTGAAGGGATAGAAGAAAAATTAGTAGGAGGGAGAGATTCCCCCTCGAGTGTTGATGGGGTGATGGAAGAAGTCGATCAATGATCGAAAAAGGTGAGATATAGGCAGAAGAAGGGGGACGAGGCATGATGCCTTGATTAGAGGGATAATTAGGGGTGAGAGGAAAGCGATGTAGAATGAATATGGAGGAGGGAGAGAGAAGATCTTAGCCTCTAGTTTAAGCTATGTATTGGAACAATTTTGGTGTCATCATATTGCCATAAGAGCTATGTCATCGGTCCTTATGAAAAATATAAGCATATGACAAAGGTAGAATGACATGAAAATCCATACTATGAATGATTGTCCATTGCTGAAAACATCAACTCCATGCAACATACAAAATGCAATGCAATACGAGAAAGTGAAAGATGCCTAACTCCATGCAACATACAAAATGTAATGCAATACGAGAAAGTAAACAAGCTAAACTAACAGAGAAACATAATATAATGTTTTTATTATTGAGCTTCAATTACGACCTGTGTAAATTAACGAAAAGGGTTGATGATGGTGCCCCAAGCAAGGATACATGTGAGGGGAATAACAGAGGACACTTGGGTCCAATGGAAAAGCAATGTGCACTACGAAATAGTACCAGGCAACTTGTTGTGCCCCAGAGTACGGATGAAGTAAGCAACCTAGCTTTTGTTGATGGAGGTAGATCAAGATGATTTGTAAGTCGCACACATGAACAACTAAGAACTAAAGAGTGACATTTTGTAGGATGATTTTCAATTTTTATAAGTTTTCTGAAACATATTTGAATGTTTTTTGATGATTTTTTTTCTCTAACATATTTGAATGTTTTGGTTGATTTTAAAAGTTTTATGAAACTATGTACAGGAAGACGAGAAAGTGTGGATGCCCCCAGTAATAGATGGGATGTACAAGGGCATAAGGCCACGTGCATACCAAAAAGGTGAAGATGTAAAAATATCCCAACGATAAGGTGGGATTATTCAAAGGTAAACTCTTCACAGGTAGAAGCGGGACCCAAGGCCATTATGGATATGTTCAACATGATGATGAACATAAACCAATGAAATGCTGGGAAGAAGAAAGGATGCCCCTAGCGTAAGTTGGCCTAAGAGCACATGATAGAAAGGAAGGAGAAGATTAATTTTTTGGAAGGGGAAAAGGTTTCCACAAACATGGAAAACAAGTAATATTATACACATGGATGTTCTGAATGAAGTAGAAGAACAATGTGAATGATATGAATGTAGCTTAGAATCCTCGTAATGAAGAAGTGATTAGCCAAAGGCATAAATCGTGAGACGAGATATGGACTAGAGTAAGAGTCTGAACAAGGTCCAAAAAAGACACTTGGTAACATACTAATCCTGTTTACTCATAGAGATCCAGTGTGTGCACGTGGATTTTATTACCTCTTGAAGTGAAGATTTAATAGAAAACAAGTGAAGAGACCCTATCCAATGTGTAGGAATGATTTATTTTGATAAGTGATTTTTTGAATGGAGGGTGAAAGGATAGCCGTACATTTCTCTATTGCCAGCTAAGCGTCCATAGCCCTGACGGAGATGTATTTGATTCTAATCACAACATTGCTCTACTACCAGTCAGCATCTATAGCCCCGATAGATATTATTGGAAATACCCCAAGAGAGAGTTATATATTAATTTTCTTTTGCTTTGTAGCTTTTAGCTTTTGAGTTTTGATTGATTTTGATTCTTTTGCTTTCTAAAAACTTATTTCATCTCTCTTGTTTGACAAGGGGTTAAGAACCAATGATGGCTTGATGGAAGGAGGTGGAAGTGATTGTGATGATGACATTGGATAGTGTCAACAAATATGTCCAAAATTTCTTCACAACAAGTTTATTAGATGTTTGAATGTGATAGGATCTCCATGAGGTCAGTCGTTCTTTAATTTACCAAGGTGATAAAAGACTAGGGACAAACAGATACCATAGAGATAAATGTCACAAAATGCGTGTGAATAAGCTAACCAAAATATCACCGAAGGGATGAAAATGGTAGGAAGACTTACAAAAGAATAGCAAGGAAGGGAAGAAAGAAATATCCATGTGTACGCAACACCTGATTGCAATGTTTGATCTTTGTACCTTTGATTTTTGTTGTTTTTTTCTCATGTTTTTTTTATTTTTGTATTTTTGCATTGTTTTTTATTTTTAGATTTTTGATATTTTATTTTTTTGAACCGTTGTTACTAACAAAGTCACTCTGTGTGATAGGATCCAACAACAATGTTTGCAACTTCCTTGATAAGGGAGACTAAGCGTGTTTGTTTATCAAGAGTCATGTTTTCCCCAATCTCGATGATCGTGGTGAGTTCACACTCAACAAAGGACTGTGATTTATCCTGAAACATGGATTTTGTATGCGGGAGCTTGAGTTCCCTATCCAGAGGTTTATGCACTTTGTGCCATACTTGATGGTTATGTTGATGTGCATTCTTGAATCGCACTTGATTTACAACTTTGAGATTGTTCAAGTTGTTGGGGATTTTGAGCTCTTGGAAGTTTTGACCTAAGCTTGATAATGAACTTGTTTGGGTTTCTTATAAGCTGACACTTGAATTTTCTGACCTCGAGAAGGAGAAGAATGTGAACATTTACGATTGATGATAGGAATGATAGAAATGGTAGTGGGCTTGCCACAACCATTGATAGAATAAATATGTGATAGATGAAAATGATACAGTCCAAGAATTGAAGAGGATGGGCTACCGGAGGTGAGCCACGGATAGAAGGTGAAAGGATACTAAGATGTGGCCCAAGAATAGAAGAAGAAGGGCTACTAGGACATGACCCATAAATAGAAGATGAAGGGCTACTAGGATGTGGACCCATAATAGAAGAAGAAGGGCTACTAGAATGTGACCCATAGATGTAAGATGATGGACTACCGGGATGTGGCCCAAGAATAGAAGATGATGGACTACCCAAGGGTGATATATACATAGAAGATAAGGGGCTAGTTGGATGTGTCCCATTAATCGAAGATAGTGAGCTACTCAAAAATGTCCCACAAATAGAAGAGGGAGGGCTACTTAGAAGGTGACCCACACCTAGATGAAGATGAAGGGCTACTTGGCGCCGACTCCACAAGAGATTTTGATTGAGGAATTATGGTAGACAAAGAGTTATTGGGTGATGAGAAGATAGGCCATGGATCTATGAAAGACCAATGATTTTCATCACTTAATGAAGAATGTGAAGATGGATGATTAAGAGGAGGATCAAGTTGCATGATCTCGAGGCTCTTCCTCCATTTCTTAATCAAAGGAATCAAACTTTTCCTCACAATATGCAGACACATCAAAGTCTAAAGAGAATCCTTTTTTGTAATCTACTAAAGGAATATCTTCATATGCCCCTATAAATGCCTTGATTGTTTGTTCATTCGAAAGAGATCAATCGATATGAGTTGTTGATCGATCCCTAGGGGTTTATTGGAATAAATAGGTTCACTTGGTGTGGAAGGCTTAGAAGATGTTTGATGATTATTGATAGAAGAAGATGATATCGGGGATGAAGAATATGTGTAGCTATATGTCTATGGAGTAGAAGAAGGTGGTGTGGACCTACCTATATAATGGTATGTCATATGTAAAATAGTAGGATTAATTCTAAAGTGTGTAGATTGCGATGCATGGGTTGATTTAGATGTTTGTCTTAAAGGACTTTGAGTCACATGAATCTTCACAGAAGGAAGATTCCATGGGGGTGATTGATGAAGAAGGTCCTACAAAGAAGGGGAGGAATATGATTCAAGCATCGCATTAGATGAATGATGACAAGGGTCCTACGAAGAAAGAGAGGACCGTGATTCAAGAATTGTATTATACTTCTAATTGGAGGGATTTGGAGTCGTGTGTATCTTCAAAGGAAGAAGACGTTGGGGCAACTGATAAAAGGGGTCCTATGAAGAAAGGGAGGGCCATGACTTATGAGTCACAATAGATGACTTAGGAGTCAAATTAGATGAATCCGAATAGTAGTTTGGATCTAAATCCTCAGAAGATTCAAAGAAAATATTTGGATTGGAATCCTCAAAAGAAGAGAAAATGTTTGGATTAGAATTAGAAGAATAGTGGGGGAACTCGAATAATAATTTGGATCAGATGTGTCCAAATCATACCACCGACTATGAGATGAAGGTGGGGAATGAGTTACCCGGATGGGTTCTCTAGTGTGAAGAACCAATCAAGGTTTGGTCATGATGGGCGTCCTTTGATGTGAATGCCGAAAGTTGGATTCCTTATTGTCGTAAGCATGAGGAACCACGCGATAATCAGTCATCTCTTGTGTCATTTAAGCACAAATTTCTAGACCTAGATAGTGCAATCAAACTTCTTCAAAGTGAAGAAGGCTCCATGCTGATTTGGGTAGCACAATGGCAGCCAACTAGACATTCATTAGATGCATGTGTGATTTTCCGAAGGGGGGCTAAGGAAAATAAACATCGTGATGACGCAATCTCGATGAGATCAAAAGGGATTGTCCTAGAAAACAAGTTTTCTGAATGAATAATCATAAAGAACAATCATGAAAGTGTGAAACACAAAGCCAATCAACAAGGAACTACTCCCTATGTAAAATGCATGTGCAAAGTGATAGTCTGATGTAAAAATGATCAACACAATGGCAATATTTACGTCAAGCTCAAAATGAACAAGGCGTAAATATTAACAAAGGGTAGATGTGACTCCCAATCAAAGGATACCATGACAATTTTAACAACCAACCAGGCCTAAATGTTAAAGGGTGAGGATTACAAATGTAAGCCACATAACCACACCAATTGGACATGTTAATCAAGCTTTATGAAGAAGTAAGATATTAGTGTCAAAGTGGTATCGAAACAGCAAAAAAAAGTAAGCGACACTCTTCAAGATTTTGGACAATGTTTGAAGCCAAACCAAGTCAAGGTATACTGAGGATGTGTTAAAATGTGCGCAACGTAATGCCACAATGTAGATACTTAGATCACATTTATGAAAAACATGACATAAGTATCTTAATTGTGTCAAGACAATGCACACAAGGTAACACGTCAAAGGGAGATCAAATGATGAATTAATCTAAACTATGATGATGATCTTGACATGGGTATCAAGATCACAAAGGCTACCAATGATATAAATACACCTCCACACACTTTAGATGTTTAACTTACCCACCATGCAAACATGGATGGGTGTAAACGACAAAAAAGTGGCAGAGACAATTGATTGGTAACACTAAGGTAGTCACTCTCCTTCTGATCAACAAAGTGTCAAAAGAATGATGAAAAATACTAGCTTCACTTCGGTAGAGTTTCACCTCGCCCTAAGGCAAGTAAAAACTAGGTGAAAGTAATACGTCACACATTTCTCAAAAAGAAGGTACACAACTCAACACTATTTTAAAATGGTCAAAGTGGGCTCCTAGCCAAAGTATATTCTCCTAGGTGGTTCTCTCACCCTAGGTGTTACAAAGTTGCCATGAGTGAGCGCGATTTACCCAAAACATCGCACTGACTAGTTTGGGAGTATCTCGACTTTACTTTACCCCCTTCAAGAATAGTAGGAAACTAGTGCATCTACAAGTACTATCACTGGGGTTGCCACAATGGACAACCTGTAACGCTATCTCACAAAGGAATCACTAGTCAAGTAGGTAGTGCGGAGCACTTCCCATTTCATCCACAAGGTTCCCTCTTGTGTGGACTACTCACAGGGTTCTTGGAACCACCCCCATTTTGTAGCTTAAGGTGTTATGCTAAAGGGGTTATGTTCGATTAAGCGGAGAGGGGACGCACCCTTATCTCGAAACCTGCAATACAATGTTTTGAATATGTTGTTCTTTTTATCTTGTTTAATTAGGTGTGGTTTGCTTGAACACCTTTTGGCAATCTATATAACAACTATATTTGTAGTTTTTGATTTCATTTTGATTCCTCCTTTCTTTGACAAGTATTTTTAGGTCTTGCACTCAAGCGTTAGTAGTTCTCCAAGAAAATCACATTATTTAAAAGAGGATTAAGATTTGATTTTTATTCTCAAGATCATCCAAGGATGTAAGAGAAGAGCATACACAACAAATAATCCAACTAAAAAGTAAAGAAAATCTTTTCAATCAATGAACCATACAAAAATCTTGATAATTGTTCATTCCCTTAAACCAAAAGTGAAAGATGAAGTTTCCAATTTACCAAATGTTATAAAATGGAGACTAAAGTTGCTTTTGATTCTCAAGATCACCCTAAGGTGCAAGAGAAGAGCATACACAAACTTTATCCCAACTATATAGAAATGGAAAACTTCAAATCAAAGGACCATTGAAAAATACTTTGTAAAAGGTTCATTCCCTTAAGCAAAATGAATAATCAAATTTCCAAGTTTAATCCCAATGTTAACAAGATAGAGATCAAATTTGTTTTTGATTCTCAAGATCACCAAAAGGTGCAATAGAAGATCATACACATGCTTTTGTCTAAATCGAGTAGGCATGGAAATACAATATTCATCAAAATATTAGACATGTTAGAAAATGACCAATTCTAAACTAACAGAAAAACCTAAAATTTTTGTAAGTATAAATCCTAAATTTATATTTTCATTTCATATTTAACTTCAATATCTTTCCAACGCAAAAAAATGGAGTCATTTCGAGTTCGGGAGAAAAAGTTATGGCCTTCGGAAGATGGGTTACGCATATGCTCTTATGCTCACGGCTATGCACTTGACATGCACTCAAAAAATGTCAAAAAAACGTCTCTTAATCTGCAAAATGAGCAAATTATTTTGAGCAAGATTAAATTTTGACAACAACCCATCACATCAATATATGAATAGAAGACTCAACGCTATCAAACATTAACATACATGCTCAAGAATTTAAAATTTTCAAGAAATTGACAAAATTAGCATGTAGAATGATGAAAAAGTAAGCTCTAAAAATGAAAACATGATAAAATCTTGAAATTTTCTCACCAAGATTAAATTTTTGCAGAAACCGACCACATTAATATGTAAATAGAAGACTCAGCACTATTAAACACTAACCTACATTCTCAAGAATTTAAAATTTTCAAGAAATTGACAAAACTAGCATGTAGAATGTTGAAAAAGTAAGCTCTAAAAATGAAAACATGGAGAAATCTTAAAATTTTCCAATCAATTCCTATTTTGACAAAGACAGCACTTCACCTCCTTTATACCTACAAGGAAGACTCAACACATGCAAACTCAACAAAACAAATTAATAAAAACAAGTTAGATCAACATGTGTAAAAGAGGGTTAGTAACCAAAAATGAAACTTAACTACAAAAAATTGAAATTAAGTGCAACGGACAATGGATTAACTACCACCGGGTGTGCCAAATGTGTGCATGTATACTTTTTTAATGCTAAATCAAATGAAGCAAGAACTACCACCTAAAATAGTTCTACAATTTAGCTAAAACAAAGCATAAACACCATCAAGATAGAGAACTAAGCAAGATCTAAACTAACATTATAACTTTGAAAAAATGAGATCAAAACTATGCATGCTATTTTAACATCTCTACTCTCCTAGATTAGCAACAAGAATGAATGGACATATTTAGCTCCAATGGAAATCAAAAATTGCTTTGTTTGATCCTTAAAGAATGCAAGAATAGGAAGCTTTAGCTCTTAACAATGGTGACCTCTCAAGAAAACAAAAGTTAAGCTCTTAGTCTCTTTGTTATATGCTTTGCATTTAATCTCTTAAGAAGTTTTAGGTGTAAGTAAAAAGGTAGGTGGAAGGCTCTTTATATAGCCCAAAGGATAAATGATTCAACACATTCCCATGAATGTGGGATAAAGGTAAAACATGATTAGGAATGGATAAAGTTGCTTTATTAAAGGTAACCTTACTTTAGAAGGGTTTAATTTATGCTTAGCAAGTCATGGGAGTTGGGGGGTGTTTTAATTAATCAAAGGTGATTAACTAATAGGTAGATGTAAGATTATAGAAGATAATTAGAGGAATATTAGTACAATTTAGGCTATTATAAGGGGATTAAATCAATTAAATATTGATTTATTGGTTAAATGGAAGGGAAAGCTAATTAATTAATAATAATTAATTAGTCTAGGTAGAAGGGGTGATTTATTAACGGAAGGTCGTTAATTAGGGTATTTGTTGGATAGGCAACTTAATTAATTAGCTTAGTGTAATTAATTAATGATGATATGACGGAAAATGAGTGCTTTTGACGATATGTCATTGATTTGCGAGAAAGGGGATAATTAATGCAATTTAAGTATTTAAACTGCTTGGGCATAATTATAGGTGTCTACTGAAAGGGTAACTGTACATTTTCATTTTTGGCCACCATTTTTGCTCTAGGAAGTGTGGAAATGAGAATTTTGCATCATTTTTGTCGAAATTCGTGTCCTTTTTGCTGTAAAGATCAATGTAAGTGGATTTAGGGATTAATTTACAGATTTGAGGTGTTTTTGAAATAAATTTTTACTTAGGCCCGTGCAAAACATGAAATATCAAATTATAAAGTTACATAATCAAATTTTGGAATGATAAGGATGAAATGATGAAATGATGAAATGAAAGGGGTCCGCATGCTTGGAGAGTGAAAAACATGCCTCCACAATGGATAATGATGAAGGATTTGTAATGATTTTCCATTTTAGAAACAGTTGACAAATTTTGTTACAAATTTTTTAAATGTCCCTATCTGCAAATCATGTTGGAATTTTGAAACAAACTTGATGCTGGGCATATTATTTTCTTGGGAAAGAAGGATCAAATGTAATTGAAAGTTATATAATGCATGTTTTGAGACATGCAAAATGTCAAAGAAACTTAGAAATTCACGGGAAAATCTAGGAAGAAGCCCATTCTCTGAGAAACCACTTGAGAACCATTTCTATTTTCTTTTTGCATCAGATTTGTATCATGTTGAGTTGGTTTCAGTTGTAAAGCCATCAACAAGCTCTGAGATTGTTTTTCATAACATTCCTCTGTTGAGAAATTTGGTCATTCTAGATTATTTTGTGTTGTCTTTTGGAAAATTTTGTATGCACTTATGTTTTAGAATGTTTTCTATTTGTGTTTCTTGCTCATGTTGTAGTCTTGTGTCTAAAATCTCTCTTGATCATACATGGTCTCATTTCTTGTTGATAGTTTAGTGGCATCTGCAATCTCACATTCAAAAGAGCTTTCATCTGATAAAGAGATAAAAATATCTAAATTCACTTTACCTTCCTTGAATTTAGAGATTTTTGTAAACCTTTAGGTGCACCTTAGGTCATGATATAACAGAGATTTTTGGATGCTTTCTTGGTTCATTTGCTTCAATATTTTGTGGCATTTTGTCAAAGATTGTGTTGAAGAGTGTAGATCTAGGCCTCCATTTAGTGCACATATCCTGGTTGAAGGAGTACCTTACTCCCTTTGAAGTATTCTCACTATTTAGGTCTTACAAATTTCTTGAAAAGGTTCTCAAAATTTTGCAAATTCTGGTTAGTCTTGTCTTAAATCTCCCACCAAAAAAATTCATTCAAACAAACTAATCCTACCCCATACTACCCCTGCATTGCATTGTGTGTCAACAAAAGAATCTAATCCATCTACAAAAATGCACAAAGTAAATCAAGATCATACCATGTCTCTAACAACCTCAACCTTGTCTTGAAATAATTTCCATCATTTAGTAGTGACATCTCTATTGAGTTTGAATAATGGAAAATTGATCATGTTTTCCCAAGGCCATCTCCATACAATATGCACAGTATAAGGATATCTCCACCTCCTTCACAAAACAGAGGCTGCAATATAGGTTCTCTTACCTTGGTTGAAAGGCACAACCTAAAATAGTGAGGATTAGATCAAAATCCTTTCAAAGTGCTATCCATCTCTCCACAAATTTGAGTGCCAGTTAGATCACATCCTGGCTACAAAACAACATACATCAAGATCTATCTTCCTTCAAGCTTCATGCCATATTTCTAATGCTTCTCATAATGGAAAGGAGAACAAATTTGGGTACCAACACATCCTTTATGAAGAAGACATGTGATGATGCCTATAAGTTGGGATGAATAACATGCCTTCATTTTGGGTGGTGTTTAAGATTTTTTGGATTAAAATATTGGAGATTCTTGTGGACTTCATTGGATGGATGGATAGAAAGTTGGATATTTCATCATGGTGTTCCCCATTTTGAGGAATCTTTTATAATGACATTTTAAATTGTTGATTTATATTAATAATGCATATTTTGGTTATGTTACGTTCTCTCTTGGGAGGAAGATCCATGAGCTTGTAAAATAGTGATTTTTATAGATTTATTCTCATTTGTATTATATGAAAAGATTCATGATATTTGTATATATTTTCTTATAATATTGTTAAGAATATTACATCTTTTGAATCATACAATAAAATGTAAATGATAATTGTATTTCTATGTATGCTAAGTTCATTATTCTTGGTTATTGAGTTAGCATTTGTGTATTCAAAATCAATGAAAATTACATTAGTTATACTCCTTTTTTCAAATCATATTATTATATTGTGGTTCTTTGGAAATAGAAGAAGAGAATCTATTTTTATAATAGTAGCTCGTGATTTTATATCCAAATCTGAAAATGTTATAAATTAAAATGAGTTTGAGAGGGTTATATTTTCTTATGTAAGTTAGATTCCATTATTTCTTATACCTGCATTAAAGATGGAATCATCATTTTAGTCGGATACTAATAGTTATTTAAATATTATAAATCTTGTGGTTATGTAAAGAAAATATTGTATATAATGAAATATAATATTTAGATCCCTTTTCACCCTTTAGGAAATAATAAAATATCTCTTGAACCTATTTAGCACATACATGCATATAAATAGATACATTTATTTAAATATCTAAATACATATATTAAAGTACGAATAATGGGATGTGGATCTATTTTGTACTGGAATTCGAGTAAAAAAATTCTCAAACCTAATTTTATCTCAAATGAAACACATTTATGTGTGTGTGTATATATGATTTATTTTACCATGCAACCAACATTTGGATATGTATCAATTTGTAATGCATTCGAGTGAGACAAAATAAAACACAACACACACAAATATATATAAATATTTTTATTAAAAATAAAAATAAAATATATATTTTAAATTTTTGTTTGAATAAAACTTTGGGTTGAGGGGTCACATCCTAGCCACATACCCCTCCCTAAACCTTTGCACCAATTCACATGGGATAGGGCCGATCACCATACTCCTTATTTTATAGCCTTCCCCTCATAGTGCACAATTCATACATTCTTATTCCTCCCACTCTCCCTTTGCATCCCAAATACCATTCCACCCATTCACTTCAAACTCACCCCTTACCCTATAAGAGGGCCTGAAAATTGACCATGATGAAGGTACCACTTCCTCCCCTAAGTAAAAAGGTTATAAAAAATAAATAAAAGCTCCTCCTAACATTCTCTCATGGAAGCCCACGGGTCCACCTATACAATACAAAGAAGAGAAAAATACAATATCAAGGATTTGATAGGAATAAACCCCTACTCTTCTCCTTCAATGGAGTCAACTTAGGTAGACATGAAAAGAAATGGAAAAAGTAAAATGAGTTAGAATTTTGCCTTAGGATAATTTAGGGTAAATTTGGTCAACCTTGATCTTGTTGATAGGACTATTCTTATCTCGAGGGCCACTATTTTCCCTCTTAATTTATATTTTTAATGGGAAATATTTTAAGTAACTTGAAGGAGAGTAAATAAATATGCACCTATGGGATTTATAGAAAAATTAAGTGGGCTATGGTTATTATTATGGGAGGGAATGTAAAGTGAAAAATTATAAAACATTTTTAGACTCATATCTAAAAGTTAATATTGGGTTTCTCTTTAAAAATGGAACTATATGGGATTTTAGGAATGTAACCTATATGTTTTGGTTATTACCTTATAAAAAAAAGGTATCAATATGTTTATCTACCTTTCACCCCATGTAAATTTGGTGCACTTGTAAAAGTGCAATATGTTGAGTAGCGTAAGCTAGCAAGATATGGATTGAATCATTAACTTGAGTCACATACTTGAGGATCATTGGTGGAAAATTAATCCAAAAATAGATTAATAAAAGTGATTAGATCCCCCATGGACTAGTAAAAAATAACACATACGATCTTATATTTTCAAAATGACAATGAGAGGACACTGAGACTCATTTGGTTGGGCCAAATGGAATCCCATGACCCCTTTTATACCATATTATCTAATAATAATAATGATAATAATAATAAAGTCAAATATAGTAAAATTAAATATGGTTAATAAGTCAAAAAATAAACTTTAGATAATTATGTTGTAATAGATAAAGTACCTTAGCTATGATAAATTGTTTCCATCGGTGTTCATCGTCACGATAAAGTGAGCTAAAATTTAATCACCACAAACGGAAAAAAATTAAAAACCTCATAGTTTTGAATATTTAGTTACCATTTGAACTTATTAGCACTTTGAGACTTATTTGATGTAAGTGAAAAATAGATGAATTATTAATGGTTTTAAATAAGGTTGCCACACATGAGTGTTAAAGTCAAACAAAAAACTTCCCACACAATATTTGGACTCCTTCTATCGGTTATCTTAAAATTTTATTGGAGTAAAATTTTTTTCTTTAAAATGATGATTGAAGATATGTGTCTATAACTACTAATTGTGATCTATAATTAAACTTCTCTCTCTCTCAAAACCCTCTTCCAACACACTTTCTCGTAAATAGCTCAATCTCTCTTCTTCATAGGATGATTAGGCTTATTGACCTTGCATATATGATATTAAAATTATCTCATCTCATCACAACTCTTCTTGGATCTTCCCTTGACCCCTAAAAATCTTATTCTTCCTCCTCTAGCTCACTCACATCCCCATCATCTCAACTAATCACAATGATCAAATATACTAGCCTTTATATAAATGATACTATCTCAATATACCTCTAGGTCGAGACATGACCATATAGGTTGGTCATCTCAAATAAAAATAAATAAATAAAATTTTATAAAACATGTCAAATGACCCAAGTAGGTTGGAAATAGTAACACCAATAAGAACTAGCCCAAAAACCCTTGTGAGCTCAAAACAAGGTCTTCTAGCTTTACATAATGCATCATTAGCTCCAAGGTCATCTAGTAACTTTATGTGAAGTGAACCTAAGCTAGGGAGATTATTTTAGTTTAATATTTGTTCTGTTGGATTAATTAATGACTACATGTAATTTATAGCTATGTGTGTTGTTACAAAATGTAACAAATCACATAGTCTATAATTTCATGTTTGTCTTCAGCAAAAGAACACAAAGGCCCCAAAGGACAGATGTGTTATCTTGATAAAGACAAAAAATACAGAATAGATGAAGTGTTAAGTTTTGGAACAACAATCAAGTTGTAGATTACAGCAATCAAAGTTCATTACTAAGGTTATAGGTATTTTAAAGTTCTTTCCTTCATGATTAAATACATTCAATTATGTTATTGAGTTGTTTAATTCATTATACAATCCATATACAAAGCTGAAATGTAGAAGGAAGTACACAACTCAGTTTCAAAATTCAATGTTTTATTCATAAGGAATTTCAAATGTTTCCCACACAAGCCGATGGGATGTGACTCAAGTAAACATCATAACTACTGAAATAGAAGGTGCATGTGCATGAAAATAAAAGAAAAAAGAATATGAAGGAATCCATCATTTCCCTTATTTTTTTTCTCTCCTTGCTCCATCTTCACTCTCTCATCTTTTTCTCCATCTTCATCCTTGATTTTAAACACTTCACACTATACCTAAAAAAAAATAAAAAGAGACCATCAGTCATGAGCTCAAGATTAAATCATGTTCTTGTACTGTCTATCTTCATGTAAATGAATCTCTTATATCGGAGGTATGATTATAGAAAAAATAAATGCATAACAAATAAGAAAAATATTCTACATCAGTACATATGATTCTCACAATCATTTCAAGAGAAAAGATAAAGAAAAAACTATGGAATAGAAGAGAGGCCAAAAAGCCTAATGTTTTCTAACTAGTTTATCTAAATGTGTAGGTACAGGTAAGAAGAAGGAAATAAACACTAATCTGTGTGTTTTTTATTATATTACAGAAAAGAAATGAATTAAGAAAAAGTTTTTTATTTCATTTAAAGGACTAAAGGATGAAATATACAAAGATGTGCCTATACTAATCCATAAAAGAAATGCAGGTTTAGTGCTGTAGATTCTAACAAATGGAATGAGATAAAATTGCAGCTGAAACAAAATGGAAAAGGAAATATGAGAAAATTTTGATAGGGCTTTGCCATGTAAAATGGACATTTTACATCTTTCCATCATGTTATTTCACAACTAATACATGCTTGAAAAGCTTGTGACAAAAGATAAACTATTATACTAATCAAATAGTATGCAAGAATAAGGAGAGAATACATTGAATTCAAAGCTACAAATCAATAATAAATAAGTGCCAATTAAATATCAATTTCAAGTTCATAAAGATCTCATTTCTCATTTCAGTAAAGAAATAATGATTCAAGGGTAATATGATGAAAAAGAAAGTTAAAATCCTAAAAATTGTAAAGGAATTAAATAAACAATACAATAGATTTCAAACACAATATCAAAATGATGATTTGATGATCATTTATGCATGCAATAAAAGAGATGCTAAGTAAATGGATACCAATTGTAAAAAGTATGAGTAAATGTTCAAAATAATGCAAGTAAGAGTGAGATCATAAAAACTAAAAGCATGCATTTTAGGCAAGAAATTTCATAAGAAAGTGAAATACATCAAATTCACTTGAGTAAATTAAAGAATATTATTACAAGTACAATTATAGAGTCTTGAATCCCATTTCCATAAACAAGAGTTTATCAACTTAATATAATGGAACATATTATTTATGTTGCAAAAAAAAGACTCAAAAAAGATTTTTTCATACTTTCAAAAGTTCAATAAGTAAATGGAAAAGTAATGCTACAATTCTCCAAGAATTTTAATTAAAACATATTCAAGATTTCATAAAGAATATTTTCAAAAAACTGAAGTGCAAATACTCTCAATGGCTAATAACCAAGTTACATATGACAAAAAGCTTATCAATTTTAAAATTACAAGATAATGGAAAACAATTCATCAAATCTTTTCTTCATAAATACAGGAGAAATAAAAATAGATTATGCCATAAAATATCTCAGATGCAGGTTCTCATTGAATCACAGGGTTGTATTCATGATCGAGATATTGTAAAATCTATGAGGAAAATCATCATTCAAAACAACATAGAAGAGTTTTGTTTAGAATATTGTTCTAAGTCAAGTTACCAAATGAGGGTGAGTAATTAAGTTTGAGTTCCACTAATGAGGCATTATTGATGCAAAAGGAATCAAAACTATAACTTATATCAAAAGTGAGAAACAATTTCCAAGCACTTGAAACAGTGATAATGTCAGCTCAAAAGGTAGATCACCATATATTTATAATATAATGCAACAAAGAAATCATGTCAAAATGAATCCAACACACATCAATGAAGTAAAAACATTATCAAGTTATTGAATAATAAAGATGAACAATTTTCCAAGAGAAAATATCATCCCTTTGAATCACAAGGCATCTATGAAATAAGCACAAAGAAATATCAAGTAAAATTTTTAGAAAACTTCAAGGCATATAATGAAATGCAGAGATGAGTTACAGTCAGCTTTCAAAGTTGTGCATGGAACAATTCAAGAATAGAAATGAATTTTCATACTTAATGCATAATTGAAACTAAAATCTACATAAATATGCCATCCCATCCTGGGTATCTAATCAAATGTTAGAGAGAATTCAAAAGTTCAACATAAAATGAAACAAAAATTCAAAAAATAAGTCAATTAAGTGGAAAATACTAGAAATGGCCTCAACGAGTTTAAATAATTAAATTCTACATAGAAATGTCATAAAATTCATGAAATTCAAAATTGGAATCATTCATCTCTCACATATCAAAGTAATAATACCATATTTTAAAAATTTTCAAGATGAAAAAAAAATAAACAAAGAAATGCAATATTTAAATAAAACTTACAAGTATACCTTCCAACTTATGGTTTTCAAAGAAAAGAATAAAAATTTAAATAAGAAAAAATAAATCTTACAAACAAATGTACAAAAAAATTCTTTAAGCTCCAAAAAATATCATAATGATAGCAAGGATAAGTGAAAATATGGATAATATCAAAGCAAGATTTTAGAAGAAGAAGATGATACCCATTTGAAAGGAAATCACAAGTCGTGGCATCATTATGAACTTATCAATTTGAGCAGGAAGAAGCCATCACAAGATTTTTGAAAAATCAAAAGAAACACGACAAGGTTTGAAATCTCAACAAATTCATTTAGTGCATGGTAATGGGTATCAATAGTAAAAAAATACAACCATATAATCTCAAAGAAAGATTACAAAAGCTCAAAATGATAAAAATAGTCTTTGAACTCAGAGATAACCCATAGCTCACAAAAAGTACAAGGAAGTTTCATAATTTAAATCTTTGAAAATAAAATGGCTTCCAAATGCCTTAGATTTCGAAACAAAAATATGCACATTCAGAGTAAAGAGAATGATGAAGCTAAAAAATCAAATACCCACATCAACAAATATACAGATCTACTGAGAGTTTGCATGAATAATCGAAATAATGAAATTACCAGTACAATATGATCAAAACAACAAAACCCTCATTAATATCATCAGTGTGAAAAAAATGAAGAACCCAAAAAAATTTTTTTCAGCTCATAGATCAAGTTTGCAAAAAAAATGTAAAGAAAACAAGGGTTTTCAATGGTTTAAAAATGAATAAAAAATCCAAAAATGAGAGAAACAAAGTTACAACTCAAACCAAAAAGGCTTCCTTCAAAAATGCCTTCATTAGAGTTTACAATTTTTGAAGTCTAAGTCAAGATATAAGTAAAATCAAAAAGAAAAAAAAAACCAAAAAAACTAATTAAAACTATCAATTGTGGGAACTCAAAAATAAATAATGAATAAAAAAAAAATTCAAAGCCTTCATCCATTCCTCAAAATCTCGAAAAAAAAAAAATCATGAAAATAAAAATATATTTAAACCTCAAAAACCAATTTATTCTTCTTCATGAGAAACCAAAAATAAGAAATAAAAATGGATGGCTGATTAAAAATTTTGGCTAGGGCTTCCACTTGAATAACAAATGAGCAAAATGAGAATGACAAGTGATAAGCTTCGAAAAAAGAAAAAAAAAATCTAACTCATTCTAAGTTATCAAGAATCAAATGAAAATGGTCAAACCAATGCCAATAAAAAATCAAATATCAAACAAAAACTAAGCCAACTACCCAAGTTCATCAATCAAAAGATAAGGATTAAATATCCATGATGGAAAATCAAAGTACAGATGATCAAAGATCATCAATGATCAATAATCATCAAATTCACTGTAAACAACCATGGTTAAATGTCAATAACCATTTAATTAAAGGTTGAACCCTAACCAAGGGTACAAGGATCAACGATAAAAAATAATCAAGGAGGAAATCATCAGTGGTTAAATCAATCAAATCAAATCATCAAAGACCCCGAGTTAAATCCATTTAACTAATCAATGGTTAGATAATAATCCATGACAAAAAATGCAAAGGATGAGTCACCATGGAGGGGGACCATTCCAAAATTTAAAATAAATCATTGCATTTCTGGTTAAGGTCTTATAATATATGTCAAAAAATCAAATCAAATGCAACAAAAATTACAATGCAATGATAATAAAAAAGGTGGCCAAAGTATTATAGTTAGTAATGTTTCAAAAAAAAAATGGAATGATTATTTATAAAAATCATAATAATATGCCAATATGCAAAAGGGGACTTCAAGAATAAATCAACCATGATTATTAAGTGCAATGAATAATAATATGTCATAAAATTATTGAAGGGAAATGTTTCAATCATGCCTTGTTCAATACAATAAAAGGTCAAGACCTATGTTTTTGAAATCAAATATGTATGTCAAGTTTAATAATCAATTGATTATTATTCAACTCATATTATATGCCAAGTTAACAAAGGAGGTCAAATCTAGAATGAAGACAAAGTGTTCACATCACAGGTGGTCCCCACAGTGGGAGGTTTAGAAAAAAACAATAGCATTAACAAAGTGCATTCTTGCACAAGACAAGAAAGGTCATTCATCAGTGAGTACAAAGAACCCATTTTAAAATTACCTTATTTTCAACATCAAATAAGAATATTATTTTAGTCATGTGCAATGTGGTCCCAAAGGATGAATGCATGGGTGAATTATTTTTGCAAAGTATTGCAAATAAAGAAATTATTTTACTCACACAAGGGATATTATTTTTGCATGTGCATCCAAGGGGCAAAACTAAAAATGCTAAATTTATCATTGCAAGTGGATCAAGTTGCAGATGTCACATCATCAGCTAGAAGACAAAATTGCATGCATTGGAGAAGACTTGCTCATCAAGCAAAGTTTATTATTAGCCAAATTATTCATCCAACTTTATTAAAAATAGAACAATCAACTATAAGTTTGACTGAGTTGTATTTTTGTAAACAAGGCTATTAATGCCTCATTGTATTAGCATGCTATTTTTATTCCTTTATTTATTCATGATAAAGGATAAAAATAGGATGCATGGGTGAGTACAATTTTTAGTCTATTTTTAGGAAGGGTGGGATGAATAATTTTGCTATATATTGTGTGCATTGGAAAAACACAAGGGAGGACTTTTTTTGACACGGAGTGTTGAAGCAGATTTTTGCCAATTTTTCCTTTGAATGAGAATTGATTTCTACCTTTCCAATTATTTGCAGTGTCATGTATACTTTATTATTTCTTGTGAATGTCAAAATTCCTGATTGATCATCTTACCTTGTTGCAAAAATTTAGTAATTTATGCATAATATTAGTGTGCATGTTTATCTTAACAATATTGTTGTGAATCATTCCCTCAATACATCAAGTGTTTTTCCTTAATATTCTACTAAAAACTATTGGTTTGTGCATCCAAAATCCATTCTCAAATATTTGTGCATGTACTCAGTCAAAGCCCTCAACAAGTTTGGTGTATCACCCCATTTTCAATTCATTTACAAGTCATATTTTTACCCTCAAAACCCCAAAAATTAGTTTAGGATACATCAAGAAGGAACCGACCTTGATACTGAGAGACTCACCTCAACAATAGGTATACCCACATACCTGAGGTGTTTCCATTGTATCTACGAAAGAGAGAGATCTAGAGAAAGCTTAGAACCCCTACAGTCATCTCTCTACATGGTGCACTTTTGAGAGATAACAATTTTTTTGGCATGCCCGGTGGGACAACGAATCAGATCTGTGAGAAAATTACAACAATTTACAACAGATTCACAACAAAAAAAAAGTTACTTTTGGATCAACAAGCTACAAAAACTTATTCTAAAGATTAAAATATTTATTTGGACTCCGTAAGGCTGATTTCAGACCATTTTTGCAGCATGTTCCATGCCTAAAGTGACTACAAGATCATCGGTAAGAGGAATTCCTTCTGATTTTATTTCTTTACCTTTGAATTCTGGAAGAAGAAGAGTTGGTAACACCCTACCTTATAATAGGCCTGGTTTTAACAACCCTCCTCCTAATCTTCCTTCACCACGTATTAATTTCTTTGTTCAGATCCCAGTTTTTCCAATGGCTATTCAACCACCTAGGAATTTTGTGACCTTTACTAATGGCAGCCCATTAGTAATTCTAGTTTATCATGATATTCCTAATGCTGCCATGAAAATTTTTCCTTCATTCACTTGGTGAAAATCAGGTTACACCTACAGAGCACATCAAAGATGTTGCATCCCTATGTGCAGTCCATAATATAACACATGAAGATGTGGCTTTAAGACTTTTAGTTGCATCCTTTAAAGGGAAAGCCTTGCAATGGTATAGAAACTTAGAGATTGGAAGCATAAGAACTTGGGATGAGTTAGGTGGTAAATTGCTTGAAACAATTTCAAGATAATTCAAATCATTTATCCCTCATAGAACAATTGTCTACAATTAAAAGAGCTCCTCATGAATTTATGGCTAGTTTTAATATCCATATTTTTCTAGAACTTGGGAAAGAATTCCAGCAAGTGTCAAGCCTCAAGTTGACCATGATTTTCTTTATTATCTTAGAGCCTTAAAAATGATATTTCAACTATGATTCAATCTATGGGAGGAGACACTCTCCCGATAAGCTTATGATATTGCTATCCGAGGCTGAAAATAGTCTTATTCAAGCCAGAAAAATTAGCACCAAGGCCTTCAATGCCTTTTTAGTAGATTTGGCACCTATCCCACAACCTATCACCATTATAGAACCTACTATTGTAGCCCCATCAGATGATGTGTTTAAAGCTTTGCAAGACTATGGGAAACAAGATAACTTTGATTGAAAATAGACTTGCATTACCTAGTAGGCCTTATCAAGCTCCTTATCAAGAAAAAACAAAATCAAAAAATAGGAAGCCTTATCAATAGAATCAAAATTATAGACAACCATATCAGCAAAGGTAGTTTGACCCAAAGGCTCCTAGTTCATCTAACACTTTAGTCCCAGTTAATATGGCTATAAGAATGGTGTCAACCTTGTAATCAACCTCATTCAAGTTGCAAATTGTCCAAATGCATTCTTGAATATAAGCCTTGTTGCACAACCTCAACCTAAGACATTGTTCATGCCTCAAATGGAGGGTGGGCAAAGAAAAACTCATGTTCAGAAAGCACCTAAATAAAACTTGGTCAGTTTTAGTGAAGATGATTTTATTGCAGTTACTACTAGGGCCCAAGAAAAGGCCCAGGAAAGTCAAAAGTTTCAAAATAGACCTGTTTCTCCCCACACATCACGATAAAAAACAACTACAGCCAAAAATCAGCTAACAGTTTTTGTTCCCTCAAAAAAAAGGTGTTTCAGCTGGTAAAGAACAAAAAAAATAGTCACAACCTAATCCAAGAAGATTTTTATACCTCAGATATCAAAAGTAACTAAAGCAGAGTCAATTTTTGCCAAAGCCTATGCTAAAACAATAGAATCTATTTTCAAAATTATTGCTTCTTTTAACATTGTTTGATGTAATGAAAAATCATAATGTTAATATCTCAATGTGGGATGCTCTAAGTATTCCAGACAATAAGAGCTACTTTCTCATGAACTTGCTAAGCTATAGATTTCTTCAAAAACAATAGAAAAGGAAGTTCAAAAAGTAGACATGGTCCTTGGAACAATGGAACAAGACCACATTAAAGAAGTTAAATGGATGGTTCAAAAGGTCTTAAATGCTCATGATATCAAGAATCCACCACCATTTTATTTATCTCTGATTATTGGAGATCATTTAGTTCATAACTGCATGGTTGATAGTGGTGCAAGTAGCACAGTTATGCCAAAAGCAATTGCAAAAAAGTTGGGCTTGTAGTATGAGCCTATAGAGAAAAGCATGTGTTGCAGCTAGATGGGACAAAAACTAATACAGTTGGTGTTATCAGAAACTTGGAAGTAACTTTACATGCTTGTCCCAATGTTACAATTCTACAAGATGTGACTATTGTAGATTTTCCTCCTTATTTTTCCTTATGTTTATCACGAGATTTTACAAAAAAAATAGGAGGTTATCTTTCTTCAGATTGGTCATTTTTTTTCTTTACTACATGATATGGAACTAAGGTTACCATAAATTTAGAGCCTCTAGCTAGATTTCATATTGAGCCTCATGCTTCAAATGTTGCAACAAATTACTCAATTCTAGATCAGTCTGATTTTGATGTTACAACTCATGTTTCCACACTTGATGGTGTTTCTAATCTGTTTATGGATGAAAAGACTCAAGAAGAACATGCTATGACCCTTTTAAGGAAGTGGAAGAATATTTGTTTGGTGTTTATTGCTTGCATGAAGAAAATGCACCAATTCCCTTGTTGTCCAAAATAAAGAAGAAATAAAAGGGCTATGGAAGCTTCACTTTGATGGAGCCAAAAATAAGAAAGGACAAGGTGCAGGTTTAATGCTTACTTCCCCTTCAAATGAAAGGTACTTTTCAACTTTAAGTTTGTAGTTTTCTTGTACTTGTAATGTAGTGAATACAAAGCATTAATTCATGGCTTGCAATGGGCTAGAAAGAGAGGTATCAACACTTTACAAATTTTTAGAGATTCAGAATTAGTTATTAATCAAGTAAAAAAATTTAATGTGTAAGAATTCATTTTTGAAGTCTTACAAACATAGAGTTTCAGACTTAATGGATGATTTTGATGCTATTAACATTCAATCTTGTCCCAAGAGCTAAAAATAAGCATGCAAACAGACTTGCAGCAAGTTGGTGCTAGCTTTGATGTACTAGAACATATCAAAAAAAAAGGTACAACCACATATTAAATTAATTATCAGACCTTCAGTGCCTGAAAATGGAGAGAATTGGTAGGTTTTCAAAGATGATAAACAGATTTGTAGATTTTTAGCAGAAGAGGCTGAATTTTCTATAGTAAATCAGGAAAAACTACAACACTTCTATGGTGATCAGATTGTTCAGTTAAAAAAAACAGGTTTCCTCAAGGATTGGTCACTCTAGAAGACATTTTTCAGTTTTGATGATCAGTTAAGAAAGGACAAAGGCAAGATTTCAACTCACACAGATAACTATGAAGAAATCTTGGTGGATGATGACAAGAAGCTACTTATTGGAAAGGTATGTTCTTTAGCTGAAAAAATAGTCATTTATCAAATTATGTAAAAAATTCAAAGATGTTTTTTCTAGAAGTACCAAGATTTGAGAGGGTTTGATCCAATTTTAGCTCAGCATACAATAGAATTACAACCAAATTCCAAGCCAGTTAGGTAGAAGCAAAAGGCCTATAAATCCAAAAATTGAGCCATTAATGAGAAAAGAATTATCTAAGTTAATCGAATCAGGTATTATTTTTCCAGTCAAGCATTCAAGTTGGGTAGCCAACCTTGTTCTTGTTTGGAAAAAAGAATGGAGAAATCAGATTATGTGTGGATTTTAGAGATCTTAACAAGGCTTCATTGAAAGATCATTATCCACTACCTAACATGGATCAAATTTTGAGAACAATTTTTGGTTCTAATAGACTATCTCTTTTGGATGGTTATAGTGGATACAATCAGATTCTAGTCCGAGAAGAAGATAGATACAAAACAACTTTTACCACCAAGTGGGGTACTTATGCTTACAAAAGAATGCCTTTTGGCCTTTCAAATGTTGGTGCAACATTTCAACGTGCAATGGACATGGATTTTTGTAGCTTACTAAATAAATGCATATTGGTTTATTTGGATGATGTTACCATATTTTCAAAAAATTCTGATGAACATCTAATACATTTAAGGCAGACTTTTTAGTTATGCAAATAGTTTGGAATATCATTGAATCCCAAAAATTCTATCTTTTTAGTACATCAAGGTAAATTGTTTGGTCATATTGTTTCTAAACAAGGTTTAGCAATTGACCCTTTCAAAATTGAAGCCATATCACAACTATCATTTCCTCATCACAAAGAAGGCATTACAGAGCTTTTAGGAAAAATCAACTTTGTTAGAAGATTTGTTCCAGATTTTGTAGCATTGGTTAAACCATTGACAACTATGTTAAAGAAAGAAAAACTTTCTCTTGGACCAAGAAAAGGGAGAGAAGGGTTTGAAGCCATTAAAATAGCCATTTCTCAAGCTCCTACTCTTGCAAATCCTAATTTTGATAAATATTTTACAATGTATGCACTTGCAGGAGCTGAAACAATTTCAGCCATATTAACTCAGGTTAATGATGAAAATATTGAGCAGCCAATTGCTTTCTTTGGACAAAGTTTGCATGACTATGAAAACAAGGTACACTTTTCTTGAAAAACAAGTACTTTTAGTAGTCAGAGGACTAAATAATTTTAAGTACATGCTTTCAAACAATAAGATACATGTTCTTGTTTCTCATCCAAGTGTAAAATATTTCTTGTTAAATAAAGAATTGAATGAGAAGAGAGCAGGTTGATAACGAAGGTTATGGAATATGATGTTGATATTCATGTTGCAAAAATAGTTTGAGGTAAAGGTTTGTGTGAGCATCTAATTGATGATATGGAAAAAATAGTAGGTACATAAAATCAAAAGATCTAGAACAACATGCTGAAGTTACGTATCAACAATCAAGATAGCATGGTGCAACCAAAAAATCAACAACCTGAGCTTATTCAAGAAGTTCAGGAATCAAGATGGATGACTGATTTAGTTAACTATCTACAACATGGCACTTATCCGAAGGTATGGACAAGAAAAAATGAAGGTATTTTAGGTTACAAGTTGTACCTTATGTTTTTATTGATGGTGTGTTATTCAAAAGAGATATAAATGAAATCTTGTTGATGTGTTGATTATGATAGAATTCAACAATTATTATCCAATTCCATGAAGGACCTGCAGAGGTCACTTTTTAGCATGTACTACACCTTAAAAATTATGAAATTGGTTACTATTGGCCCAACATATTTAAATATTTTTGAATGGATCAAAAAGTGTAAGAAATGTGCTTTCTTTGTTGGAAAAGAATGTTTAGCTTCACTTCCCCTACAACCTATTTTAGTGGATCAACCATTCATGTAGTGGGGTCTTGATTTTATTGGCATGATAAATCCACCTTCATCACAAGGACACAAGTGGATTTTGACTACTACAGATTACTTTACACGTTGGACTAAGCAATAGCTTTGAAAGATGCTAATGAAACTTTGATACTATCCTTTTATGAAGGTATAGTTTATAGATTTGGTGTTCCAACAACTATCATTTCAGATAATGCCTTAGCATTTCTTGGTGCAAAGGTAATAGATTGGGCTATTAAGCATGAAATTTATTTAAGTACATCATCTAATTATTACCCACAAGGTAATGGGTTAGCTGAAAGTACTAATAAGAATATTTTAAGGATCATCAAAAGAACACTCAAAGATAACCAAGAGCTTGGCATCTAATGTTGAATTCAACACTTTGGGATGATAGAGTGACTCCTAAAAGATCAATTGGAAATTCACCATACAAGCTTGTTTATGGAAGAGAGGAAAGAATGCCTATCTCAGTTGAGTTACCTACTTTATATTTGCTACATCAGATGGAGCTACTTGAGAATGAACCATTGCAGGTTTGTTATGTAGAATTGATGGAATTACAAGAGCTAAGAGATCAAGCTCATTTAAACATGGAAAAGAATAAAAAATAGATGAAGAAAACTTTTTGATAAGAAAGCTAAGTTCAAATCTTCAATGAAGGAGACATTGTGTTGAAATGGGATGTTGATCATGCAAAGCTAGGAAACCACACAAAATTTGACACACTTTGGAGTGGTCCTTATATGATTTCAGCTTGCAAGGAACATAATGCTTTTCATCTTTCAAGGCTTGAATGGAGAGGAACTTCCCATTCCTATGAATGGTATGTTTCTCAAACACTATTATTGAAAATCCTACAGTGTCTATTTAGAGTAGGATTTCCTTTTCAATAAGTGTAGTTCCTACACATTGCAATGTTTTTCAAATTCAATAAGTGCATTCATGCACATGATCTAGTTTACCAGATCCTTTCCCAGTTTTAGTTCATTTTGGAAGGGTTGGACCTTCAAAAGGAATATTTTGATTACATGCTTTGGACTCCATGCCCAATGGACAAGAGAAAGGCATTGGTCTATAAGCTAGCAGGAAGCTTTCCCCATAGGATCACCTAGAAATGTTGACAATTTTTACACTCATGTGTAAAAATGGGAAACTCAAAACATTATGATGGATGGCATTGGTGAAGTGAACCTAAGCTAGGGGAGATTATTTCAGTTTAATATTTGTTCCATTGGATTAATTAATGACTACATGTAATTTGTAGCTATGTGTGTTGTTACAAAACATAACAAATCACATAGTCTACAATTTCATGTTTGTCTTTAGAAAAAAAAAGAACACAAAGGCCCCAAAGGATAGATGTGTTATCTTGATAAAGACAAAAATATAATAATAGATGAAGTGTTAAGTTTTGGAACAACAATCAAAGTTGCAGATTACAGCAATCAAAGTTCATTACTAAGGTTACATGTATTTTAAAGTTCTTTCCTTCATGATTAAATACATTCAATTATGTTATTGAGTTGTTTAATTCATTATACAATCCATATACAAAGTTGAAATGTAAGGAAGTACACAACTCAGTTTCAGAATTCAATGTTTTATTCATAAGGAATTTCAAATGTTTCCCACACAAGCCATGGGATGTGACTCAAGTAAACATCATAACTACTAAAATAGAAGGTGCATGTGCATGAAAATAAAAGCAAAAAGAATATGAAGGAATCCATCATTTCCTTATTTATTTTGTCTCTTTGCTCCATCTTCCAGCTCCATCTTTTTCTCCATCTTCATCCTTGTTATTCAACATTACATTGTACCTAAAAACAAAAAAAAAGAGACTATCAGTCATGAGCTCAGGATTAAATCATGTTCTTGTACTATCTATCTTCATGCAAATGAATCTCCTAATATCATGAGGTATGATTACAAAAATAAATGCATAATAAAAAAATAATATTCTACATCAGTACACATATGATTCTCACAATCATTTCAGAGAGAAAAGATAAAAGAAAAAACTATGGAATAGAAGAGAGGCCAAAAATCCTAATGTTTTCTAACTAGTTTATCTAAATGTGTAGGTAAAGTAAGAAGAAGGAAATAAACACTAAATTAAACATATGTGTTTACATATCATAAAAATTAAATTTATTTTAGTTCGTTTACTAAAAGGCTTTATACAAAGATGTGTACTATACTAATCCATAAAAGAAATGCAAGTTTAGTGCTACAGATTCTAACAAATGGAATGAGATAAAATTGTAGCTGAAACAGAATGGAAAAGGAAATCTAGAAAAATTTTGATAGGGCTTCACCATGTAAAATGGACATTTTACATCTTTCCATCATGTTATTTCACAACTAATACATGCTTGAAAGTTGTGACAAAAGATAAACTACTATACTGATCAAATAGTAATATAAATAAGGAGAGTATTATGAAAATTCAACTCAAATTCAAAAACAAAAGAGGCCTAAATATCAATTTCAAGTTCATATTTCTCATCTCCTTTTCTCATTTCAAGTAAAGCTACAACTATGTTGATGAAAAGAAAGTTAAAATCCTCAAGCACAGTAAAGAATGTAAACTAATTAAAAGATCATCATATTTATAGCCACAATATCATAAATGGAGTCTTGATCATTTATGCATGCAATAAAAGAGATGCTAAGTAAATGGATACCAACTTGCAAAGAAGTATGAGTACACAAAATACAACCAAATAGGCAATCAAAGTAGATGAGTGAAAATTAAAAAATAAAATCATGCATTTTAGTAAGCAATTTCATATTTGAAAGTGAAGACATAAATTCATAAAAAAATTAAAGAAGATTATTACTTTTATAGATTAGATAGAGTCATTGAATTCCATTACCATCAAAAATTAATTTATCAACTTAAGATAAATAGGAAGAAATTATTTATGTTAAATTAAGAAAAAAAGAAATAAAAGAGATTTCTCATTTTTCATTTACAAAAGAATGAAAAGAAAAAAAGAAAAGAAAAAGTAATGCTACAATTCTCCAAGTCTTTCAGTTAAACATATTTAAGATTTCATAAAGAATATTTTCAAAAAAATCGAATCAAAATATAATCTTAATGGATGCAATATAACCAAGTTACATATGCATGATGCAAAAGCTTATCAATTTTCAGCTGATACAAGATAATGGAAAACAATTCATCAAATATTTTCTTCACAAATACAGGAGAAATAAAAATAGATTATGCCATAAAATATCTTGAATAAGATCAAAATTCATTGAATCAATGGTTTGTATTCATGATTGAGATATTGCAAAATCTATGAGGAAAATCATCATTCAAAATAGCAGGAAGAGTTTTTTTTACAATATTATTTGCAAGTCTTACCAAATGAGGGTGAGTTAATTAAGTTTGAGTTCCAGGTAATGAGGCATTATTGATGCAAAAGGAATCAAAACTATAAATTTATATCAAAAGTGAGAAAAATTTCCAAGTTTTCAAGCTTGAAATGAGTTTCAAATAAAATGTGATAATTAAGTCAAAACTCAAAAGGTAGATCACCATATATTCATAATAATGAACACCAAACATGTTAGCAAGAAGAAGAACATGATGCAATGAAAAAAAGTAATAATTACGAAGTTAAAAAATAAAATAAAGGTGAACAATTTTTTTTAAATAAAATATTCATCTCTTTGAATCAAAGGCATCATATGAAATAAAAAAGAAATATCAAGTAAAATTTTTTTAGAAAATTTTAGGGCATATAATGAAATGCAGAGATAAGCTAAATTCAGCTTTAAATTTGTGCATGGAACAATTCAAGAATAGAAATTCTTTTCAAATAATGCAAAAAGTAAAAATCTAAATCTAAATATGATAAGCCCATAAAGTAAAAATAAATTTAGATATATTCAATGAGCTTCAACATAAAATGAAACATAGATTAATGAGAATAAATAAATATCATTCAAATAGACAAATCTAAAAAATGGAAACATTTGGATTTTTTGAATCTTTGAAATAAACAAAAAAAAATAAACATAGATCTAAAGATTCATAACATTCAAAATTGGAAGCTTCATCTCTCTACATATCGAGCTCATCAAAAAACTCATAGAAAATAAAAATAATGACAAAATGCAATGTAAAAATCATGTAAAAATTCCATATAATAAATGATATTAATGAAATGAAATCAAATTATAGAAGTAGTATACCCTCCCAACTTATGGTTTTCAAGAAAACTTTTGAATGAGCATAGAATAAAAAATCTTTCATATCAAAAAAACACAAAAAATTAAATTATAATTTGAAGTCAAAATTTCCATGGCATTGATATAAGTAAAAAGAAATTATCATAGAAAATTGAAGAAGAAACAAAATACCCATTTGGCATAAGTAAATTAAATCAATTTGTGGCATTTATGAACTTATTAGTTTGAAAAGAAAGAATCCATTAAAATATTTTTGAAAGCAAAATCAAAAAAAAAAACAAATTTCCAAGCTCAACAAATATTAAGCTCAAATGTAAGTCATGGTAATGAATCAATAGTAAATAAATAAACCATATTTCAAAAATAAACCATTATTATTATAAAAATTCAAAACTAGAAAAAATCTTCAAAACAAAGATAACCCATAGTTCTAAGAAAGAAAGTAAAAAAGTTTCAAATTTAAATCTTTACAAATAAATGGAAGCCAAATGCCTTAGATTTCAAAACAGAAATATGCACATTTAGAGTAAAGAGAATGATGAATCCAAAAACTCAAATACCCACATCAATAAATATATAGATCTATTGAGAGTTTGTATGAATAATCAAAATGAAATAGAATTACCATGTAAAATATGATCAAAGCCACAAAACCATCATTAATATCAAGTGTAGAAAAAAATGATGAATACCCAAATGATTTTTAATCTCGAGAGATCAAGACTCACAAGAAAATGAAAGAAAACACAAAATTTTGAAAAAATGTTAATACTAATAAATCCAATATAAGAGAAAAAAGTTAAAAAGCTCAAAAAAAAGGCTTACTTAAAAAAATGGCCTTCATTAGAGTTTACACAAAAATTTTTCTAAATCCATTAAAGATAAAGCAAGAAAAAAATCAAAATCAAAAAAAAACTTAAACTAACTAGAAAGCCTTCTTCACTAGCTCAAAGAATTCATCAAATATCCAAGAAAAAAAATAAACATAATCTTCTAGGACTTCATCCAAGAATGATCAAGCTCAAAAAAAAAAAAAAAAAAATAAATATTTTAAAAAAATTTTCAAAGACAATTTACAAAGGAAAAAAGAAGCTCAAGAAAATCAAAATGGAAGGTCACATAAAAATCGTAATTTTTTAAAATGGATTTTCCGCTAAAATGAGAAAATGAAATGATGATAAAGATCGATAAGATTTTAAACAAACCTAACTCATCTAGAGTTATCATCAATAAAAGATCAAGAGATTGTGCAACAATCGATGATCAAAAATAAAAATTAAAAACTACCAAATCATAAGGATTAAAATATCCATGATGAATATCAATCAATGGCAAAATAATCAAATGATCAAATCAATCATCAATTATTCTCAAAAACCAAAAACCATGGATGGTTACATATTCGATCATTTTAATAATTGCAAGATTGAAACCCTAACCAAGGGTAAATAGTAATCAATCAATGAAAAATCATCAAGGTCAAGTACAAAATCAATGGTTATCAAATCATAAAAATTCCACACATACCCCCGAGTTACTCTCCATTTAACCAAGGGTTAGCTAATAATGCCACTTGTCAATATTGAAGGGATGAGTCATCCATGTGAGGGGGAACAATCCACATTATTTAAAAAATCATCAATGATTTCATTGGTTCTTGTTTAAGGTCTTATAATATATGCTAAAATAATCAAATACCGACAAAAAATTACAATGTAATGATAATAAAAAAGGTGGCTAAGTATTATAGTTTGGAAATGCTTCAAAAATGACCCCATGATTATTTAAATCATAATAATATGCAAAGAAAGGGGAAAGTCAAAGAATAGGAAACATGATTATTAAAAGAAATCAATGAATCAATGGTGGCAATAATATATTTAAAGGGGGCCAATGTTTCAATCATGCTACTCAATACATTGAATAATCAAGACCTATGTTTTTAATCAAATATGTATGTCAATTTTAATAATCAATTGATTATTATTAAATCATAATATATGCCAAGTAACCTTCAAGAAAGGGTCAAAATCCAAGAAAATGAAGATAAAATATTTCACATCACAGTGGTCCCCCACAGGAGGTTTAAAAGAAAAAAATTCAATGAATGGTGTGCATTCAATGCAATTCTTCATGTGACCACAATAAAGAAAAAGGTCAACATCTTTACAAGAGATCCCTTTTGAGAGGAGTATTACCTTATTTTCCACAAAAATAAGAGTATTATTTTATCACACATGTGCTCACAGTGGTCCCCACAATGGGTGATGAATGATTAAATTTTTGCAAAGTATTGTAAAAAAAAGGCATTATTTTTACACAGGGATTTATTTTGCATGTGCATCCAAGGGGCAAAACTAAAGAATGCCAAATTTATCATTGCAAGTGGATCAAGTTGTAGATGTCACATCATCATCTAGAAGACAAAATTACATGCATTGGAGAAGACTTTCTCATCAAGAAAAAAGCTTATTATTATTAGCCAAATTATTCATCCAACTTTATTAAAAATAGAATAGTCAACTACAGTTTGACTGAGTTGTATTTTTGTAAACAAGGCTATTAATGCCTCATTATATTAGCATGCTTATTTTTATTCCTTTATTTATTCATGATAAAGGATAAAAATAGGATGCATGGGTGAGTACAATTTTAGTCTATTTTTAGGAAGGGTGGGATGAATAATTTTTCTATATATTGTGTGCATTGGCAAAAGCACAAGGGAGGACTTTTTGACACATGAGTGTTGAAGCAGATTTTTTTCCAGTTTTCCTTTTGAATGAGAATTGATTTCTTCCTTTCCAATTATTTTCAGCAGTGTTGTGTATGTATACTTTATTATTTCTTGTGAATGTCAAATTCCCTGATTGATCATCTTACCTTGCTGCAAATTTAGTTATTTCTACATAATATTAGTGTGCATGTTTATCTTAACAATATTGTTGTGAATCATTCCCTCAATACATCAAGTGTTTTTCCTTAATATTTTACTGAAAACTATTGGTTTGTGCATCTAGAATCCATTCTCAAATATTTGTGCATGTACTCACTCAAATCCCTCAACAAGTAACATCCAAAATGGACTCAAGAACCAATATTGGGAAATATTACTCTAACCACCTCTAAGAACACTTCTAATCTCATCCAAGGAATTGAACACACCAAGGGAATTATGAAAACCTCTTAAATCACTAAAAACCATAAGTCACATGGATAAATTAATCTTAACAAGCCTATTTCAACCTTTTCTAGATAGGCCTAATATGGAAATTTTAGGCCATTAGTAATTCATCATGAAAAATAGTTTCCAGATCGACGAACCATGAAAAAAATCATGAGGTACTATACCAAGATTTCCAAGTACATATAAGTGTGATCCAATATGCAAATTTGTCAAAATCACCTAAGACCTCAAGACTAGGTTTTAACCATTAAGGATAAAACCGGTAGAGAGAGATTTGAAGACTCAGACCTAAAAAAATTCTGCATTATACCTACATAATACTTATAATGACATATAACACTTCTCTCAAGGATTTGTGAATAGTTAACTTTTCAACTTGAAGCTTTCATCTTATTCCTAAAGCGCAAATTTAAAAATATAAGGGTTTTCTCTCACTTCCGAAACAACAGAAACATGAGACCACCACCATTAGAAGCCTAGAAAAGTTATCTACAAGCCCAAATAATCACATTATAATTTCCATAGCATTTCGAGACCACACCATGTATTTCTCTTTGGCCACTCTAAATGAAGGATTTAACTATGGTTCTAAACCCGTTTAACTTGTTAACGATTGTTCATAACGATGGGACAATAAAAGAAATCAATTATTTTTTGAAAAAATCTCTAGAATAAATTTAAAATCATCCCCAAAAAGAAACAAGGTACCATGAATAAACCAAAATTTGCGTGACCAAAACAACTTCACTTATTGAGGGGTTTTCCTTCTTTAGAACTTAGTTTTTACAATAACTTAATATCTTGAGAAAATATCATCATACTGACCTGAAAATTTTTCGGTGCACCATTATGACTTCCTTTATGTATTAAAACTCTCATCCATGCTGAAATTCATCTCAATATCTCTAGATACTAAGACTTACCTTTCCTTTCTAATCTTGTTCTCAAGAAACTTGCTTCAAAGGACCATGAAACATCATCAAACCTATGGAGATTGACCTAAAACACCTAATAAAGGTTATATGAAACAACATAAAATATCTCCCATGCTTCCACATGAATTCCGTAATCAATTTTGCATGTTACTCAACCATGTACTAGGTTAAGGAATAATCTTAGAATGACTGACTCAATCATGACTTCCGATGAACAAACCATGATGAAAACTTACAGACTCATTATCACCTCTTACACATCTCATGAAATTTTTTTGACCTCATAAAGACCTTATACAAAATTTTGAGTTCACATAACTACTAAACCATGTTTAATACCATGCCAAGATACTATAAAGAACATTACCAAACTAGACACTACCAATCAACCTTCAAGCTTTACCTTGATTAACACCTCATGGAGACTCATATGAAACCTAGACTCCATTTTCCATCAATGATGTTTGATATCAATGAAAACACCATAGATATAATAGCCAACATATTATAATTTTTATTCAGTATACCCATATTACAATCATCCTTTCACAACGATTTCAAGATCCACACTTACTTGTACCGATTTTACAACACCTTCATCTTGAAAAGCATATACATCATAACATGTTCATGCTTCGATTTAATCACATTTTGGTCTATAAGATATTATTGCACATCGGTATATACTCATAAAATAGCTCAAATAGTCTTATAACCTTCTTAGATCCCTCATAACTCTTACAACTCAACTTATTGAGAGTCAAATTAATAACTAGGTCCTCATTCAACTCAAATAGTCTATTACAGATCTAAATGGGGTCTAGAGACATCGATACATATATGTTCAACTATGTTTGGAATATATAGATATAAATAAGGTCTTAAAACACATTCATAATCTCCAACGTACATTTCACGAGACATTTAATCAACCTAAACATTTTCATGCATCCCTCAAGATAACCTTATGATTAACTAAAAACTTTGCAACATACATTCATAATCGCACATATAAATTCAACACAACTTCAAGTAGACCTTTATAATCATTATATATCTTGAACGATCTTCTTATTTCACAAATTTCAATGCAAATCATTGACAATAACATGAACACATATCTCTATGATGATACAAACTTCAACATGATTCCAAAACTCACAAAGATCTACTTATTTTAAATTTTCACAACTAACAATATTTCATCCAAAAATATTCAAGACAAACCTTAATCTAGTCTCAGAAATCTCATGGCCTCAAAAATCAACATCTTCATTGAATTCAATCAAGCTCCCTTTATATTCATGATTTATCTCGTTGATGAATGTATTTAAGAAGCTTAATAGAGACACCATAAGTTATAGGAATATAGAACGACATCTTGAGAAAATTCTTAGACCTCTTTAGCACATGTGAATCAATATTTTCATCCTTATTATGATTAAACACCTACTAACCCCTTTGAATTGCTTCAAAACCTAGCTCATTCTCGCTTATATCTCTTTAATTGATATTGGGTTCCTAACCCTTATCTTTCCTCTTCTCTTGTACTCTAGGATCCTTAAACCTCTTATTTTTCCTTGAAAGACAATGAATTTTTTTTTCAATGTGTCCAATATGATTATAGTTGTAACACAAAAATATTCTTACATCTTGAATTCTATAAAATTAAACTCCTTCCATGATTACATGAGTCTTCATACTTGAATGAAATTATACACTCTTTTTCTCTACTTCAAAAAAATTACAATTATAATAATAACCATTAAAGAATTCTTATACCTTGAATCATTTGGTTATCTAACAGACCTTTTCTTCTCATAGTTATTAAAAAATTTCTCCATTTGAAATTCCTTGAAACTTGGGCCAAGAACCTCCTTACTCGATTAGTATCCTCTTGATTCACCTCTTTACTTTTTAGGATATCCTTAAACCCTAAACTAGTCTTGTCTCATGCAATATTCTAACTATCTAAGAGGTCATATAGATCATTGGAGATTTTCTCAAATATTTGAAATGATATCAATGCCTTTCCAGCTTGCTTTAGTCTACTTTCCCTTAAAGAGATTGTTTCCTTTTGAAATCTGATGTACTCTTCATCCTTAGCTTTTAGGCTAATACCTATAGTATCCATCTGATTCTATAATTTTCTCACCTTTCCGATGGTATAAATAAGTCCTTCTAACTCCTTGTAAAACTTTAGTTATGGGCTGATGGACCTTGGAGTGAAAATTTTCCCAAAAGGGACACGTGTCGAGTAGGGAGAAAATCCAATTTTTCAGGTTGGCAGGTCATGGGGTGGTGTTTTGAGATTTTCCCCGTGTGGGAGCAAGGTCCACATTTTCACCCGTGCCTCTGCTGAGCCACTAGGGACACGTGGCAAGCTCCAAGCTCACACGGGGAAAGAATAAGGGAAGGGCGGGGCGGCGGATGTGTTGAGGAAGATTCACTAAGAGTGGGAAAGATCCAAATAGCCCCCCAGTGCCCACGTGTCCACTAGGGACACGTGGCACTCAACAAGCTAAATCGAGGGAGAACATGAGGGAAGGGTGGGGTGACAGAGGTGATCAGGAGATTTCACCAAGGGGAGGGGAAAAGGATACGTTTGATGCATGGGTCCATGCGTCCGCAGAGTTGACCTCACTAAGGCGAGGGCGGGAATGCGGGGCTACGGGGTTTCTTTTAAAATTTTTCCAAACAACAAATTTCAATAGGGACAAAGTTTGCAAGGGTTCTCGCCTCCATCATGCCATGTAACAGATCTAATTGGCTACGGGGTGGTGGAGGAAATTTTAAAAATTTTCCCAAAAATTTTTCAATTTTTTTTTCTAAGTTTTCTAAGGGAATTTTTCTAGTCATGGGCTCTGGCAGGGAAAATTTTCCCAAATTTTCCTACCAAGGAAGGAAAATTCTGCAAGGCCATAACTTTTTCTAGAAAGCTCAATTTTAGGCAAACAAGAACTTTTGGAAATCTCTCAATGTCTTCTTTGCACAAGAATTATAAATTTTAGATTTTGATAAATTTTATGGTGTCAATTATATGAAAACGGATAACATTTTAAAAAGAAAAGCTGGCACATTTTAACTTATAATTTTTTTCAATTTGATCTCCTCCTTCACTCAACATGTCGACATGACATGGAGAACTATTATAAGAAGGATTTAGGATGTTTTAGGAAGGTAAATTTGCTCAATTGATTTCCAATTTGAATTTTTCCAACAATTGACAGAAAAAGACTACAAAATTTGCCTTTGTTCAATTGAAAGGTTTCTTAAAGATTTATTAAGATTTTTTAGTCTGTTTGGGGTCATTTTGGTCATAATAAATTCAATTTAATATTTCATTTGTCTTTTATCTATTTTTAGGGTTATTTGAACATTCGATTAAGGAATTTTACAAAGTATATAGTGAAACAAAAGAGCTTATACATTCCAGAAATATAGATTAAACTAACTCTTTTTCGCCATGCAATAAAACATTGAATTCATTCCATACTATCCTTAAATGTTTTTCCGTCTTCAATCAAACATTAAAATAAGAATTCAGTTTTCTATCCTTTCCAAAATCATACATTTTAAACAAGGCAGAATAATACAATTTCTTCTCACGTGTTTCTTCCTTTTTCCACTTTCCAAAACAAGGATTCCAATCACAATTTTATGTTCCAATTAAAAAAACAATGCATAAGAAGAAAGGTATTGCAATTCTTTATTGACTTCAATTATACAACTTTACATCTTTTAATGTTTGAATGCAAATAACAAATTTCTATTTCTTTCTTTCCAATAAACAAAACAAAGTATAAATATCTTTCACATTTCAAATATACAACTTTCATAACCAATTACATACATCTTTTCTTCACAAAATACATTACAATTTCATCCACTTCAAAGTGGGAAAGGTTACAATAAAATATATTTCACAAGGGACTATCAAACTGAATTTTCCTCTACTCCAGAATAACAACATGCAAGTTTCCTTTTCTTCCAATTTGATCACAACAAAAGTGGGGAAAGGAAATGCTCTCCACCCAACCAAGAAATCCAATGAAAGGAGAAGCCATCCTTCATCATTGGCCCCCGAGCCCCAACCACAATGCAATAGAAGGTGTAATCTAACTCATGACAATAACAGGCTTCCAAAAAACATACACACAACATTCTTTCAACATGCACATATCAATTTAGAAACACAGTTCAACACAAGACAACAATTCACAATTGCATTTGAAAACATTCAAATAGAACTCGGGCTTTATCATGCAAGCCAAAGGAGAAAGGACTATGGGGGAAGCTACTTATGCCTTCCAATGGGAATTGGGCATCCACCTATAACAAACCACCAAAATAATTCATCACACATATTCTTGTGCCCCCCACAATCCTTCCTTATGCCCCCACAGATTTCCTAATGCACCCCACAAAGTAAGAAACACAAGCTATTTCTTTTCCATGGTGGATCCCAAACCCAAAATCCCTCCACAAAATTTCTGATGCCACCGACATTCCCTTATGCTCCCACATGAACTCCCAATAGCCTTCTCCTACACCATTCCTATGGCAGTCTACCCAAACAACCAACAAATACGTAAAAGATTCACCATTCACACAAACACAAAAATAAATAATAACATAAGAGAAGATTTCAGATCCTACCTCTCCATGGTAGCTTTTGTTTCCAAACAACAAGCTTCAATGCCAAAAACATAGTCCCAAAACAAGCAACCAAAAAGCATGCAAAGTTTTCCAATCTCCTTCCAAAAGCAAGAGCTCCAAGCATAAGAAAAATTCCCCCCAAGGAAGCATTCCAAAGTTTCAACAACCCAAAACAAGGCAATGAGTTTGAATTTTATAGAAGAGGGAAGAGAAGAGGATGATGTGGATCCATGTAGGATGCCACATCACACATCCTCAACTCCAACACAAAAGTAAAAATTTCATTCTCCAAAGCACAATAAAGAGGTGGGTGAAAATATGACAATTTACTTGCACACTCCAAAAATCCCACACCCCAAAGGACTAAATTAAATAAAATGTAAGAAGAGTACCATAAAAACATGCAACATGATTTATAAAAATGCATTAAAAAGGACTAAAATCAACCCTCAAACCATAGGTATGGTTGGTAAATATCTTTAAGAGGTATGGGACAAGATTTACTTGTCCCACAAGCCTCAAAAATAGCCCCCAAGGACAAATTTGAATTTCCAAGGAGGTGGAGTGTTTCATACTCAAAACTATGACTTACACAACTCTTACAAAAACTTACACATCTCTTACATATTTAATACAAAGATCCAACAACTTCCATTATTACTTTCTTATATCCCAAATTTAATTAATTAACTTTTAACCATATGTTTTCACCCATTAATCTACCACAATTTAGTTAAATAAAAGAAAGGGGCACATCACTAATAAAATACATACAAACAATAATAAAAAGGAACCACATAGTAAAATATACAAAAAGCCCATGGTCACATATAAAGGTGATCCCCCCCATGGGAATCCCTAACAAAACAACACACACACCAAAAACATGTTTCCATGGTGACCTTGTTGAATTCATCTAGAATTCCAATGTGGTTGGTCTCTAATCCCTCGATGTTTGTTGTGATATTTTAACCTGCAAAACACAAAAACCTCCTTTGGCATCGTGGCCATATCATAACATCCAACATGATATAAATAAAATCACAAAATTAACTATACATATGAACCATAACACATCAAGGCAATCAACAATATCACTTACAATTTATATTAGCAACTATATCATCATTATATAATGTTTATTTTCTAAGTCTACTCACAATATCCAAAATTACATGTCCAAACAACATTCATAATATATCCATGTCAAATAGTATACCAACATCAATGTATAAAGTGTCTCTAATAATCATCATGCATCATATATAATCAAAGTCAGCAATAATCCATGGTCTCACATCTAACATCATACTAAATCAAAACTATAAAAATGTCCATCATATAGTCTACAGTGTCATGATCAGTATCAAAAGATGTCAAAGGGAAGTGGGCACTACATCCCCCTCCCCTTAGACTCAACTTCCTCTTGGAAGTCATAGAGAAAGAGGTAGGAAACAATGCAACAAAAAAAGATCACACTCTTTATTTAATTGTTTTTCTTCAAACAAGTGTGGGTCTACAGAACCCAAGTTTGGTCCAATGTAATTCAGCAAGAAGAAGGGAGATTGCAAGGGATGAGTTCTAAAATTTTTGCATGCAAGGCTACAACATTTAAATATATAGAATAATTTTACGCTATCATCCAAGACACAACACATAACAATACAACATGAATAGTTCAAAAGAATCTTAAGATTAACCTCCAAGTAGAGGAATAATAAGGAGAATTCCATGAGTTTGAGAACGACCACATAGTTTCCCAAAGAATACAACATACTACCGTAACAAGAATTAAGGTCTCCACTAGGGTTAAATTATGCTTTCATAGTTCGTTGTTTAGGCAAGGTTAGTAGAATCAACCATGGTCAAAATTTTGCACGAGGAACAAGTCTACTCAAGGTCCCACAATTTGAGGTCACACAAGATGAGGTGAATCAACAAGGACACTTAAATCAGCAAAAATTTAAAATCAAGGAACTATTCTAGGAAGGCACTTCTATAACTCGAGAGGGTACAACTAACTTTTCATGGTAATAAAAGTGAAGTCAAGACCACAAGTTTTCCTATAGTCTAATTTTTACACTTTTGTTTTAAGAATCAAACACACCATACCAACCAAATCTAAAGAAGTCAACCGTTTAGCAAAAGAAATATATATATATATATATATATATATATATATATATATATATATATATATATATATCCCTATAGCAACTAACATATCAATACAAGTACCATACATTATAGCACAATGGGATTTATTTATCTTATTTCCTACTCAAGCTCAAAATAACCATAAAGAGAGCACAAGAAACACCAAGGACCACTCAAGGTTGCTAGGGAGAAGAACAAGTAACACGGGGTCCAATTACAATCCAAGGGTGCATCATATCAAAAGTGAATAACATCATCTTGCACTTTCCATCCTAATAGGAAAAGGGGCTATAACAATAACACAGGTGGCCCAAGAAAATATGAAGAAAATAAGAATTCCCAAATTTATTTTATATCCTTAACATATGTTGCCTTAAAATTACAATAACTTAGGTCTCCAAGGACAAGAAAACACACAAGGAGTTTGCTTCTCAAACAACAGATAAGCCCTAATCCAAAAGGCACACCACTCACATTTGTCGAGATACGGGATGATAAGGGTGTGATGACCCAAAACTCCCACAAGAAAGGCACATACATCTATGGACAAGAAGTATTAAGAAACTAGAACACATTACTATCCACCAAGTGTTTCACAATTTCAGGTAGGTGACGAACTACAGGTTCAACTATACATTTGCACTCAATACACATAAATCTTACTTATTTTATAACTCAACTAATTAAGTCAAAAGTTGTAGTTTCATTTGCTAAGCACATTCCTTCCCGAGTTTTCTTAATTAAACTTCCTCCTATTATGACATCACGAGTTTACGTTATAAAGAGCACCACTAAGGTGAGTATGATGTCTCACCATTCTGTATAGGTAGAGAGAATTTATTTTACTCATAAGGAAGGTGGATGGACAAGGTTTCCTTTCTATTCTTCTACATGGTTTTTATTTCTTCTATTAATCTACCAAGGGTATAACAAGGATCACTTCCCTTTTTCTATGCTCCAGTTTATTTGTTAAGTTCCAAGGTCAAGTCTCCTTAATTATAGTTTTATGGCGTTTTGGTTGAGTCATCTTATCAATCAAAATTTTAATGAGAAGAAAGGTTCAAACATATCACATAATTACTTTTATGGAAAGGAGATATAAATCAACACCCCACATTTTTAATTCTAAGGGAACAAGAGACATTCGTCAAAGAAATCACATCATTAATTTTTGTAAGAACTAGGAACAATGAACCAACACGAATCACACCAAGATTTCAAAGATTTACCAAATAATTTCAAGCATCATTAAACATTCTTATTGGGTCTCCACAAGTTTCACAAGAATTTTTCAAGGAAGGCTCATTAAAGAGGTATAATCTTACTTTTACGAATCTATTAAGGTTTAACATTTTTGTTGTTTAGGATGGTAACATTTCACTCCCTTAATAACCAAAGAAGGTTTTCCAATCAATTCTCATGTCCCCATAAGGTACCACCAGCCAAGCAACCAGATGACAATGCAACTTTACTCCAAGGACACCACCTCCACACTAGAAGGCATCAAATGCAATAGGGCAACCAACTACTTTACCAAAACATGGACTTTACAACCAAGAGTTAAAGTTCTTAAAAGAGGAAGTACAATATAAGCACCACCAAGATTAACTATTAATATCTACCAAACTAACATTTCGAAGAGAAAGGTCCAAAAGACCCAAAGCATCCATAAGTGTTTTCCAAGTAACCCAAAGATTAATAGGTCATAGAATGTTATTCATAGTAAAGGAAATTTAAGGTAAGGGTAGACTTATTTATAAGTCAAGAGAGTAAAACAAGTACACTTAAATAAACACACTTCCTAAAAGGGCTTAAATCTATCCATAATTACCAAGATGCATACATTCCACGAGTCAAAACTTTCTATGATGCAACCAGGAACCCATGATACAATATAACATGCCATCGATGAAAAGTCACTATCAAACAAACACTTTTCCACTAACATTTATAGTCAACCCAAAAAGCAATCCAATCCTAACAAAATCTAAAAGCCCATAATTAAACACTTCTACTCCGACGAGGGTCAAGCTCTTACCAGATTGTAAGATAATTCACCACCACCGCTAACAGACTGCCAACTAGAACACACAACACAATGAACTCTCTAACTAGCAAGGTCGAGCAACGAAAAAGTCACTCTAAGACCCTAGACACCTCAAGGTTCCATGCATCCATAACCAAGGCATAACTTTAAGCACCTACGAGGACGTTCAAGACACCTAGGGTGTACCCCCATATGAAAAATGTCACCATACAAGAAGCATAGAACCAGCTCAACAACATGCAAGAAGGAAACCACGTAATGTTTAGCTAAGTAGCCAACAACATAATGAGCTCCAAGTCATCAATCAAAATAAATTCCAAGAAATATCGGTAATCAAGAAAAGTGGCTAAGTAGCATATTGCAAAAAGTTTGAAAATTCTCACAAAAATTATAAATAAATAAAATATCCTCGAGCTTCTCAATCCAATCATAAAATAAGATGTTGGTCCTTGATAAAATAACACAAGATTACGAATGTAAAACACAAAAGTTAACACCACATTCACTCTGCAGCCTTTCATGGCTGCCAATAGGGGTACTCTACCTCGAGGTTAGTTCCAAGAACACATACACATGATTGGGTCCTAAACGACACCCAAACTTAGTGTCCACTCTCTCATACACTGGTAACAAACTGGAAAACTAACAACCAAACCCTCTTTCCTAACCACTGAAGGAAGGAAGCTCTAAATAACTTCTAATTAACTCTTCCCAACCCAGAACACAACCACTATTGTCCAACTACAAGGATCACACCATATAACTTATCATTCCAACAACATCAATAAATAAGGGTCTCAACAAAGGGCTTAACATCATACCATTAGATCAAGATTTAGGACTTGTAACCACTACACTAGAAGTTCACAATAATCAATTTAATTTGACATTCTTAGTTACCCGGGTCTAGACAAAATGCCACTAGGCAAGCACAAAAACTCAAACAACTTGTTATTTTTTTATGATTTTAATTCTTGCAGTTCAAGTGAACTGAGTAATGTAATATTTCTTCATTTGCATTTCTCTTTCAATTTTCAAACAAGGTTGTTTTCTAGTTTTAAAAGTGTGCTAGGTCTATAGTTCATGTCTCAAGTTTTCTAGTGTGCCCAAGGGTCCAAGATTTTGAACCACTGCTCTGATACCAAGTGTAACGCCCGCTAAAACAACCCACTTGAGACCCATGAACAACCTAGGTTTAGTTAGAAAATTATGGAATAATTTAATTTTTTTAAGTGTTAACGACCAAAGTCTCAAGGACCATTAAATTCAACTGATAACTTTTCCCATTATAATAATTACTAATTCCACAATATAAAGCAACAAGTGTAATAAGTCTACACCTAGCTCAAAACTCCTTAGGGATTAATTTAATCACTGACTATATTGACATTTTAGCTAAATATTCTCTGATTAAAATTTTAGGGTTAAGGGACCAAAAAAATTAAATACCCAAGGTATTTAATTCCACAAGATCTAAGTCAAGAGCAAGGTTTAATTACAGTGGGGAAAGAAAACATATTTAAAATCATCATAGTAAAGTCTTACTTACCCACTCCCAGAACTCGGTTAAGAGTGTCTACAACCAGGTTACAAGACAACAATTGTCACTAACAGGTTCCAGAATAATTTTAATCTACTAGAACATACTTTTATTTTATTAACATTTATTAGAGGTCACAAGGTCAAAATTTTAGGGTTAGAAGTTTTAAGTTAGGTTCAGGAGGTAATTTATCACCATACCCACTCTCTAATAGGCTCAGTGTTTCAACTTAATTTTTCTCACACTTAACACATTCAAAATTTCCCTAAATCATTCCCATTGGATAGAAAATTTTCTCACCTTTCCGATGATATAAAGAAGTCCTCCTAACTCCTTGTAAAACTCTAGTTATGGGCCGGCGGACCTTGGAGTGAAAATTTTCCCAAGAGGGACACGTGTCGGCGGAGAAAATCCATTTTCTCGGGTTGGCGGAGTCACAGGTGGTGTTTTGAATTTTCCTTGTGTGGGGTAGCAAAAACATTTTTCCGCCTCCCTGCGCCACCTACTAGGGACACATGGCAAGCTCCAAGCTCACGAGGGGAAGAATAAGGGAAGGGCAGGGTGGCGGATGTGTTGAGGAAGATTTCATGAAAAGGGGAAAAGATCCAAAGAGCCCTCGTGTGCCCACGTGTCCGCCAGACATGTGGCACTCAACAAGCTGAAGGTGGGGAGAACATGAGGGAATGGTGGGGTGGCCCAATCGGGAGATTTGATGAGGGGAGGGAAAAAGGAGAAGTTTGATACGTGGGTCCGTGCATCCATGAGTTGACCTCACTAAGGTGAGGGCAGGAATGCGGGGTCGCGGGGTTTCTTTTAAAAATTTCCAAACAACAAATTTCAATAGGGACAAAGTTTGCGAGGGTTCCACCCCTCCATCGTGCCACATAATAGCCTCGATTTGCTGCTGCGGGGCGATGTAGGAAATTTTAAAATTTTCCCCTAAAATTTTTCAAATTTTTTTTTCTAAGTTTTCTAAGGAAATTTTCGGGCAAGCAGGGCGCTTAGGAAAATTTTCCCAAAATTTTCCTGCCAAGGAAGGAAAACTTCAGAAAGCCATAAATTTTGATAGAAAGCTCAATTTTAGGAAAATGAGGACTTTCTGAAAGCTCTCGATGCCCTCTTTGCACAGAAATTATAAATTTTAGATTTTGATAAATTTTATGGTGTCAATTTTATGAAAAAAGTTACAACATTTTTAAAATGAAACTGGTAATTTTAACTTATAAATTTTGTTCAATTTGATCTCCTCCTTCACTCAACATGTCAAATAGACATGGAGAACTATTCTAAGAAGGATTTAGGATGTTTTAGGAAGGTAAATTTGCTCAATTGATTTCCAATTTGAATTTTTCCAACAATTGACGGAAAAAGACTGCAAAATTTGCCTTTGTTCAATTGAAAGGTTTCTTAAAGATTTCTTAATATTTTTAGTCTGTTTGGGGTCATTTTTCTCATACTAAGTTCAATTTAATATTGCATTTTTCTTTTATCTATTTGCAGGGTTATTTGAACATTAGATTAAGGAATTTTACAAAGTATATAGTGAAATAAAAGAACTTATAATTTCCAAAAACAAAGATTAAAATAACTCTTTTTCCATGCAATAAAACATTGCATTCATTCCATGCTTTTCCTTCTTCCTTAAATGTTTTTCCTTCTTCAATCAAACATTAAAATAATGATTCAGCTTTTCTATCCTTTCTAAAATCATACATTTTTTCAACAACAATTCCAGAAGAAAGGTATTGTAATCCTTTATTGACTTCATTTATATAACTTTACATCTTTCAATGTTTGAATTCAAATAATAGATTTCTATTTCTTTCTTTCCAATAAATAGAACAAAGTATAAATATATTTCACATTTCGAATATACAACTTTCATAACCAATTACATACATCTTTTCTTCACAAAATACATTACAATTTCATCCACTTCAAAGTGGGAAAGGTTATAGTAAAATATATTTCATAAGGGACTGTCAAACTAAATTTTCCTCTGCTCCAAAATAACAACATGCAAAGTTTCCTTTTCTTCCAATTTGATCACAATAAAAGTGGGGGAAAGGCAACACTCTCCACCCAACCAAGACATCCAATGAAAGGAGAATTCATCCTTCATCATTGGCCCCCGAGCCCCAACCACAATGCAATAGAAGGTGTGATCCAACTCATGGAAACAACAAGCTTCCACAAAACATACACACAACATTCTTTCAACATGCACATCTCAATTTAGAAACATAGTTCAACACAAGACAACAATTTACAACTGCATTTGAAAACATTCAAACAAACTCAAGCTTTATCATGCAAGCCAAAGGAGAAATGACTATGGGGAAGCTACTTATGCCTCCCAATGGGAATTAGGCATCCACCTGTAACAAACCACAAAAATAATTCATCACAATATCCTTATGCCCCCACAATCCCTCCTTATGCCCCCCACAGATTTTCTTATGCCCCCCACAAAGTAAGAAATGAAAGCTATTTCTTTTCCATGGTGGATCCCAAACCCAAACTCCCTCCACAAAATTTATGATGCCACTATCATTCCCTTATGCCCCCCACATGAATTCCCCATAGCCTTCTCCTACACCATTCCTATGGTAGTCTACCCAAACAGCCAATAAATACACAAAACATACACCATTCACACAAACACAAAAAAAATAATAACATAAGAGAAGAGCTCAGCTCCTACCTCTCCATGGTAGCTTTTGTTTCCAAACAACAAGATTTTAATGTCAAAAACACAGTCCCAAAACCAGAAACCAACAAGTATGCAAATTTTCCAATCTTCTTCCAAAAGCAAGAGCTCCAAACACAAGAAAATTCTCCCCAAGGAAGCATTCCAAAGTTTCAACAACCCAAAACAAGGCAATGAGTTTGAAATTTTATAGAAGAGGATGATGTGGATCCATGTAGGATGCCACATCACACATCCTCAACTCCAACACAAAAGTCAAAATTTCATTCTCCAAAGCACAATAAAGAGGTGGGTGAAAATATGACAATTTACTTGCACACTCCAAAATACCACACCCCAAAGGACTGAATTAAATAAACTATAAGAAGAGTGCCATAAAAACATGCAACATGATTTATAAAAATGCATTAAAAAGGGCTAAAATCAACCCTCCAACCATAGGTATGGTTGGTAAATAATTTAAGAGGTATGGGACAAGTTTTACTTGTCCCACAAGCCTCCAAAACATCCCCAAGGACAAATTCGAATTTCCAAGGAGGTGGAGTGTTTCATACTCCAAAATATGACTTACACAACTCTTACACATACTTACACATCCCTTACATATTTAATACAAAGAGCCAACAACTTCCATTATTACTTTCTTATATCCAAATTTAATTAATTAACTTTTAACCATATGTTTTCTCACATTAATCTACCACAATTTAATTAAATAAAAGAAAGGGACACATCACTAATAAAATACATACAAATAATAATAAAAAGGAACCACATTAATAAAATACACAAAATCCCATGGTCACATATAAAGGTGATCCCCCATGGGAATCCCTAACAAAATACAACACACACACACACAAAACATGTTGTCATGGTGACCTTGTTGAATTCATCTAGAATTCCAATGTGGTTTGTCTCCAATCCCCGATGTTTGTTGTGATATTTTAACCTGCAAAACACAAAAACCTCATTCGACCTCTTGGCCATATCATAACATCCAACATGATATAAATAAAATCACAAAATTAACTATACATATGAATCACAACACATCAAGGCAATCAACAATATCACTTACAATTTATATCAACAACTATATCATCATCATATAATGTCCATTTTCTAAGTCTACTCACAATATTCAATAATTACATGTCCGAACAACATTCATAATATATCCATGTCAAATAGTATACCGACATCAATGTATAAAGTGTCTCTAATAATCATCATGCATCATTTATAATCAAAGTCAGAAATAATCCATGGTCTCACATCTAACATCATACTAAATTAAAACTATAAAAATGTCCATCATATAGTCTCAAAAGTATCAAAATATGTCAAAGGGAAGTGGGCACTCATCATCATATTATTTCCCCTTGTGCTTCAAGAGAATTGTGTTCAAAATGTCCAACCTCTCCATAGTTGAAGCACTTGAAAGGAAGATTTACCTTATAATTTCTTGAATCTATTTTTAACATCCTAGAATACATGGAAATCAACTCGCAAGTCATCAATATCATAAATAATATCATATAATATTTTCTTACCTTTTATCTTCTTTCCAACTTTTAAGGTTACATCCTTCTTGGATGGTTTTTCCACACATATTCTTATCTCATAAGTAGTCAATATACCATGTAGTTAATCCATCAAAATAGTAGTCAAATCCTTTCCTTCTTCTATAGCCAATAATTTAGTATCAAATTTAAGAGTTAGGGATCTCAATACCTTTTGGACCACCACAACTTATTTCATGTCATATCCAAATCCTCTAATGGTATTGAAAACTTTATTAACTCTGAGAAGGTATGCACTAAATGTTTCTTCTTCTTTCATCCTCAAAATTTAAAACCAATTTATATAGGTTTGAATATTTTCCAACTTCATCTTGAAATCACCTTCATAGATCACTTGTAACTTGTCCCAGACATCCTTAGTTGTAGTACATTACATCATCTTGATAAACTCTATCTCTTCCAAACTACACAAGATATAATTCATATCTTTAGAATTATCATTGGTAGATTTCTTACCTTCTTCTTATGTTGGAGGTTTTTGGGGAGTGGTGTAGCCATCTATAACTAGTTACCATATATCACATCCCAAATAAATGATGTGATTTCACATCCTGATACTTAAAAATTATAATTTGTTCCATCAAACATAGGTTCTTTGCTAGTAGAGTAACGACTCTACTGACTCACCATTTATATGCTTCAAAGGATCACCTAAATCTTGTTAAACTTTATTCAAAGACCCTATTCTGATACCAATTGTTGGAAGAAAACAAATTGAGGTTGGTGGGGATGAATTATTGTGTATTAAAAAATTTCATCCACTTATTCTATCTTATCCATTGACCATTTAGTTAACCATTAAGAATGCATTCATAAGAACATAAACACAAAAAAGAAAATGAGAGTACATAAACACAAGTACATAAGATATAAGTGGGAAACCCTTAAGGGGAAGAAAAACACTAAAAACCTTTATTAGAGATGTGATTCAAATATAGTTGAGCACCAAATAAACAAGGACCACCAACCCCACAAGGAAAACTGACCCATAGTGTTTATAAAGAACCAACCGTGAGAAGGAGGAACCAACCCCAAGATGAATCGGAACCAAAAAATCCACCTCAAATGTTTTTTACCTCGAGGTTTTGCTACAAAAACCGATGTTAACACAAATAAGACATTTCTCCTTCTTCTTCCTTCTAAACAACTCTCTAGATTAACTCGCTCTAGATATTCTTCACAAAGATAATTTTTCCTAATGAACTATCAGCTATACACATTACCACAATATAGAACATATTCTCACACTCTTTTCCCCTTTTTTATGGTAAAAATAACCTCTACACCTTATTTTCTCTTCCCTCTAGCTCACACTTTCTATTACACTTTGTAAAGACAAATGAGCCACACAACTTACTTTTATATCTATCTTATGAACTTAAAACATGCAGCTTAATCCCTCATAGAGTAAAATTATAGGAGGTGAAAAGGACTGAGAGGGGGGTGAATCAATCCCCATCAAAATTTACTCACTTTTTCTTCAAACCCTAACCACACATGCTCATGTATAACACATCGAAGTAGATATTTTTCAAAAAGAAATTAACTAAATTCAAGGAACACAATATAGAATAAAAAAACTTATATTTATGCTTAAAATCAAATCAACGAACTTCAATTTGATATTCAAATCATATTACAATATGTAGTGTCTTCAACAATGATCAACAAGATGCAACCATTAGCTCTTAAGACAATCAACTATGTCTCATGAATACATATGAAGATATGGAACTATGATAATGTATTAAACTCAATATCAGATCTGAAAACACCTTGGAAAACCTTAAAATTATATCAACATTCTATGGGAATAGCATCAAAACTCAAACAACCAAATATTTCCTCCTCCAACTCACTTTCAAAGAAAAAATCCAAAATTTATCCTTGCTCAAATTCTTCTCATTGAATATCAACAAGCTATTGTCCTAGAATTGGATTACAGGTTTTTTGGCTATGCCCAAAGGTTTTTATTTGCACAAAAAGGGTTCTTCAAAAGAATATAAAGGTGGTTTCAAAATCTAGAAACAATATGCCCATAACTTCACTTTTATAGCCTCTCCAAGGCTCAAATTAAAACTCAAACATTTTCCCTCCTTTGGCTCGACCCATACATCATATAAAAATTATAAATTCAAATCATAATAGCCAAAAGTTACCTAAGTAGGATGTCCTAGCCAAAATCATCATTTCATGTGCCAAAAATGGCCTACAACACTAGAGGCACAATCTTAAAATTGCCATAACATTAGTACCATACTTATTAATGACCTATAAACCCTTAAAATGATCAAAATATAATTTAAAAATCATAAATGGTCACAATTAATATCATCCAATCAAATTATTTCATTTCTTTATCGGCTCAGTTCCCTTTACAATTCTAAAAACAATTGTTTCCTACACCCTTCAAGCACTTCTGAAATTCATTTGATCAAAAATCACTTCTACTCAACCAAACCATGCCATGTAAAAACTTAATGGAAATGGAGGATCTTGTAAAAAATTATAAGAAAGCTATAAGCCATGAAACATCCATCTCTTCAAACCAATGGTACATTTGTTTTCATCGATAAATCTGCCCAAAAATTTATTTTCAAAGGTTAGCTCATAGAAAAATTTCTACATACAATAAAGACATAAAAATTATTTAGTTGATGTCAAATTAATCTCTCTTCACATTACAGGTGATAGAAAGAATCACCCAATTCATCTCATGCTACAAAAACATCAAAATTTCATGAGAAAACATGTTGTCTTAGACTACCAAAATTATTCTTGTCCAAATAATTCCATGAAAACCCTATCAAATGACATCATCATGAGGTGAGCCTTATATAACTATAATTATCATGGAATATTATTTCCAAAACAACTTGAATCACTTCAAAAATCCATCTTTATCTCAAGTTATGCTCATTTCACTAGTCAACCTGTTTGGAATTCAAAACACCATGAACCTACATGAACATACTCTGAAACCTTCATGGACATTAATAAAAATCCAATACATCATGCACCATCAATTTTTCATGCTACTCCTTTGGACCATCTTGTCCTAAAACCTTCTTCTTTAGAAATTGCTATTTTTAAGTAGAGCACACTCATAACCATGACATCATCCATACATTTCTGAAATAAAAGATATTACTCTACAACATAAAATCATCAATTTTTATTAATAAATCAATAATGGTTCACTATTATTCACTTTATGCAAAACTACTAGCTAGGGTTTAACTAGGGTTATAAACCACTTTATCTTATTAACCTTCATTCATAAAAACATGATAATAAAACCTAATAATTATTTTTGTGAAACCTTATAAAATCACCGTAGAATCTTCCCTAAAAGTAACAAGGTCCCATGCAAAAACAAAATATTCAAAATGAACATCTAAAGTTAAACTTTGAGCTGGAAATACACTTGATTTTCACCTTGTCTCACAAAACTAGTCATATCTGTAAAAATACACATAATGGGAACTTGAATTTTTTCTCAAATAATCATGAATCATCCCTATAAAATCTCCAATCATCATAGTGTCATCGGAACACCTCAATATCTCTAGTAATTGAGACTTACCTATGTTTCCATGTTAGATCCTCACAAGTAGAATCTAGGTCAACTGAAATAATGCAAGAAATGATAATGAAACCTTTGAAAAGCACCCAAAAATACTTGATATGCCATGATATACTTTTATAAAATCATCCATGAGCTCATATGTCTCTAAAGAAGACTCATCACACCTCCAAGCTGCCATACCTACTCCAAATGAACACCTATAACAAAATGAAACACCTATACCTCCACCATGCCACTTCGTGAGTGCCAAATCACCTCAAAATAGGCTATACATCATGTCAAAATGATTTCAAAAATGCAAGAAGTTTGTACTACTAAGACACATGTCCTACGAACCTATATAAGCTTGCAAGAGCAAACACACCTCACTCACTCTCATTATACCAGCTCAACCAAATCTGAAACACTATTTAAGAATTATGAAAAACATCATATGACCTCAATGCAACATTCACTTTATCTTTAATGTGGTATTTCATCAATGATAACAGCTAATAGGACAACATGTTAATAATCTCCTCCTTTTTCATTGATAAAAAACACCCTAAACTTCTCCCCCATTTTACAATAATGACAAAGGCATAATTGTAGCTTACTTGTTTTACCATCTTCAGATTCATACCTTCATGCTTTGGTTGGAAACATCAACCAAAGGTATCGAAATGATTCCATCTCTTGATTTTTCTCACAATCTTATTATTTCGTCATTTGAAGTATGCTATCAACATGCTCCCCTAGAACAAGAACTTCCAACATCTTAAAACCATTAGTAAATATTGAACTAAGAAAAATCATACCTTATTGGGAGTAAAAACATCATTCTCCATCTTCTAGGCATGCAAAACAAGCAAATTTTCACCACAACCTTGTGTTTTTCCTCAATGAAATATTATAGCAGCATGAAATTTGAGTCATCCACATATTCAACATGCCAAAATGTCATTTTCATCATGAAAAATCTTCAAACCTTCATTCTTGAACAATTTCAACCATTTCTAGGCATCGGACAAATTTTTACAAGGAACATCTAGATCTTCATACCATAATTGACACTAAATGTCCTAAACAATCCTTTTAGTGTATTTTTAACCAGATTTTATCCTTTCCCAACCTTTACCTAGCTCATGAATTACAAAACAAACACTCCCCATGAGCTTAAGAAATTCATATCAATCTTTCAAGTATAAGGACATGTCACTTTCTTGGATCACATGGAAAGAATCCACCTTTACCATTTTTGTTAGGTCCAAAACACTTTTCTCGGACTTGATAATCATATTTGATAGAGAAAATTCAATTTTATACTTTATATGCATAATAAAGTGATACCTCACCTTATAGATCTTGAGAACACTAACTTCATCATCTAGGATGCTTCATTCAAGATCCCCTAACTCTTGTCGAACTTATACACTTCATCCACATGTACGTTACTCAGTAATAACACCTTGACAAGGTCTTGAACCTCTATCATATGTAGAAAATCTTTTACCAGCTCCATATTATTATGTACACTATATTAAGTTACCTTCTTCATGAACCATCGTAACACCTTGTCACTTGAATCAAAGATTAGACCTTATTGTGCATCTAAGATAACTTCAAATTTCATTGTTTTATCCTGAGAGGAATTGTAAGATTCCTTAAGGATTAGTACTTGAATCAGAGCAACATAAACACCGATGCCTCTCCTAGGTTGTCAAATTCCTTATCTTACAGTTTTCAAGGAAGTATGGATATTCAAGAGCTAATCTACTCAGTAGGTGACTCTTCCATCATTTTTTTAAAGATTCCTTCTTTAGAAGTATGATTCCATGTTTCATATTTGTAACCTAGGCACCTTTTGGTCTTTAGAATAGTCAACTTCATAGACCATTAAGTGAAACTCCTTAATTCTGAGAATTATATTTTTCAAACAACTTCCATGCTTTGAAATATTCACTTGATTATAGAGGCTCTATTTTTCATTCCCACACCTCGAGAGGGTTTTCTCGAGCCGAGATGTTAGTTTAAGCTTAAGAATACCCTCCCGAGATCCCTTTACCATTCTCAAGATTTATTTAGGCACCTGTAGCTCACTTTCACAATCATGAAGATGTCTTTAAGTTCCTTCATATCTTCTTTACCACCTCACAACCTACAAATAGCACTTCCAAGTAGACCTACAATAAATTAAGACTTGTGAACATTTTTATCATTTGATATAACTCTTAGACACATAATTTTATCATTAGACATTCCTAGGAAGATCATTTATAATGATCTCTTTTAGGACTCACTATGAATGATACCATGGATGCATTCATACTCTTCTTGAAAACCACACAGATCCATGAAGTATGACTTAGTGAGCTTCTACTTCTAAGATTATATCCTCATTAAGTAATCGGGGATGATAACTAGGATTTCTATATATTTAATGCTTGGTATGGTGATCAAAACAACTATAACTCATGTTTTGAGACAATCAACCTTGTTATGTTTTTCAAAAATCCTTGTAGCCATTTTTATCACCTCGTAAAATCATGTATCATTCAAATTTCTGTTCTTCTAACTATTTGGAGCTTTCACACCTATGCTCAACTCTTTCACATTCATTATAGTAATAGGTCCCAATCATGGATCCTTGTGCCTACATCCATTTTTCATAATTATTTAAGTAATCTTCAACTTGATCATTGATCGACTTATATTTTTTTGTTCATAATTTTAATTGCTCCTGAGATCACATTTTTAAACCATCATATTAACCTTAAATGCACAATTTTTATACTTGAAGAAACTATAACAAAAGGAAGATATTTATCTTATAGACCATTCATTTGCATCCTCAGGACTATAACATATCCTAAGACAAAGATTAGGTCAACTAAATTGGCACCGATTTCTTATTGTAGGATTATTTTTGACCTCGATGATGTACTCAAGTCACCTCAAGGAGGATTGATGAGTTCCATCCATTGCTTTCCACTCATTGAACACTCAAAAAATGACCATCACAGTATCTTGAAGCATCAAAAACGTTACCAAACTATACACACATTGTTCCTTACCTCTGAAGTATATAAGATTTCACTCTTTCTCTTTCGAAGATGAAACAATTTCTACCACGGTTTCCCCTTTTAAATTTTATGAAAAAATATCAGTATATTCACAACCTCTAGAATCCCATCACAGACATGTCACCTTCTAGACTGTACATACCTTCTCAACACTAGCACATTTAAGATTTCAACCTCAATTGTGGTCATTGAAATATATCATGAATTTAGAATTTGACATGAGTGATTAAAAATTAACTTATGAACCTTGTATTTCACATGAAAAAGTACTAGCACTTTATGATAAAAAAATAGAATCTCAATAAGTCTCGGTATGCTTATAATGATTGAAGACTTCATGAAATTAGATACACTATTCATAACTATGATCCATATTAATTTATACTCTACACTCCTTGATGAAACACACCATTAGATCATCAACCTTAGGATTTGAATCCTCATGAACTCCACTTGTGGATACTTCTCTTTAGCCTCGATAACTTGTCAAGCCTTAATGGTCAATTATTTGCACACTAGATCATATGATTGAGACTAGTTATATGAAACTATCAGTCCCCATTAGGACTTCATAGTCAACTTAATGTTCTTATCATTTAATTTTTAAATGATGTCAATCTTAAGAGGAATGAATTTGTGAAGATCATACCATCACTCAGTGTAATTACCTTGTCTCTCATAGAAGTAACTTCTATTCACTTGTGCAAGGAAATTAAGATCATTCTCAACAAACAATGCTCACACTCGATTCATATATCGTGACTAATAACACGAATTTCATATTTTATTGACACTTTTGAGAACAAGTTTACATACTTTTGAACTCTTTTACATGACTCAACCACAGAGCATAATAACATTATGAAATTTCAAACTGACATCATAGACCTAACCTTATATATGAGAACCTCAAAAGTACTAAGAAAAAATGGTGAAGCCATGATCAACAAAAACTTATCATAATGAATTCAACTCCTCAACCTTTATTTTGACAATGAACACCTCTTTTTAGACCATCTACTCAACTCAAATTATTCATAAATGATTGTTAGACCTTGAACATAGACTTTAGGACCAGTCTTAAAAACATTATTATGCTTGAAGAACATTACACCTACATATCCATTTCCCAATGTACTAAGACACATTATATAGCAATGAAACTCTAGAACATACTTTGAGATGAATTCATACTAAGAACTTGACATGATGATGTAGGACACATGCCATAGAGCTCACTGATATTTGACCTATATGAGATGAAAAATATAGAAGATGACACTTCTTGACTTAAAGAAGCTCTTCACACCACACCAATACTCTTGATATGCATCAAGACATAACTCAAATCTCAAACAACTTACACATTCTTGAATCATATGCTTTGAATAGAAACAACGAAGAGAATTTACATTCTCATCATGACTAACTACTTGAACCTCAAAACATACTCAAGAACTTGAAATGACATACCTTACATCATGAAGAAGACACACACATGACAAAGACAACTCCTCCTCACTCCAATGATTCTTTTGCACCTATACACCTCTAAGAATCCTAGTAGAGGCATATGTCACCATGGAGGAGATTGATGAGATACCTAATAAGGTCTCAAACCCTCTTATTTCACCTTGAATGAGTCCTTTTCCAAATCAAATTTTCTCACAATATATGTCTTCTTTATATCATTTAAACTCTTGGAATCTTCTTGAGCACTTTGACTAGGCTTGTCTTGTATGCTTGATCTTGTGGCTTGGGTTTTTGAGTCTATTTCTTCAACTGACCTACATTAAAAAACTTTCAAGGTGCCCTATCTTGTGGCACCTAAATCATTCCACTTGTCACCTTTTACACTCAAAATCACTATATACATATCCATTATAAGCATAGAAATAACCATTGAACTTGTTAACATACCTTCTTGTGTTTGATGGCTCATTTTTACAAAAATTTTAAGATGTCCTTTCTCATGAGAATGATAACATTAACCTCCATACATATGTCCTAATTTTTCCTCTTCCTTCTTTCTTTCAAAATGATGTTATTTCATCTTTTATTTGAAATATTATTTCGTTTCAAACTTTGGACGACACATACTAGCCCTATGTTAATAAGAACCACGTTTATAGAAATTACCATGAAAAACACCATACCTATATGCATTTGGCTTCCTGATAGATGATCTTCCATGAGGTGAAAGCCTTGAACTCTCACCATAGATTTGTTGTGTTCTTTCATTAGATCCTTGAATTTATTCTTCTTCATTCTTCTCATACTTGGGTGAATCCTCCATGAAGCCTAGACCTATTTTATCACCATATGCCTTTTGTTTCCCTAACATCTTATTCATATTTTTTGAACTCTCATGAAATGATGATAGCTTGCTTGTCATGGTGGATAGCTCTTTCTTCAGTTCCTCTTTCTTAGCCTCATGCTTGAGACACTCTTCCCTCTTGATCTTCAATTCAGCTTGATCTCCTATAAATTGATTCATAAAGAACTATAGTCCTTCATTTTGTCCCATTTTGCACCCTTACAAACATTAATCATCTTGGATAAGTGTGGAATTGAGAACTTGATTAATTTTTAGTCTTCTTTGAAGTCTAGTGAGATTCAAGTAGATTTTATGTAAGCCGTAATACAAAAAAAAAAATCCACAGGTAAAAGAAAAATTAAAGAAGCCTCATATTGAAGGAAAAGATCTTGTGCTACATAAGTTGAAGTCATGCGGCTGGAAAGAGACATGACACATGTTAAAGGGAAAGTTGCGGGAATTCAAAAATATGTTCCTAGGAAAATAATGCCATGGGGAAATTAAGAGAAGCCACGGTGGATAAAAGGATTCATGGATGATGATTCTAAATCCGTGTTATATTGCATGAAGCTGCGGGTCAAAGAAAAAATAATGAGAAAATCAGTGGGAGACTAGAATCCACATTTTAAAGGAAAATGATAACTTTCCACATGAAAGTAAAAAAAGGGTATAATTGTGAATCTGATGATCGAATCTTTGTAAATATTGTATCATTGAAGAAATATTAATAATAGAATTCTGATTTCTTGAATCAAATTGAGGTAGGTGGGAGGAAATGAGAAAAATGACTCCAACACGTAAAAAGAACTAATTTAGGGGATGCAACCACAAGAATTTAATGTGGTATGGGGGTCATTCCTTCTTCAACAAGGAAAATTTCAAGGAAAATAGGATTTTCACAAGTGCTAATATATTTTCATAGAATTTAATGAAGGTGGATGGTATAGACACCAAAAACATGTCACCTTTCATCACTTTTCTCCAGAATGACCTAATAACCACATTCTACATGGTTTATCGATTTAACCCTAATTCGGTCACTCACACCCCCTTTCGCACACCGTAATGACCCTCATTCACACATCTAAAGATTTAATTAACATCAATTAATTAAATTCCCCTTTATCCACCCAACAAGCCACCTCAGCATGCCACTGGACCAGCCACCTCACCCAACCACCTCACCATTCCATTGACCCACTTGCACCTCCACCTCACCCTTCCACTTCCCCACTTTCCCCTCCACCTCACCATTCCACTTCCCCAAATTTCCCATACCTAGCCTATACCCTTCTAGAAACCCCAATAGTGGCCACCCCACTCATATGACCCCTCTTTGTCCTATACCTATTCTAAGAGCGGAGGACGCATGTGCTCCACCACTCAAAATCAAGTGGGGAAGGCATATTCCTCACTTTTGAAAAAAAAAACCTCCCCGACATAACCGGTGCCGCTCATAGTCCGATCGATGTCATCGGTAGGAGCGGTGTCGGTCACACCAGTAATGCCCAATTTGAGCTCTTTCCAAAGGATTGGTTCACATTTTGGTTTGCTTGATATTTTCTAGTCATTGGTTCATTTGGTTTTGTTTGAACTTGGAATTTGACACTAGAAAACTCATTGGAAACTTGTTGAAACAACAAAGCCATCTGAACTCCAAACCGAGACTAGAAGTGTAGATCAACCACTAAAGGAGCCTGACCAAGACGGAACTCAAGCAGGAGCTCTCCAACCAACCTATCAGCCTTCACAAACATTCGTCACTCTTCTCCATTAGTTGTTTGGCCTTCTACACACATTGGACTCCAGGTAAGTGGGCCTCTTCATCCTTCATTCATGTTTTTGTACATTTCCTCTCTATTTTCCTCCCCCAAGAGAAAACCTCTCCCCTACTCCTTAAACCCCGCCTATTCAGCCCATATCCACACATAAGACCCTTTTTCACCCCATTCCACTCCCTAGTAACTCTCTGACCAGTCACAGAGAGCACCCTAACCCCACTACCAAACTCTAACCAAATCCCAGTGACCATCACTAGTTAACACTAACCGCGATTGGTCGAGCCTCACCACCATCGGTCACCCCGTCATGTCTGCATAGCTCCCCACCTTCTACCTAAACACACCCAAAACCACCCCCAAAGACACCAAAACTCTGACCCTAAACCTACGATTCACCTAAACCTCACCCATATCCTCCCAAAGACTCAATTCCGAGACATATTGGAACCTAAACACCACCTACCTAGACCTTTGTCACTTCTACAAAGGATCGATACATCTGGTCAACCTTATCCGGCATCGGTCTATCCTCAACCGGCATCGGTCCGACCGATTGCACCGGTATTTGTGCATGTTAACATAGAGCATATCAGCAACCTACCTCCTCACCAAAATAACCTAAAATACCCTATCCAACCCTAACTGCACTCGGTTGTGACTCCGTAGGATACCCGAACTACCCATGACCTAACCCTTTTTACCCGCATAGCTCTAGATTCTTTCATTTTGATGTTTCAGCTTAATTAGTATTGATTTATAAATAGTGGATTGATAGCCCTCAGAAGTGTCGCACTTCTTGGATCTAGCATACATTAGGCGTCCCACCGCCATATACTTTTAAATCTCTTTTATGGTATTGTTTTCTTATTACAGGTAGTCCTTCCCACCAAAAAGGAGTTCACACAATCGACTAAGATCGAAAATCTACATGTGAGCATTCCACCTTAAACCCATTCACCAAACAATAGGTAAACTTCATACACCCTTATTTGTTTCATTATCTGATTGTACAAAAAAAAGATTGAAACATTTTGGCACACTGGTGGGACCATCTGGGGTTCCTTGAATTTTCTTCATTCTTAGGAAAACTTTGTATGTCTATTTCCCTTTATAAGAGGCTTTCACATTAATCTCCTTATTTGGAATCTTCTTCTTCTTATAATGTCTAAAATCAATCATGTTTTGGTTCTTTAAAATAAACATTTCTTTCCTTTCATTAGTATCACATTAGTGAAAGATCATCCCTTCTCTTATTCATTAGTTGTGAAATCAAATATCACATTTTGATTTGGGTTTAAAACACTTGCATCTCATTTATTGTATGTTGCATTGTAGAGAACATTAAAATTGAGGGCAACCTATATGTTGGAAGTCATGCCCAAATGATGGTTGATGTAAATGAATCATAGAAAACACTTTCTCTCTTTCTCTCTCTACCAAAATGCACAAAAATTCAAAAAACACATCTTCTGAAATGACATCTTACCTCGGGAATGTCTGCTGTGATCACATGATCAGGTTGGTAGGTACTCCCGCCGTTGCCTCTCGTTGAGTCATTATCTCGGAGGATGGACCACCCCCTATAACATAACCTGAAATATCACCCTTTAGATCTCCTTATTCATAGGAATCCTTCCTCACCAAAACTCGTTCTACAGCTTCATGAGCGAGTCCTTGTAAATAAAATAAGCTTAACAGATTTAAAATCACTTGTTGGATAACGTATTCTCGTTAGCATTTGATTGAATTTTTTTTTGAGGTGTGAGAATACATTTTCTCCTTTTTTTTCTTTCTTTCACCTTTCTCACTCCCCAATCATAGTTTGTGTATTCCAACTTTTTTGAGGGTGCAAAGGCTTCATTATATCATCCACAATCTCTAGGTTGATCATTCTTCTAATCCACAAAGTCAGTGTCGCCCATACTAACAACCCCAATCTACCTGCGGTTGTTAGTATGGGCGACACAGACTTTGTGCGGTTTCTAGACCAGAACCCCGCCACTTTACAACACTATTTAACTCACTCATCCACTTGTGACTCCGCGGTCTAACCTATATATAGTATGCCCATATCCATCCCTCCCACTCTTGCACCTACCACCGTGTCAGCTACTTATAGCTCGTCTCTCCCCACTTCTCCCTTATCACCGGTGGTGTTACAACTTGACTCTACTACGATGGTATCCACCCCTATATGATGGCTACTACACCTTCAACATCTTCACCCCCTATGACATATACCATGCCTACCTCCATGGCTATGTGTTTGAGTGCACCCATGTCATACACTACCTACATACCCGTCCCATCTCAACCTCCGCTAGTATTGAAAAACCATACCCCCTTCAAATTTTAGTTTTTTCTATTCCCCAATCACTTCCTCCTCTTTTCTACTAGGTTGGTCACCTTGACCCTCATGTATACACCCACTTTTAACCTCCACCAATATCCTCTACTTTCTATTCGACATATTACCCTTCCTCATCCTTCTCCTCACATATACCTCCACAATTTTCATACACCACTCCTTCACACAACGTGATTCCTTCCATGGCATATTATTCTTACCTTCATCACAACCTACCCCGGTCTTATCAAGATGAAGAAGGATAAGATGCAAATGCTAGAAGCATCTCTTTCCATCTCATGCACATCTTTGACTTACGAGGAGATTTGTAATGAACCTATTCAGTTCTGCTCTATCCGTCTATACCCCCCACACTAGGAAATTCCAAAATTCAACTGGTTCAACAAAAAGAAGACCCACATCAACATCTGAGGTCTTTTAGACACATGTCTTATCTCATCACTCATGATGACACTTTGCTCTTGCGAACATTTCCTATGTCCCTCAATGGATCTGCCCTAGATTGGTATAATTCCCTACCTAAGTACTCTATCTTCTCCTTCAACCAGGTGGCCCAAGCCTTTTTAGACCATTTCTCCATGAATGTAGTCAAGAAAGTCACCATGACTAACTTGTATACCACACGTCAATACGATGATGATTCAATCATAGACTTTGTTGCTCGGCCGGTGTGGCTTGATCAATGAACTTACGTTCCCCTTACAAATGCATCGAACTAATAGAGTTGTTTACATGGGATTGTGATCAACACATCTCATCCACCTTAAAAATCCAAATGTTTCATACATTTGACAAGCTGCTTTCAACCGATTCTTAGATGTTTCTTTGAAAATGATGAAACAGATAGGGTAACGGGCGTAGGAGGAATACCTGTTGAAATGTTGGTTGATAGGTTGTTGCGCGCGTGTTGACTCCTTGATCCAAAGCTAATCATGAGAGCTTCCTTTTGGCTGGGAGGAACTACTTGAAATAAAAAGAAAGACCACCAGAAAGAGTTAAACAATATATGCAGTGGACTACCTAGTGTGTGCTAGATCCGGGAAGTGTGGTACTTCCTAGATGGTTGTCAATCCACTATTTAAAACAATTTAATGCTAAATCCTATTGTAGTTAAAATGATTTAGGTATCTTAATTAAAACACAATAAGAAATATCTAATCTAGCAGGCTAGGTTAAGATAAGATCTGAAGGTCAAGTAACAGGTTTTGGGTCTCTGTAAGTTTAACAGAGGTCTTAGGCAGAGCCACAAGTGAGTATGGGTGATGTGGGAATAGGTAGGTAGGTTACTGTTCTGGGATGTATTGGTAAATACAGAGACCGATTCTGGTTAAGGGTGACCAACACTATTTTGGGAGAACTGGTACCGTTCTTGTGGGATACTTTGGGAATATCACAGAATGAACTTTAGATCTCCCTAATGATTACACCAAGGACTAGGCTAGTCAGAATGAGGTATTAAGTTGTTTGGATGGGATTTGGTGAGGTTTTAATAAGGATATGGAGGGGTGAGTATTAATGAAGGTCAGTGGGTAGCTAGGAGAATAAAGGATGAAAATACAATGATGAAAATCAATGAACCAGAGGAATAAAAATGTTCTACTTACTTGGAATCTAGTTATGGACATCCGTGAGTGAGTAATGAAGGTGTTGATAAGAGGTTGCATGCTACGAGGATCACCAAATGTTGGGGATCTCTGCGCATGGGCTGCATGTGCTCTCCTCCTTTCTTGATTGGATCAAAATGTGTGCTTTGGGGTAAGTGCTATATGGTTGCTAGGTGAATGTTGGATGTCTATGCAAGAGAAAATACTTGATCTCCTTCTTTGCATGCGTGTTCTCCTGAAACTTGTTCTCAAAAGATGTGATATCTCTCAAGAATCTGCCAACCTCAAAAATAAGGTTTTTTTGGGGGTTAAAAGGTGACTAACAGTGGTTCCTTCTTAACCGGCGGTGGTTAAGGGTAACCGGCGTCGGTTAGGGTGGGATTTCCTAGGTTTACTAAACTGGGTAAATCCCCTTGATTTTCTAGGATCTCATGTGTTGGCCCCATGGATTAGGATGGAAGCTTATTTTAAGCATGCAGGAATGTGGTTAGAGGGAATGTAGGCATTGATTTTTAGGGTTTGGGTAAGTCTTAGTTAGTTATGGAAACTTACTAAGAATAGGTCTTAGGGTGAGGTGGCTAGATGAGGTGTCTAGGTGAGGTGGATATGTGGGAATTATCCCAATTAGGATATTTTAAATAATAAATATTGTGAGGATAATGAATTAATTTAATTAAATAAATTAAATTAATATTGGAGTGGGGTGAAGGGGCCATGGCTAGGTGAATGTGATGAAGGTGTTTATTTGTCGAGGGACCAAAGGGGAGTGTGACCTAATTTTGGTGTCTAAATTTTGCCCCTTTTTTTGCGTAGCTTGTAATTGTAAGTTTACGCTAAAAAAATAAGATGTGGTTGCCCCATGTGTGGGTGGAGGTGATCCCCCTCAAACTAGGAACTGATGAGGTAGAAGGCAGAATCGGTGAGTGGTTTGATAAAAGGTAAATGTGATGAAAAGTAAGGTGGGTAACATGGGAAAAAGGAGCAAAGTCTACTCGGGTAATCTAGGTAATGGATCAGGGTCAAAGGTAGCAACAGTCAAACGCACACATGTATAAACTGTAGCACAGTACCATGTTGAAGAGTAGGAAAACTCTACATTGTCTAAGGTCGATAGGTTTATCCAAATAATGTTGAGGTGATTTTAGTATCCGTATAGGATATGGTATAGGATATGGTCAGAAACACCATGGTAAGGTCAGTCGAGGTGTAGGGAGCGTTTAAGTGAAACATGACATAGGTTAGGTGCAGGAATGTTTAGGTGTGTTCCGGTACACCAAAGATAGGGTCAGGATAAACGGTCATGGAAAGAGGCAAGGTAAGGTCATCAAGTCAATCAACAAAGGTAATAGTGCCACAAGGTATAGTGGACACATGAGCTTAAAGGTCACTAGCGAATTGAGAAAACGACATAAGAGAGAGAGAAAAGGGAAAAGTGTCCAGATGGAATGGAGAGTTGAGTTGGTGAGCCAAATGGTGGGTGATTGGTTGTTGAGAGGTGGGTCCATGGGATCGGTGTGTGTGTGATTTGATTGGTTGGAGTCACGGGTAGTGATTTGGTGATGGCAGAGGCCGGAGAGGGATCGGGTGGGCCACTGGTGCAGCAGCCCGACATGCCACCATGATGATGATAGCATGATGAGGTAAGCATCCAACTCTTGTTGTGTTTTGTTAGATAGATTAGGTGATTTGGAAAATTGGTTTTTTTTTTTTTTTGTGTGGGGAAAATAAAATTTGGAAGATGGGAGGGTAAATTGGGTAAAATAGGAGCGGGGAGAGAGATAAGTGGGAGAAGAGGGGAGGGGATGAGGTGTAGGGGAGTTGTGGGTGATTTTGGGTGGGTAGAAGTGTCAGGGGTGGTAATTTTTTGAGAAGGGAGGGTTTGGGGGTCATGGGTTTTCACCGTGATAGTGACCAACATCGGTCGGGTTTAGCCAACGTCGATAGGGTTAAACCAGTATCGGTCACGAAATAGGTGACGATGCCGGTTTAGGGGTGACCGTGGTCGGTTAGAGAGAACTGGCACTGGTTAGGTTTTGGAGAACAAGGGGCCAAAAGTGCCACAGGTTGGGTGGCTAAGATGGGTAGGGGTAAAATAGGGTGTGGAAATATGAGAGTAGATGAGTATGGGTATGATAAATGTAGATTAATTTGTTGTTTTTATTAGATGTAGGGGAGATATCAGCTACGCATGCAGGACAAGGTTCCACCCCTACTTGTGATAGTTCACGGCGTAGTGACCCTTGAGGAGTTGCGGCATGTGGAGGAGGTGGGCCTGAGTGGGGTCCGACGCTACCAACATGTAGTCTAGTAGCCGAGTCTGATGGTCACTCTCATCGATAGATGGGATTCTACAATCAACACATTCTACATACTAACAAGTGAGATCACACTCACCCTGGAGGATGTGTTCATGATTATGCGGCTACCCATATTGGGTACACAGGTCTATTCGATCTCCTTCGAGGCCTCGTGAGGAGTTGATAACGACATTGTTTGGAGAGGGATGGCCAAGCTACCATTCCATAGCACTAGCTTGAGCTATGGAGAGGTGTAACTAGCCTGTTCAAGGAGATGAGGCTAGTATTTTTATTGATGGAGGCAATGTGCTACTTTACATTGCCAGATGCAAAGGGTGGGAAATTTCCTAGATTGTTGATGGGGTACTCCATGATATGGTGATAGATCATACCCACTTTTCTTGGGTGCTAGCATTCTTGGTGCATTATACAGGATTTATGGGCATATGGGTGGCTACACAGTTGTTGATCCTATGTTGTACCTTTTTACTTCACTGCTTTGGGCATATGAGCATGTTGCCTGTGTGCATCTAGTGGGTATGCCCCGAGATGATGCCTTTCCACCAGGCTTTGTATGAGTGGGGTATAGGTGATGGGTGCTTTCTATTAGAGAGTGGAGATCAGACATGTCCACACATGATGTGGCCTATTTCAGGAGACTATTGGAGGGGTTGTCCGGGGTGGACATCATATGGAGGCTATATGTGGGCTTCCCCTCATATAGGCATATGCATGATGAGCTAGTTGGCCTCCAGCTACTGAGATGGATACATGTTCGACATGTTGGGGAGCATGAGATGATCCTAGTTGATAGAGTTAGGTGGAAGTTTGGGCTACTACAGGACATACCTCCTCCCTTCCCGTAGTATAGGAGAGATGATGTGGAGAGGCCCTTACCTCTACCACAACCGATAGTGCCCAAAGGGTAAGAGGAGCAGTAGTACACTAGCAGATTGATGATGCCAATTTCACAAACAAATATAGATAGTAGTAGGTGGATCATTTACGAGTAGTACCACCTAGGCTAGGGCAGCCGGATCTAGCCACCATCACGGTGCAGAGGGATGCCCTACAGGGGCAGGTGGTGATGTTGATTACCTAGTTGGGTATGGTGTAGACACAACTTGCCAACTCAGAGGTAGAGGTGGCTGAGTTACATGTATAGGTGGCCAGTCTTCAGGCCCAGATGGTTGAGGGTGGGGATGGAGATGAAGATGGAGATGATGGTTGGGTGGCTACCCTACAGGCATAGGTGAAAGGGTTGCAAAGCCATTTATCCACAACATAGGTAAATATTGGGCATTACAGCCCGAGATATAGGCACAGGGGTAGGGGCTGATGGCACCACCATAGAACTGGGATAGGGTCCTAGTTCACAGGTAGGGGCGAGGACAGGGTCCCGCAGGACAGGTATAGAGGTTAAGGCCTATGGGGCCACCACAGACCATACCCATATGTAGGTTATGGGATGCACTAGGTGAGGTCAGATACTACAAAGATTAGGAGCGGATAGATTTCTTATCCTATGGAGAGTACCTGACACAACAGGCCTCGAGTGAGAGGAATAGATCTTAGACTCACAATGTAGAGAGCACAGGGGCCATCAAGCTCTGAGACAAGATCAGGGAGAGGCCACTAGCTCATAGAGACCAGCTCCAAGTGATGCGCAAGTAGGTACCCAGACACCACCTATGATGGGTGGGGAGATGTTAGCAAGTCACCAAATAGGGAGGAGGCTAAGGGGACAGGCGATACCGATATGGAGGATGTCCACCGAGAGGGTGCCTGATATATGGCTCCCGGTTTTTGACATAGTTTTGAATTTTGATATATACCCACCTCCATGCTGAAGAGAGTGAGGATGTATGAGATTTTTTGTATATTTTGAGCATATACGCCTACGTGCCGAAGAGATTTTGTATTGTTTTATTATTTTATTGTATATGAGACCACCGCATGCCGATGACATTGTGTATTATTAGTACTTGGCTAGCATGCCAATATTTTTAGATATGGACAGATTGGATATCTATGTATATTGTATTGAGACACACATATTTATTTATATGATAAGATGGATGAGATTCTTGATTTTTCGGTGTTTTATGAGAATTTTAATTTTTTGTTGTGATATGGATGAAACTAGGTGAGTTAGGCATGGATCTAGTCGGGTCTTAGGAATGGATCGAGTCAAGTTGGATTAGGCATGGATTGTGTCAGGTCTTAAGCATGGATTGAGTCAATTTTTAGGCATGGATCGAGTTAGGTCTTAGGCATGGATTGAGTCAATTTTTAGGCATGGATCAAGGTAGGTTATAGGCATGGATTGAGGTTAAATTGGTTGAAGTTGTAATTCATTAATTTGTGCAATGAATGATGATATGGGTCATGTTTATAATACATGCATGATGATGGTAGAGAAATGGTAGTCGTAATAAATGTATGTTGTGATGATGATAAAAATGTTAAGCAACTACGTAGGGGAAAAATGTGATTTTGGAAGATGAAAGATGAATTGTTTAGGGTAGAGAGTGGTTGAGCTAACCTCCAAGGGCCCCATGCCCTCAAAGTGTTTCCTACATAGTCCCAGTGAAAAGGGACCTCGTGTCGATGTAGTTATCCCATAAACTAGGGAAGAATATGAGGAGGTATGAAAATGAGTTGGTAGGTTTTAGGCATTTTTGGGTTTAGGTATGTTAGGTGTGGGTGGGTTATAGGAAAATTGGTATAGGTGATGTTGATTGTGGAAAAATAAGAAGATTACCCCAAAGGTATGCATTGAGGACCAAGTCTTGTATAAGGTAATCAAAATGTAAATAAAGATGGTTAAAAGATACAAGGGGGCAATAAAGCCACCTGATTGGTTAGGATCATACCGAGTAGATCATACCTTGGAGGAGGCGATGAACGTGAGTCCCTAAAGGCATTGCATGATTGATTGTTCAAAGGGTGAAAATTAGTCACATGATCACCAAATGTCATGGTTCCCAAGAGGTCCCTTGAGGTAGTAGGAAATGGGAGTGCAAATGGTGAGAGGGGTGAAAGGTGGGTAATTTTTATATGATATGTGGTAGCATGCTCTGTGGGCAAGAGATCCGAGGTCACAATGGGAAAGTCCATGATGAAAATTCTTTTGTTTTGACTTGTATTTGAGATAGACTGATCGATGTAGGAATTCTATATGGGATGATGAAATTAACTCCTTGAGGTCTTCGTGAAGCTGATCGATGCGGGAAGCTTCAAATTCTCTCACTTTTTCTTCTCTTTTTTTTGAACACTTTACATAGATGTACTTCGAGGGAGCAGTCTATTTATAGCAGGATTGCGAGAGGAAGATGTCTTTTGAGGGAGTCATCATTTTATTAGAAGTTTGACTCAAGGAGTTGTGTCCCAAGTGAGGGCTTCGAAGTCATGGACAAGACCAAGGTGAGGAATAGAATTCTTGTTCAGATAGTAGGGTGAAATGACCATGGGATCTCATCTAAAGGTAGACAAAAAGTATCCATGAGAATCATGTTATGTGCAGCTGTTGTGGTACACTTATTCAAGAGAAATAAACAAATGCTGGGAACTCACATGATTCATTTTTGTCATTGGTGAGATGTAGGAAGTGGACAGTGCTCAAGGGACGAGCATGGAAAGAGGCAAAAAGTAATGTAGGACTAAAATTCAATAATATAATGGTCAAAGATGCAAGGCATTAAGGGGCTCAGGCTCAGGTTTACCATCGAGGGAAGATAAACGATAAGCACCTAATCCATAAGTATGGGTTACGATGTATGGTCCAAGCCAATTAGGAGCAAATTTGGCCCGTTGACTTTTTTCTGCTTTGGTTACATGTTGATTTTCTTTCAGGACAAGGTCACCAACTTGGAAGGTCCGTTCGTGGACACATTTGTCATAGGCATGTTTGATACATATTTGGTAAACTTGGAGGTGGTCAAGAGTGTTAAGACAACATTCATCTAATAACTCAAGTTGTGCTAAATGGTCTTGATGAAATTCATCATCATTGAGCATGTCATGGAGAGAAATGTAGAGTGAGGGGATCTAGAATTCAAGAGGTAGAACAACCTTCTATACCATAGACTAGAGAAAAAGGAGTAGTGGCATCGGAAGTGTGGATACTAGTGTGGTATGCCCACAAGGAAAAATGAATTTGTGTATGTCAGTCCTTCCTAGTATCATTAACCACTTTCATGAGAATTTTATTTAAGATTTTGTTAGTAGATTCGGCTTGGCCGTTGATTTGTGGGTAATAAGGTGATGATAAACTTAGCTGAATGCCGAAGGTGTCACAAATTTTTCACAATGTTTTGTTTTTGAATTGTTTTCCATTATCAGTGATGAGACGATGATGAACACCAAAGTGATAAATGATGTGATGATTGATGAACTCACATATTTTCTCGGCTTTCATGGAGAGGAGTGGTATAGCCTCCACCCATTTTTGTAGTATTCGGTAGCTTGAAATGATCGATTGATTTCATTGGGAAGAATAGGGAAATGTTGATCTCTCTGAAAAGATCCAAACCCAATTGAGAGAAGGGCCAAAGGTCATGGGAAACTGTAAGGCGTGATCGGGTGTATGATGAAGGTTGGTGTGTTATTGGAATTTTACACAATGTTTGACATAGTCACAATAATCATGGTTAAGGGTCGTCCCGAGTATGAATTTTGATCTTGATAGTTGATTCATTCAACATGGTTTACGTCTCAGAGGGTAACGACCTATGAATATATGAGTCTTCTACACCAAGGTAGGTGAGTATAGATTCATCATCCTGACATTGAATGATGTTAATGAAAGGTGTATCATCCTCGATCATTTCAAGATACAGGAAGGGAAGATAGGAAGGAGCCTCGCCCTCTCATTGATAAGTCAAAGGTGCTAAGGAAATGGTGTTTATGAAAAAAATTTAGGAGGGATAGATTCAGGATTTACTTGACTCACTCGTCGAGGGTGGTGATGGAGATGGAGTGGGTGAAGAGCGTGGAGAAGGTTTGATGTCCTTGATGAGTTCAATGTGGGCCTGTTTGGTAGGTGGTTCAGAAATCGATACCACTACGGTCGTTATGTTTACGGGTAGTACATGGAATAATAGTATGGCAGCCTTGCTCGTAAAATCCAAAACCAAAACCCTTCCACGCACATCGATGTAGGAAGGTGTGGGCAAAATGGTGATTGGTGAGAGACTGGAAGTCAATAGAAAATGGGTGGGTTTGTGATGGTGGTTCGGTGTGTAAGTGGTAGTATCAAGTCCACCATAGGTGAGACTGGTATGAAGATGAGGAGGACCATAAAGGAGGTGTTCTCCTATGTGATGATTGTAGTGAGGGTGTTGATGAAGACTTCCATACTATTGTGGAGTGAGAAATGTGTTGACACTATATAGGTGATACTTCCCCAGAGTGAGGCATTGAAAAATTCCTTTCAAGAGATTAGTGATTGGTATGTGGGTAGCTAGAATAGATGATGTGTTAGAGGTTGACGTGGAGGTGGAGCTAACGGATTGGGAGGCTGATGGGTTGGCCATGGAGGTTATGGCGGCAATAGGAATGGAGGAGGCATGTGTGGTTGAGGTATCAACCGTTTGTCTTGTAAATGGAGGTGTAGATGAAGTGGTAGTGGTCATGGAGGTAGATGCCTTAATCGGTATAAGCATGTCATTAGGTTGGTAAAGCATGTTGTATGTTTTAAAAGGTGATGGATCAATTGAATAGTATAGATGTGTAGTTCATGCTCAAACTTTACACAATGATGCAAAGTGGAAGGAATGCAACTCATGACATGAATCCAAGGTTTTCTAAGGAACAAGTTATATTGAAATTCCCCTCCAAGATGTAAAATAGCTCTGAACAGACAGTGCGCCCACACAAATGTGGAGGATGATGGTGCCTAATGTAGAGGTGATAGCATCATTGAATGAATGCAACATGATAGGATGTTTATGCATGTAATTTTCAGGTATGCGCATTTGAGCGAATGCATGGGATGAAATGATATTAATGCTAGCACCCCCATCGATCATTACACGTTATACATGTATATCATCGATGTGGACAGAGATGAAGAGAGTTGGGTTTAGGTCATTGGTTTGGTGCGGTGCGATCTCTTCCTTTGAGAAGCTAAGGGAGGCTATTTGGTGAGTAGGGTGAGGTGTGGATAAAGGTGGCAATTTGGTGAGAGAGGATACATGATGGGGTGTGATAATGGAAGCTACGGGTGTAGGGTCATTGGGTAAAACCTCAATAGATTAAAGAACCTCCATGAGAGCTTGACGATGGGATTCTAGAGGTTTGGATGAGGTCATATAGGGACATTTTGAGGGGGGATTGGTGTAGTTGTTTGAGCATGGTGCGATGTGTGACCCCATTAGAAATAGGGTATGTGGGGCTGCAGATAGTAATTTTAGGTGTGGGTGCAGATGGTATGTTGGGTATAGAATTGGTTGGTGAGTCAGTTGCCTTTTCCTTGCCTTTGTCCTTCTGAGCATGAGTAGTGACGTGGATCATGTTGATTTGAGGGGAGTTGGTAAATGGAGAAGGTGTAGGCTAAGTGGTATAATGACATGACAACCAAAAACCTACCGGGGAGAAAATCCTTGTGAGGTGAGATGGGCACAACAAAATTTAGGTGATGGTGTGGCAAGTTCTTTGATGCGAACCATGTTAATTTCAAATCTTGGGGGTGGCTCTAAGAGTTGAGGGGGTGGAGGTCATGGTTGTTGAGTAGGAAGTGAGGGAAGGACTGTGGGAATGGGTGTTGGTGAAGTAGGGTCCTCATTAAGAAGGTCATCATTCTCAAAGTTGGCTTCAGGAGGACACAACTAGATAAGGACGGTTTTCAAAGCCTTATAGTTCTCCACATCGTGCCCTGGCACATATTGGTAGGGGAAAATTTTAGTGTCATCAAACCCTTTTGGCTTGGGTTTGAGGGGGTCATAATGTCTAAGCAGCAGTAATGTGATGATGAAGTCTCAAGGAGGTTGGTTAATATTTTGGCATAGGACCCTACTAGTGGGTCACAATGGGAAGTGAAAGTGGGTTTGGGCATAGGTGTGGCTGATTGTTGAGGAATGGTCCTTGCAGGAGGGGGAGTGGGTCGAGCTATGGTTTTGGGTGTTGGAGTGGTCTTGGGTGTTGGTCATGTTTGTTTGGGTAGGGGTATGGTAGATGAATGGGTAGAAGGGTGTATGGTTGTTTTGGCTACCTTAGTGGAGGGTAGCAGATTTTTGTCTTTGGGTTGCACCTTATTGGATAAAGGGGATACAGGTGTATGAGATATAGAGGGAAAATTGGATGGGGAAGAGGGCGAGTTACCCATGGGGATAACAGAGGTGCTGTGAAGGTAGATGACGCGGGTTATGCAGGGGGTGTGAGGGACAGGGATTGAAGTGTAGTGGGTAGTGAAGAAGTTGTTGAGGGTATTGGCGGTATGGGTGGTAAAGATGTTGCAGGTGTGGGTGTAAGTCATGTTGGGTGCTTGGGTATGTTAGAGGTTTGCGAGGAAGGAGTGGGCTGTTATGTTTTTGGTTTATTGACGGGTGGAGGTTTCTTAACCGCACTAGGAGGTTGAGGTCCTAAGATGGATGGAAAGGGTGAAGGTGATGTAGGTATGATTGGCACAGCTGGGTATGAGCTCTATGGGCTTGGTTTTTCTATTTGGGTGCTATGAGTAGGTTTGGTGTTGACTTTGGAGGATGTAGATAAATCCAGTTTGATAGGTGGATGAGTAAGGCTGGTGGTTGGGGTGACCCCTAAGGTAGTAATAGGTTTATTCGAGGAAGATGTTATAGGTGTGGGTTTGGATTTAGATGTATGTTGGGCTATGGGTAAGGGTGTATGTTGAGCGGTGCTGAGGGTTATGGAAGAAGTAGTGATAGAGGTGGTTGTGCTTGGTTCAACTGGCATGGAATATTTTTGGGTAGATGGTGGAAGTATCAGCAAGTGACATCTACATTTGCATTGAGACAGGAAGCAGAAGGTGCCCCCAAAGTAAGGCTCTGTCCACATAATCTAAGTGATCGGCCAAGCATGAGAATGACACGTCTGTAGGTGAAGTTGATGAGGACCTAATGGCTATTCCCATAAAATGTGTCTTAGAGACAAGGAATTTGCTTCGCCTTCAGAGAGAGCCAAAAGTAGTGGGATTTTGGGTAGGCTGATGGATAATGCTCACCAAGAGGCAAAGGTATCTCTACTGGGTCTTGGATAGGTGGAGGAGATGACGGGTGCTCCTCTATGGGTGGAGGATATGGTAGGTGCTCCTCTATGGGTGAAGGAGATGATAGGTGCTCCTCTATGGGTAGAGGAGATAAACAAGTATCCTCCATGGACTGAAGAAGTACTTGTGGGTGACAGTTCTCTAGGTGGAGAAGCCAAAGGTGAAATAGTCTCGATATTGGCGGAAGGCTCCTCCATGGGTGAGGAAGGAGGTGAAAGGTGTTCCTCTAGTGGGTGGAGGAATAGGTGAGGTGGGTTCCAATGTAGAAGGAGGACTTCGGGCTAGAATTTCCTCTATGGAAGGAATATGAGGTAATTGGGAAGCAATGGGTGCGTCACTTGAAAATAGTATGGACCTTGCGGGTATGGCTATCATGAGTTGAGGTCTCACCGGTTTGATCAAACAAAGGGGCATGATTAGGAAATGGTTTCTTGAATATGTGTAGGTTTTGATTGGCAGGTGCGTTAGGATTATCCATAGTTAACTCACCTTTCTTGAGCATTTCTTGGATAATATTTTTGAAAGTGATGTAATTTCTGTCACTATGACCCTTTACTCGATGATAGTTACAGAATTCATGTTCTTTATACCATGTGGGCATGGGGCAAGTAGGGTCAAAACTAGTGTGTGGTTTTATAGGTGAAAGGGTGATGGCCCCAAATTTGATGAGCTTTTCTAAGACAAAAGAGTAAGGCTCCCCAATTGGGGTGTATTTCCATTGTTCTCGTCTGAATTGAAAAGTCTAAACGGGTGAGAGATTAGATGAGGGCTAGCCTTGATTTGACAGATGAGTTGGGCCGGCCTTGAGTACCACTACATTAGTGGTGCCCTTGGCCTTTGAATAATTTTTCTGCGGTTTGGAATAAGAAGAGGTATCATTCGAATTGAATGCCAAATTCTTATTGCGTAATTGGATTTTCTTCTCTTCAATGGCCTAAATCTCTAGCTTTCATGCCATGGTGAATGCTTCGTCGAAGGTTTGGAAAGTTTGGACCTACAGGGTTGGTGAGATATGTCTAACACAAGCCCATGTGAAGAGTTTGATGAGTTCGGTTTGTGGTAGTTGGAATGTGAGTTGATTAATCAGGCTACGCCAATGAGCAATAAAATCTACAATAGATTCATCATCATATTGACGCGTGGAGTATAGGTCAGTCATGGTAACCTTCTTAACGATATTGATGGAGAAGTGATCTAAGAAGGCTTGGGCTATCGATTAAATGAAAATATAGAGTGTCTAGGTAGCCCACTATACCAATCTAATGTAGGTCTAGTTAGAGACATGGGAAAGGTCCTCAAGAGAAAAGCATCATCGTGGGTGATTAGGTAGCACCCATGTTTGAAAGATCTGCAAATGTTGTTGCGGGTCTTCCTTACTATTGAAACGGTTGAATTTAGGCATTTCCCAATGCATGGGGTATGGAAGAATAGGGATGGATGGGTATATAGGCTCATTACAAATCTTGTCGTAGGTGAGATTATTTTGGTAGCTAGAAATTGATGCCTTCAATGTCTGCATCTTGTCCATCATTAACTTGATTAGGTCATTGGTAGGTTGTGATGGTTGGGTGCCTTCTATAGCATAAGAGGGTTGGTGTTGGGCATGTAACAAGGGTGACATTCCAGTATATGGCACTACCATGTAGGTAGATTGGGAAGAAGGTAGTGAAAGAGGGGTACGCACCTGGAGTGAATAATGATGAAACAAGAGGCTGCTAATAGTACGTATATGGAGGTGGAAGGTTCATGGTGACCCTAGTGGCAATGGGGACCAACGATTGTGGAATAGAAAGGACCATGTTTTGAAAAGGGCCAGGGGACACCAACACAGGAGGTGGTTGTGTAGCTATAGGTATATGCGAGATAATAAGGGCGGATGAGGTTTTTTTTGGGTGGTTTTCGAAGGTATGGTGGATGTGGTGGGTGAAAAAAATGTAGAAGATGCGGCGAGTCATGGCATATAGGACCTAGCTGCAAACGATTGGGGTAAGGTAGATGCGGGCGGTGCGGGCCGATGGGGCTGACGTAGGAGTGGGGCTGAGATCTAGGGGGAATAAATACGGGCATGCCGTATATCGACCGACCCGAGGCATCTCAAGTGGATGAGTGTGAAAGATAAAACTGCAAGGCAGCAGGGTTTTGGTTAAGGAGTCGTGAACTCCTCATCTCCAGTAGCGATAGTGATAGGTTGGATAGGTTCCATGGTAGGTGATAAAATGGAAGGTGGTGAAGGGCTAGGTGGGAGTGGTTGACAACTGGCATGGAATACGCGGGCACTTGCTTGTCAAAGTGTCGTACCATTTGAACAGTACTAGTGTGGTGAGACTACTTTCTGTAAGTGACACAGAAACACAACACATGCAGGATAAATAGACGGCAGTGGGTGAATTGGGGCCGAAATGGCAGCTAGAAAATAAAACAGGCTAACCGGTGCCAGTTAGGGTAAACCAACATCGTTCACAGGTAACGAGTTCAATTCTTGTGGAAAGTGGACAGTGGGTCAAAAACAAGGTATAAGGCCAAATCTGATAGGTATGCTGAATACTGATGAGATTTACAAGGTCAATGAGAATGATAATAGTGATAGGGACTCTGAATAGTCAAAGAAGATGAATAGATGTCCTTTTGGGTAGATTAACCAAAAGGACCGATAATCGACATCGGTTTGGTATAACTGATGACAGTTAGAGGGTAACCAACGATGGTCACTGGACTAACACCGGTCACCATGAAATTGAAACAATGATGAAGGAAAAGTGGTTGTGAACTAAAATATAATGTGGAATCAAACCCAAAATTATGAGATTGATGAGAAATGGTCCAGGCACACTCAGATGAAGCTGGAATACACCAACTATGATGAGGAGCATGTAAGGAGAAAAAGGAAAATATGAAGAGTGTGACCTCTCACCTCAAAACACAAGCCAAGCAGAAACAGTAAGAAAAATATGATCCTAAGAGTGCTTCTTCTATTATGTTTGTTTAGCTTATGATATTTAAATACCGACTCATGAACTATAAAATACATTTTTTTGGTGAGGATGGATTCCTACGAAGAAGGAGATCTAAAAGGTGAGGTTTCAGGTATATTATGGGGGGTCAGGCTTTGCTCTAAAGTATGACTCGACAGATCAGTCACCTGGGGAGTACCTGCCAATCCTCATATCAGTGTGATCATTGACAGGCATTCCTAGGAAAGATGTTGTTTTAAGAATATATATTTGTTTTGAATTTGTGCAATTTGGTAAGACTCGAGAGAGAGAGAGAGAGAGAGAGAGAGAGAGAGAGTGTTTTTTATTGTTTGTTTGTCAACCATCAGTTGGGAATGACTTCCAATGTATATGTTGCCCTCAATTAATGTGACCTAATGTAGAAAATTAGAATGAAATGCAATGATTTTTAAGCCCAAATCGAAATATGGAATTCGATGACACAATAAGAGGAAGAGGGAGAGGGATGCTCTTTCACTAAAATGTAGAAAACAAGAAGAAATGGTTCTTTTTAAGCACACCAAAAGAAAGGTTCCTTTTAGAGAAAATAGAAAGAAAAATAAGGTCACCAAGGAAGAAAATTAATGTCTATGCTTTTTTAAATGGAAACAAACACACAACTTTTCTAAGAATGAATAAAAATGCAAAGAACCCTGATGGGTCCCATCGAGACGTGCCAAAATGTTTCACTTGATTCTTAGACATTTCTTTGAAAATGATGAAACAGATAGGGTAACGGGCATAGGAGGAATACCTATTGAAATGTTGGTTGATAGGTTGTTACGCGCGTGTTGACTCCTTGATCCAAAGCTGATCATGAGAGATTCCTTTTGGCTGGGAGGAACTACCTGAAATAAAAAGCAAGACCACCAGAAAGAGTTAAATAGTATATGCAGTGGACTACCTAGTGTGTGCTAGATCCGAGAAGTGTGATACTTCCTAGATGGTTGTCAATCGATTGTTTAAAAAATTTAATGCTAAATCCTATTGTAGTTAAAATGATTTAGGTATCTCATTTAAAACACAATAAGAAAGATCTAATCTAACATGCTAGGTTAAGATAAGATCCGAAGGTCAAGTAACGGGTTCTGGGTCTCTGCAGTTTAACAAAGGTCTTAGGTAGGCCACAAGTGAGTATGGGTGATGTGGGAATAGGTAGGTAGGTTATTGTTCTAGGCTGTATTGGTAAATACAGAGACCGATGTCGGTTAAGGGTGACCGATGCCGGTTTGGGAGAACCGGTGCTGGTTACTATGGGATACTAGGAATGTCATAGAATGAGCTTTAGATCTCCCTTATGATTGCACCAAGGACTAGGTTAGTCGAATGAGGTATTAAGTTGTTTGGATGGGATTTGGTGAGGTTTTAATAGGGATATGGAGGGGTGAGTATTAATGGAGGTCAGTGGGTGGCTAGGAGAACAAAGGATGAAAATACAATGATGAAAATAAGTGAACCAGAGGAGTAAAATTTTCTACTTACTTGGAATCTAGTTCTAGATGTCTGTGAGTGAGGAATGAAGGTGTTGATAAGAGGTTGAATGCTGCAGAGGATCACCAAACATTGGGGAGCTCCTGCATGGGCTACATGTGTTATCCTCTTTTCTGATTGGATCAAATATGTCTTTGGGGTGAGTCTTTGGATGGTTGTTGGGTGAATGTTGGATGTTTGTACAAGAGAAAATACTTGATCTCCTTCTTTGCATGCATGTTCTCTCGTGAAAATTGTTCTAAAAAGATGTGATATCTCTTAGGAATCTTCCAACCTCGAAAACAATGTTGTTTTGGGGGTTAAAAGGTGACCGACGGTGGTTCTTGCTTAACCGGCAGTGGTTAAGGGTAACCGACGGCGGTTAAGGGTAACCAACGCGGTTAGGGTGGGATTTCGTAGGTTTACTAAACTCGGTAGATCCCTTGATTTTCTAGGATCTCGTGTGTTGGCCTCCCATGGATTAGGATGGAAGCTTGTTTTAAGCATGTAGGAATTTGGTTACGAGAGAATGTAGGCATTGATTTTTAGGGTTTGGGTAAGTCTTATTTAGTTATGGAAAATTACTAAGAAGAGGTCTTAGGGTGAGGTGGCTAGATGAGGTGTCTAGGTGAGGTGGATATGTGGGAATTATCCTTATTAGGATATTTTAAATAATAAATATTGTGAGGATAATGAATTAATTTAATTAAATAAATTAAATTAATATTGGAGTGGGGTGAAGGGGTCCATGACTAGGTGAATGTGATGAAGGTGTTTATTTGTCGAAGGACCAAAGGCAAGTGTGACCTAATTTTGATGTCTACAAAGGTGTTCACCATGGCTCAAAATCTTGAAATCTGAGCCATCGAGGAGAAAAGCATTCAATTGCGCAACAAGGGCGATCCGTTTAAACCACATGAACATACTTCCACTTCCAAGACACCACCAACCATTCCCCTCAACCCTCCTAGAGCCAAAGGATCCACCCATGCGGTGGTCCTGAAGGCTGGCCTATTTCACCTATCCAACCTGCCAAAACCTCCACCTAACCTCTCTCCAGTGCAAACATTTCTCTTCAAACATGAACAAAAAAATAAACCCCCATTGCTGAACCATACCCCACTGTCCTGGAAAATCTCCTTAACGGAGGGGCTATCACTCTTCCAGCTATCAAACTACATACTGGTTTTGATCCTTCCCATCCAATACCCTCATGGTATAAAGAGAATGAAATCTGCGACTACCATTGTACCAGAGGACACAATACCAACAACTACATCACCTTCAAAAACATTGTCCAAGAAATGTTAGATAGAGGATATGTTGTTCGCCAATCCCAATGCACTCTCAAAACAAAACATTCACATATTCAAAAATACATTTCCTAATCATACACCCCCAACCCAACACAACCATTCTTCCATCAACAGGTGACAACACGGGAGTTTCATGACTTCTTCGATATCCTACATGATGACGCTTACACCATACCCCCAAAGAAGAACTATAGAAGGACTTTCCGCACACATGAATTTACCCTCACAAGCATCTTGACCTTCTTCCCAACTATCAAAGAAGATAACTTGGTGTAAATAGATTCATCTTCCTTAGATGTTATAACTACCATACCCGACCATGCCATTGACCCCCTACCCTCATACTTAATGAATCACCATCGACCCCTACTTCCATGGCCATCGAGGAGTCAGCAATACCTTCCCCTTCTTCCACCTCACCACAACTCAAAGAAGATCCTACTTCATCTACCTTACCCAAACCTCATCACAACGAGGATCCCATTCTCATTACAACTAACCCACTACCATCTCCTACAATGTTAGAAGATGTATTCTTATCTCTTCTTCCTATCAAATCAATTGTAGAGGGCTTCCCTGTTTCATAGATATCAATTCCATTTATAGGGATCACCACCAAATAAACCCTCATCCCCTTCATCTCTTCATCACCCCATTCAATGGACCATCTGAAGTATGTTTATCATTCATTACTTTGGGAACATCTTCAAATCCCCATCTCCACACAAATGCAGACATTGCCTACCGACTCACCCACTATTTACCCTCGAATGGTGGCAACCTCCATACCTACCCTACCCACATAGGTGCCCACAACACCTCCCATATCACCTTTGACCATACATACACCTTCATCACATGTAGCTTTCGCATCCTCACTTCCCAATCCTTCACCTATATCAATAATATCTTGTATCCTAGGGGTACGACCCACATCATGCCTTACCCATCTGATAATAAAAATTGATCTAACTATCCCCTCTCACCCCATCACCAAAATCACACCCCTACAAAACAAAAACACCAACCACCCCAAATGTTGATTCTACCATCACCCACTACCCTTTGTCCCCTTCACCATTCCCATCCCTCTTGGGCCCTCATTTGTCGACCCTAATAAAAAATTAATGTACACATTATAACTAAAAGTCGGAAACCTCCCCACTTACCGCAACCTTCTCTTCTCCCCAACCCTACAAAATTACCTTCACCTACTAGGAAAAATCAACTACCACTACCATCTATCGCCCCTACCTCCATGGCATCACCCCTCTCACCTTGGATAACCTATCCTCTCCCACCTTCAAGCACAACGCTCTTCATCACACCACCATTTTGCATTTCTTACAGCCCCACCTCCTAAAGTGAAACCTAAAACCAAAACCAGATCACCCACTGCACTCTTACCTAATAAGGTGCAACCCACACCCCAACCCAAACCTAAACATACCCAAACTACCTGCACCACCCTCATATCATGACCAAAGTGACACCGACTCCTAAGACAATACCAAGCTCTTCACCCAAACCTATACCCACTTCACCATGCAACCCAATGGTAGGATCCTATGCTACTATCCTAGCCAACCTACTAACCTCCTCCCACATCACCTTACCACCCATTCGACCCTACGACCCACTCAAGCCAAAGCCAAAGTTGTTTGATGACTCCCATCTCGTGCCTACCATCATGTACTAGGGCATAACATGGAGGATTTCCAAGATCTCAAAGCACTCCTGTTATAGATCTTTGTTGAGGACAATTGTTTAGACAAATATCTTACTCCTCCTACAACCATAATCACCCCTTCTCTACCATGACCAGCTCAACCATCATCACCCCAAGGATCATACCCTTCCTACCCCCACTAATTTTTGAAATCAATATGGTTCGAATTACCACTCGGCTCAACATGATAAGGGAAAATCCAAGGTAGATGAACCTACTGCCTCAACCATACCTCACATCACACCCACACTTGCACAAAACATCACCATCTAAGGACCCACCTTTCCTATTTCCAATGGGAGAGCCCATCACACCAAGATAAAAACCCCACCAATCTCTCGCTCAAAATGTCCTTGTATGACCTCATCCAAACTTCTAAATCTCATCGCCAAGCCCTCATTGAGGTCCTACAATCCATTGAGGTCCCACCTAATGACCCCACACTAGTTACATCTATCATTACCCCTCACCATGTGGCCTCCTTATTTCTTCACCTCCCACCTCGACACATGTTGCCTCATCTCAGGTGGCTTCCCTCACTTTCTCTAATGATGAGATCACACCTCACCAAATAGAGGACCCTAATCCCACCTTATTCATTTCTACCTACATTGACAATATATGTGTTTGATGTATTATGATCGATGGTGGAGATAGCATTAACATCATATCCTCTCATGCATTTAACCAAATGTGCATTCCCGCCAATTAGTATGCATAATGATCCAATTATGTTGCGTTCTTTCAACGATGCCATAACCACTACCTTAGGGACAAAGTGATCCTACACATTCGTGTTGGTCCCCGTAGCATCCCCAAACTCTTGTATGTCCTGGAAGGGGAATTCTAATACAACATTTTACTCGGTTGACCTTGGTTTCCTACCATGGGATGTGTCCCCTCCACCCTTCATCATTTTATCAAATTTGAACATGAGGGACACAACTACTCCATTCCAAATTAAACCTTCACCCTTCGTAACATGTTACATGTTATACCAGCCCAACGATGTCCTCATACCTATCACCGCCCCGCTTCTTCCCCGCTTCCGCTACCACCTCCACTACCACCTCTTCTTCGACCCCTACATCACCTATTATCACCACCACAACAACTCCTACAGAACCATCCACTACTCTAAAACCCATAACCTCCTCATCTCAAATCCCTATGGAGACATCCATTCCCACCACCCACATCCTAGATACTAATCCATTAGAAGGTGTTTTTCAATACCTGACATTGGGGAGTACCACCTCTACAACGTCAATACCTTCCGTACCCCACAAGAGTATGGCAACCTTCAACAACATCCCCATTATGACCACCGCATTGCAAAATTATTACCTATGGACCCTCACACCTCCACACCAATCTGACCTATGGAGGCATCGACACTCCTACTTACACACCTGAACCACCAACCCAAACCCTACCATTTACCACCACCCTTCCCTCGTTAACTAACCTGACGTTTTCCCATACCTTCCTTCACTAATGTTCTTGAAAGGGTTTTGGCTTCAGGCTTTTATGAACAAGGCCGTCACACTGTCGTCCCTTACACCACTCGTAAGCACAAGGACCGTAGCGGGGTGGGATTTGTTGATCCCATGATTAAAAATCCTGTGTTGATCTCATCACGCAGGCGCCCTAACCTCACAGCCCCTCACCTAGTTCACCCACTTCACCATGCAGAGCCTATAGATCCAGAATCTATTCCTCCTACCTTTTTTTTTCCATAAACACCATTTCCTTGGGGCTCTCACCATTCAATGAGATGGAGAGGTTCCTACTTCTTTTCCCATCCTCTATCCTGATATGATCGATGACAACGCCCCTTCTATCAATGTTGTCCAGTGTCATAATGACGACTCCATTCTCACCTATTTGGGTGCAGAGGACTTCTATTTCCACCGCACACTACCTTCTGAGACACAAAACATGTTGAATGAATCAACCATCAACATCAACATCTACACATTGGATGACCCCCACATTCTAAAGATAGGCAAATCTTTGGAACCCACTAAGCGTAAAGCTTACACTTATTTCCTTCGCAACCATAGCAACACTTTTACTTGGTTGTACACCAATATGCCCGGTATTGACCCCAACATCGTGGTCCACAATATCGTCACCTTACCTAATACCAAAACTATCAAATAGAAGCTACGTAAAATGCACCCACGCACTCCTCTTTGTCTCCTTCACCCTAATAATTGACTACCCGCAATGGATCTCCAACACTGTTTCCCGTTAACAAGGCAACGGGTGGACTCACATATGCACCAAATTCCATGACCTCAACTCGGCTTTCCCTAAAGATGACTTCCCTCTACAAAGATCGACCAATTGGTTGACCTCGGTGCCTAGAGACAGAGATGTTATCTCTCATGGATAGGTTCTCGTGTTATAATCAAATATTACTCGCCCCGAGGATCAACATAAAACCACCTTCATTACCCCTTAGGGGACCTTCTTTATCACGTCATGCCCTTCGATCAAGAATGTAGGAACTAGCTACAACGATCCATGACCTATATATTCCATGACATCATGCATCACATCTTGGAAGACTACGTTGATGACCTTTTAGGAAAGTCCAAAAGTCACACCAAACATATACCCGTTCTTAAATCATCTTCATCATCTTATCCAATAATACATATTCCTTCAACCTAAGAAATGCATCTTTGCCGTCCTATCCGGTAAGCTCTTTGGTTTCATTAGTTCCTTGTGAAGCATTGAAGTTGACCCTACCAAAATCAAGGCCATCCTCAAGATGCCTCCACCCACTAACCTACGCCAACTTTGTAGTTTGTAGGGAAAACCGTAATATATCCATCACTTCATTTCTCAACTATCAGACCATTGTGAACCCTTTCACCACCTCCTTAAAAAGGATATCTCCTTCCATTGGAACGTAGACTGTCATAAAGCTTTTGAATCCTTGAAAGCATACCTATTACAGCCACCCGTGCTTACCCTCCTAAGGATGATCAACTATTCTACCTCTACATTTCTACCACCGACCATTCCTTAGGTGCCATGCTTGCTCACCAGGATGACCAACATAGGAAGCAAGCGGTCTATTATATTAGTTGTAAACTAATGGATTATGAGACTAGATATACACAAGCAAAAATTTGTCCCTTGCTTTAGTCTTTGTGGCCACCAAAATTTGTCACTACCTACTTAACCAAACTATCTTCGTCATAACCAACACTAACCCCTTGCATTACATGTACTCTAAACCATTCCCAAACCAACGCATTTTGTGATGGTTTATACTACTTGCTGATATGGATATCACCTTTCTTCACCGAAAATAAATCAAAGACCAGGTTATCGCAATCAATTGGTTGATGCCCCACTCTCTAAACAACAACCCACCAACTTTGAATTCTTTAATGAATCCATCGCTACCCTTTCCCTCGACGAACCTCGCCAAGGAACCTCTGCAATATCAAATGACCTTATTCTTTGATGGATCTAAGTATCAATGTGGGGGTGGAGCTGGAATCATCCTCATTCCACATGAAAATGAACCCATCCCACTTTCTTTCAAACTTTACTTTGAGTGTACCAACAACATCACCGAATACAAAGCACTCATACTAGGTCTCCAAACCGCCTTTGAACCCTAGATGTTAAAGCCATTAATATATTCAATGTGATTCTCAATTGGTAGTCAATCATATCAATGGACTATACCAATATCGTAATGAGGAATTATAATGGTACAAACACCATGTGGACCTCTTGTTAGCCACCTTCACCCACTATAACCTACAAACCATCCCCCACTCTATGAACAAGTTCATAGATACCATGGCTTATCTTGCCTCACAAATACCCTCATCACCTACTAATTCACAAATATTTGTTGTTGTGTGAAGGTTGCAATCACCTTCTTACCTCTCTCACACCTGCTAAACCTCATTGAGAAACCTACCACCACCCATCATACCTCTCCCTTTCTATCCTTCCTCAGGATCTTACCCACAATGGTCGATGAGCCTTCCTCCAAAAATTCTCTCGCTACATCATCATCACAAGTCTCCTCTATAAGTGCAGCTTCGATGGGATCCTTCTCCGATGCCTTACTAGCTCCAAAATACCCTATACCATCAAAGAAATACAAAAATGCATTTGTGGGGTCACATCGCTGGCCTAGTTGTTGTTAAATGTATTCTTTGCCTTGACTATTACTAGCCTACCCTCAACCGTGATTGTTGTGACCACGTCAAACGATGTGTGAAATGTCAACAACATTCGAACCTCCATCATACCCTTGGTCATGCCTTATAGGTCGTATGAGACCTCTAGCCCTTTTCTCAATGGGGCCTTGACCTCATCGGTGAGATTAACCCTCATTCTTCCCAATGCCACCAATGGATCATAACCACTACTAAATACTATACCAAATGGGTAGAAGCCATTCCACTCATCTCTACCAAATCCAAGAATATTTTGAGTTCATCAACCATCACATTATCTATCGCTTCGTGTTCCTCATCACCTTATCACTGATAATGGAAAATAGTTCAAAAACAAAACCCTCTAGAAACTCTGTGATACCTTTGGTATCTAGCTCAGTTTTTCTTCACCTTATTACCCACAAACCAATGGCCAAGCTGAATCAACCAAAAAAACCCTGAACAAAATCCTCATGAAAGTGGTCAATGATACTGGGAAGGATTGGCATACGCACATTCCTTTCACCCTATGGGCATACCGCACTAGTATTCACACATTGATTTCTGCTACACCTTTTCTCTCTGGTCTACGGTACTAAGGTTGTCTTACCTCTCAAAGTCTAGATCCCATCTCTATGCATATCACTCAAAGACATGCTCACCAATGATGACTTTTGCCAAGAACATTTGACATAACTAGAGTTGTTAGATGAACGACATCTACATGCTTTAGATCACCTCCAAATATACCAAAAATGCATCAAACACACTTATAAAAAGTGCATCCACCCCCAAACCTTTCAAGTGGGAGATCTCATCTTGAAAGATAATCAACATGTCAAAAATCTCGAGAAACATCTACGGAGTAAATTTTATCCTAATTGACTTGAACCCTATATCGTTACCCATACCTATGGATCGGTGCTTATCATTTATCTTCACTCGATGGTAAACCCAAACATGAGCCCCTTAACATCTTACATCTTCAAATGTTATATTGTTGAACCAAGTGTTCTATCACCCATTGCCTATTACCGGCTCGTCCCGTGAGCACCCACTCCTCTTATCACCACCTCACATACCTACAATTAACAAAGAATCATGTGACTCTCCATCACTTTTTCAACCTCATGTTCAATATGAGTACCAAAGCTATACTTATTTCATGATTCTCATGGATACTTTTCATCCCCTTGTGGATGGAATCCCATGGTCATATACCAAATCCACCTTTACCTCCAACCCCACTCCACCTTTTGAACTACATTGTTCGTATTCCTCCATAACCTTGTCCATGGCTTAATTGGTAAAAGAAAATTCACCTATCAAATGGGATTACCCTCCTTGAGTCAAACATCTAAACACAAAGATGAATCCCTCAAAAGGACATCTACCATTTGTATCTAGTCACCATAAATAGACCGCTCCTCGAAGGACACCTATGTTGCACTAGCCATACCCTACCTAGTCCAAAAAAAAGAGACTAGGCCCATTACGAAGCTTGCCACATCAATCATCTTCATGAAGACCTCAAGGATATTATCTAATCATCCCACATAGACTTCCTGCATCAATCAGTCTATCCAACTAAAGGTCACACACCCTTTTTCCATGGACTCGTCTATCTCGGATATCGAACATCTTATGCAAAAGGTGTATTATTCCCTTCATGTTTCCAACATTTCACCATATCTCCCCAAATTACCCTACTTTTCCTACCTACCACGGTGGCTATGTCACGAATACGATCTATCGTGATCTTGCACATTCCTTCATCTTTGGAATAAATCCAACTGCGCAAGGGATTTTAGGGGCTTGAGGTTCATCACACCTACCCTTGGTTAGTGCATCGATGGTTATTCCCAATCCGGCTGCATCATCAACCCCATTACATGATTACCTATTTTTCAAAATGTTGACATTCTTCAACCAAAACACATATTTTGACTTACCTCCACCTACCTCACACCCATACCTCGACCTAGCATCTTCCCTATCTACCCATACCCATGACCCTACCTATCTATCCATACCTAAAACCCTTACCTACTCACCTGCACCATTGACCTTTACCTATTTTCCCTTACCTACATACCCATTAACACAACCTACCTCAACCCGACCAAACCTTCTCTATACCTATTATTTTCCTCCCTAGCTTATGGGAGAACTACATTAGTCTAAGGCCCCTTCTCGTCGGGGCTATGTAGGCAGCACTCTAAGGGCATGGGGCCCTTGGAGGTTAGCTCAACCATCATCATCACCTTCTTCACCTTTTCTCATCCACAATCATTCACCTCTTGACATTGGCTACCTATTCCAGTCATATTCTATTTTCGTTAGTTTCCATTTTATTACCAAACAATTGGAAATTAATACATTTTACAACATTCATTTCATCACATTTACCACAATCATACATTACCTATGATCATACCAACATGATCCATGTTACCATACATACCACAAATTAAACCCAAAATATATGCATACCACATCATATCAAATACCTGAGAAATCAATTCAACCATGCCTATGACCTGACTCCACCATGCCTATAACTTGACTCAACCATGTCTATGACCTGACTCAACCATGCCTATAACCTTGACTCCATCATGCCTATAACTCCGGACTCACCATGCCTAACACACCTATTATTCATCCATCTTTACATAAAAATAAAATTCTATCAACACAAATACATCATCAGAAAATCATCCATCTCATCATATAAATATGTGTATCCATACAATATACACTGATATCAAATAATATGCACATCTAAAAAAATCTCATATATAGCCTCACCATCTTTGGCACGCAGTCGGTATATGATCCAAAATAACAAAACTCTTGTATACATCCTCACTCTCTTCGGAATGTAGGCCGGTATATATAACAAATAAAATAACTACATAAAAATGGAGGGACATACATCAGACATCATCTTGCCGGATATCCTACATATCTGTCTTTCCCCGTCTCCTCCTCCTCCTCGGCTCTTGTACGGTGGCTCGCTAACATCTCATTACCCATCATGGGTCGTGGCTAGGTCTCTGCTGGTACATCACCTGGGGCTGGCCTTCATGAACCGTAACAACTTAACCCGACTGTCTCGGGGCTTGCTAGCCCCCTGTACTCTCCATGGTGTGGGTGTGTGATTTGGCTCACTCGAGGCCCGTTGTGCCCTATACTCTCCATAGGATAGGAAATCTATCCCTTCCCCCCATCATTTGGTTTTTATAATACATGGCCTCACCTAGGACATATCACAATCTAGATATGGGTAATGTCTATGGTGGCCCCATCGGCCAGTGACCCTATACCTATCCTATGGGACCCTGTCCCACCTCTCGCTCTAACTAGGACCCTGTCTCGGTGTCTCGTGGTGGTGCCATCGTCCTCACACTCCCCGTGCCTATATCGGGCTCGTAATGCCTCAATCTACACCTATTCGGTGGCCAAATGGCCTGCAAACTTGTAACCTACACACCCGTGAGGGGGCCACCTATACCTCATCACCATCTCCAACCCATGCGGGTGCATTTCCTTGTGCTAATTGGGCTTGTATATTGGTCACATGTGTATGAAAAGTGGCCACCTCAACCACTAAACCTAACAACTTCCCCTACACCATCCCCAACTATGTATTCAAGGGTAGTCACACCTTTGTGTAGGGCATCTCTCTAAACAGTGATGGTGGCTAAATCTAGCTACCCTAGCCTCGGTGGTACTACTCATAAATGAGAAACCCACCACTATCTATATCTATCCATCACACTGGCATCATCAATCCACTAGTATCTCACCTATTCCTCCTACCCCTAGTAGCACTTGTCATCCGTGGTAGAGGCAATAGCCTCTCCACGTCATCCCTCTTGTACTGTGGGAAGGGTGGTGATATATCCTGCAGTAGCCCAAACTGTCGTATGACCCTATCTATGGGTATAATCTTGTGCTCCCCTACATGACGCCCCCACTATCTATCTAAGTATTTACAGTCCTTCTATCTCCTCAACCATCTATCTATATGAGGAATAACCCACATACGGTCTCCAAATAATGTCCACACCGGACAACCCCTAGTAACTTCCTGTAATAGGCTACATCGTGAGTAGCCTTTCTTACTCGATGCTCTCCAATAACGCACCCATCACCGTAACCTACCCAAACCAACCTCACTCGAATGCATGTACCTAGAGCATACTAGCTAGATGCACTCACATGATGTGCCCATACACCCAACAATGAAGTACGAATGTACAACATAAGTTGAACCTACGTAGTCACCCATATGCCCACATCTCTCTATATAAGTGCACCAGGAATGTTAGTGCCCATGGAAAAAAGTCCGGTCCACCACCATATCATGCAACACCCCCATCAATGATCATGGGAATCTCCTACCCTCCACATCCGCACTGCAAAATAGAAGACCGCCTCCATCAGTGTATCTGCTGGCCTTGTCTCCTCTCGAATGGGTCAAGTACATCTCTCCACATCTCATGTTGGCATTATGGAATCTCATCTCCGCCAATGCCTCACCAAATACTGTTAGCATCAACTCTTAAGATTCCTTTTAGGAGATCAAATATACCTACGCCCCTAATATCAGTAACCATAGGATCCTATACACATCCTCTAGGGTTACTGTGATCTCACCATCGGTTGATGAAATGTGTTGGTCACTCGAATCCCATCTATCGATGAGGGAGAACATCAAACTCGCCATCTTTGGACCACATGCCAAGAGTGCATCGACCCCAATCAGGCCAACATCTGTGACATGCCCCCAATCCTTGACTATCACACCTCCTCGAATCACCAAGAGTAGGGGTGTCACCCTATCTCACATCCACAACTGATCTCTCACCTACATCTAACAAAAATCACATTAATACACCTTAATTATACCCATAATTACCCTTGACACCTCACCTATACCTATTACCCTACCTCTTTTTCCCTCCTAACTTACCTTCATATCACATATTCTATCTACGCACCCCAACCCTAACCCACTATGACTCCCGATGTCGGCTCCCATCACCGATGTCGGCCACCCCTTGGTGACCGACGCCGGTCACTATCATGCCAAAAACCGCGACACTCAAACCCCCTCTTCCTAAAAAATCCCTTTCTTTACCCTTCTACACACCCATTCCTACCTAAATCCCTCCTAAACCCCTCTCTCCACCCTCATTCACCCAACCACCTCCCTCCCCATTCCTATTTTACTTAATTTTCCCTCCCAACATTCAAATTCCCTTTCCCTCCAAAACCTATTTTTAACCCGACCTCTAGACTAATTACCTCACACAACATGTAAAGGGCTTGCCTCTTACCTCATCGTGCTACCGCCATCTTTGAGGTGGCACGTCAGTGCCACCGCACTAGTGGTCCCCCGATCCTCTCGCTGCATTTGCCATCACCAACTAACCTCCTCACCTCCAACAAACCGAATCAATCAATCTGATCTCGTGGACATACCTATCAACTCCCGATCACCCACTACAAGGTTCAACAACACATCTCTCAATTTGACTAGAACACTTTCAACCCTTCTCTCTCTCTCTCACCGTTGTTTTCTCCTATTTGGAAAAAGACAAATGATTCTACAAAACTCGAAGTTTCCTTTTTATATAAACCCTGACCTGACCAATGTCATTTGTACCTAAACCACCATCGGTCATGTGCCCTAGCTTACCATGGTCAGTTTCCCACAACCGGCATCAATTAACCTTTACCGATACGGTTACTCTTTCTACCCATTTCATCCTATCACCTTGCCTCGCAACCTTTTTCACCTCACCCAAAGCCCATCCTAACCATGGACCTCCTCATTCATCACCCACTCTCACCATCTTGGGGCCTATTTATGTCCCTCCTTGGCTTACCCGCACCACACCGCTTTACCCACATCTTCCCCTTGGGGTGACCATCAACTTACACATTCGTTCTACCTTGTGATTTTGTCACCACTTTGTTAGCATACCAGCCTTACCTTGCCTACATTTGTGATCTTTTGGATGTACTGGAACCACCCTACGCATTCCTGCATCTTACCTCATTGAGTTCCCAGACCGTATCCTTCAACACGGATACCAAACCTCATAACCCTTCTTTGGATAACCCGATTGACCTAGACGATGTAGAGTTCAAAATCTCTTCACCATGGTACCATGTCGCAATTTACGTGTGCGTACACTTGATTGATACTACCCTACCCACACCTACCTACCCACACTTACCTACCCACACCTACCTACCCACACCTACCTACCTATATCTACCTACCCAACCATTGATTATGTGGATACTTCATGTCCTCACTTATTGCATCTTGTGATGATGGTACCTGTTTTTCTCGACTTAATGCCCTTACCTTACCTATAGCCATGAATCTTGTCCAAACACAAACCTTAACCTTTTGACCTTTAAGATGTATCAAAACCACCCTACGTGTTCCTACATCTTACCTCATTGATTTCTTGGACCGTATCCTTCACCATGGATAATGGACCTCAACAACCCGTGTTTGGATGACCCTTACAACCTTAGTTGACGAAAATTTATTATGTTGAGCAACCCTTATACCTCATTATATTTTACAACATGTGCATACATTTGAATGCTCTACCTACTTACCCACCCTACCTTTCCTAATCAACATACACACGAATATCATCCCCATCACACCTACCCCTACTTTATCAAACCACCCACCAACTCTCTCTATTCTTCATCGTCGATGTGTTCGATTTAAGGGTGGGATAACTCATGCTCTGGTTGGGGCATCCAATATCCACCTTCTCACCCTAAATTCACATGGGGAAAAAACCAACCTTCATTTATTTCATGCCGCCTACCACTACAACCTGCCCAACAAAAAGGGGAAAAATGTAGACACCAAAAACACGTCACCTTTCATCACTTTCCTCCAAAATGACCTAATAACCACATTCTACATAGTTGATCAATTTAACCCTAATTCATTCACTCACACCCCTTTCGCACACCATAATGACCCTCGTTCACACACCCAAAGATTTAATTAACATCAATTAATTAAATTCCCCTTTATCCACCCATCAAGCCACCTCACCATTCCATTACCCCACTTGCACTCCACCTCACCCTTCCACCGCCCCACTTACCCTCCACCTCACCATTCCACTTCCCTCGCCTTTCCCATACCTAGGCCATACCCTTCTAGAAACCCCAATAGTGGCCACCCCACTCATAGGACCCCTCTTTGTCCTATTACCTATTCTAAGGGCGGAGGACGCATGTGCTCCGCCACTCAAAATCAAGGGGAAGGCATATTCCTCACTTTTGAAAAAAAAACCTCCCGACATAACCAAGTGTCAATCACGGTCGACCAATGTCGATTAGGTGGGACCATCGTCATCACCTATAAATACCCAGGCTTTGAGCTCTTTTGTAAGGGTTGGTTCACATTTTGGTTGGCTGAGATTTTCCAGGTCATTGGTTCATTGGTTGTTGTTTGGTACTTGGAATTCGACACTAGCATACTTGTTGGCAACTCATTGAAACAACAATGCCATCAAAACTCCCAATTGAGACCAGAGTGGAGATCAACCATCGAAGGAGCCTAACCAAGACAGAGCTCAAGTAGGAGCTCTCGAACCAACCTATCCACCTTCACCAACATTCGTCACTCTTCTCCATTAGTTTCTCAAATTTCTACATGCATTAGATTGCGGTAAGTGGACCTTTTCATCCCTTCATTCATGCTTTTGTACTTTTCCTCTGTATTTTCCTCCCCAAGAGAAAAACCTCTCCCTTACTCCTTAAGCCCCGCTTATTCAGCCCATATCCACACATAAGACCCTTTTTGACCCCATTACGCTCCTTAGTAACTCTTTGGCCACATAGAGAGCACCCTAATCCGCACTACTAAACTCTAACCAAATCCTAGTGACCGTCATGGGTTAACACTAACCGTGGTTGGTCGAGCACGATTACCATTGGTCACCCTGCTATCTGTCAACTCCCCACCTTCTACCTAAACACACCCAAAACCACCCCCAAAGACCCAAAAATCTGACCCTAAACCTACCATTCACCTAAACCTCACCCATATCCTCCCAACACTCTATTCTGAGATAGAGTGGAACCTAAACACCACCTACCTAGACCTCTATCACTTCTACAGTGACCGATATCGGTCAACCTTAACCGACATCAGTCTAGCCTCAACCCGCATCGATCAAACCAAACAACACCGGTCTCGTGCCTGTTAGCACAGAGCATATCAATAACCTACCTCCTCACCCAAATAACCTAAAATACCTATCCCAACCCCAACTGGACCACTCGGTTGTGACATGTAGGCTACCTAAACTACCCGTGACCTGACCCTTTTTACCTACATAGCTCTAGATTCTTTCATTTTCATGTTTCAGTTATCTAGTATTGATTTATAAACAGTGGATTGACACCCTCTAGGAAGTATCGCACTTCTAGATCTAGCATACTCTAGGCATCCCACGCCATATCTTGTTTAACTCTCTTTTGTGGTATTGTTTTCTTATTATAGGTTAGTCCTTCCCACCCAAAAAGGAGTTCACACAATGACCGAGATCGAAAGTCTACACGCGTGCATTTCCACCTTCAACTCATTCACTAAAAAATAGGTAAACCTCCTACACCCTTATCTGTTTTAGTCTCTGATTGTATGCAAAAAGGATCGAAATAGATGGATTGTAGGAGGAATTTGAATTTCCCTCTCTTTTCTTGTTTTTTATTCTTCTTCCATTTTTATATATATTGAAAAATGATGCCCAGTGAAAATGTTTGATACTTTGGGAATATGAGGGATGATTTTAATGTTGCACAAGGGTAAGTGCGGTAAGTGGTGGACAAAAAGGGGTCATAAGTGGACATCATGTGGAAAAAAATAATGAAATCTCAACTTGTACGGATTATTAGTAATACGCGTACTCAAAATTAGAAAAATTTATATAAATATGAATAATAGCATCCGGAATATAGTTTCTAAACTACTAATTTTTTTTAAAAAGGACAAGTTTAGCTATATTAAACACTTAAAATTATATGACTTGGGTTTTTTTTTAAAACCTATAAGATTGTAGTCCGTTTTCCTGCGATTGGATGACCAAATCTTGTTTTTTTTTTTCATTTGGTGAAAAGTTAGATGTGGTTATCTATCTTGGGATGGATTTTATTTTGTATTTTTATGAGCAATAATTTTTTTTATGATTTTTTCCGTGAAAGTGGTCTAAAAAGATTTAGAAAATGGAGCGTTTTCTGTTTGCCGCCATAACTATATTAAAAAATATCGAAATCAAATATATATATATATATATATATATATATATATATATATATATTAGAATAAGATAAATATCATTTTATAATTTTTTACTATATATATATAATGTGTATAGAATTTCTCCATGCTTGGGATGGTATAAGTTTTATCACATTTTGATAAGTGAAACAAAAGTTGCAGTCTTAAACATAGACATGAACATTCATAGAAAAAATGTCTTAAAGACCTATTGTTAGTAAAAAATTATAAAATGATATTTATCTTATTCTATTCACTTTAAAATCAATATTTCTACGAAGATAACAGTCTCCCCTATACAATGGCACCATTTTTGTGAATTTTTTTCATTTTTTCATCATGGTTCAAGTCTGTGGAAGAGAAAATTTGAAGTTTTTACCTTTTACACTTCATAATGACCTCCCATATCTTTGGTTGGGGAAAAACAAAGAATTCACGAGCCTTATGGTCGGATTTGATGATACAGATAGACCCGGAATCGCGGTTTATGAACCAAAATCACGGGTTTTATAACAAGAACCACGATCACACTTTATAAACTGTGAGCATGGTTTGTAAAGTGTGATTGTGGTTCTTAAATCATATTTACACACATCCCAATGTTCTAATTACCATGTGATTTTTACTGTTTGACTTTACCATATGAATTAATGTGAAATTATGTCATTTTTTGCCCATTTTTCTTATCACTAAAAGTAAAACATCATGGGAGATAAAAAATGAAGTCCAAAAAGGAAGTCATTAAGTAAAAAAACACCAAAAAAATTAGAGGCAAACAGATTTCAAAATGTTGAGCGAATGCAGAATCTTCGTGAATCAAGAGGTTCATCTTCAACCCCTATTATTATAAGCAATGAGGAACCAAGTAATTTTTCTACCATCAATGTTGAAGTCGAATTAAATACTCGTGATGAAGATGTTTTTACTATCAATGTTGAAGAAGAATTAAATAATCGTTATGTAACAAATGTTGAAATTGAAGGAGACAATGAAAATGTGAATAAGGAAATTCAGGTTGAAACTGTAGACAAGAAAAATTTGACAAAAACACCTCCTAGGATTTTTCATAAGAAACCTAATTATTTTATTGAAATTGATGAAAACATTTTGAAACCAATGTCTAAAAAACTTTCTGAACAAAAAATTAGAAGAAAAGCCACTAAAATTTGGGATAATCATCTTGAAATTTTAAATGATTCCCAAAGATGTCAGTTGTTGGTTAGTTTGATGAAACTGATTAAAATGAGACCTACATTAAACACCTTAGGATTGACAACATCTAATATATGTGGACAAACCTCTACAATTGTTGAAAACCTTCATGATGCATATCACATTGTTGGTGTCAAGAGACGCACTAGGGATAGTAATATTGTGTGGCATGTACTTGCTACTAGTGTTGTAAGTAAATGAATAAAAAAATTCTTGATTACACAAACAACTCAAATGTTGTAATTCAATTGAAAAACTCTAATGAAAGCGAGTTAAAGATGTAATATCATTCAATCACTCAATAACATTGATTTTTGGGCATTTTTGCTAGAGCACCGCGTAAGGAAAAAGATAATTCTAATGCTATAAGAGAAGTTATTTAATTTTGGCATGATAACACTAGAGTTTCACCTAATACAAGAGATGTTGTAAAATGGAGCGTTGGTTCCACTAATCACGAACCACATCCAAAAAAATTCTTAGATATGACTCAAACTCAATTTTTTTAAGTTTGAACAAGAGCATTTGGAAATTAAAATTAGTTAACATTTTTTTGAAATGTTGAAACCATTCTATGTGAAAATCAACCACGCTTGCACCACTTGTTGTTGTATGAAACATGTTGAATTTGCGATGTATTATGCTAAATGTTTACGTATTCATTCTAATTTTCATTCTGAAATTATGTTATCAGAATGTGGTGTTTAATTTCCACCAATATCTTCCAAGGATTTCATTCCTATGATATTTTGTGAAAAAGAAGTTGGACGATTTTTTTATAGTCAGGATTGTTTAGATGGAAGTTGTGGTACATGCGGCAGATTACCTAAATTGGAAAGTTTCATCTATGAGCAAATTAAAGGTGCAATAGGACATAATTTAGTTGAGTTTGATAAATAAAAATCAGTTGCATACCATTTTAAAGATGGAAAAGAGTCTAAACAAAGTGTGAGCTAGTTACAAATTATATGCTGTATTTCAATTTATGAGAAAATTTAATGATGAAATTATTTATCACTATGCTAGGCATACACACAGAGCTTGATGGTTGGATGAACAATTCAAGATACGTAAGGACACATTTCCTATTGGTACTATTATTTCAGTGGTCGATTTTGTAGAGAATTACACATTGCAACCACAAATGGAGGTTCAATTGCAATATTTCAAATCAGTACAAGTTGTCATTTTTATGCATATATCATTTATACATTCTCCTGATAGTATAGATAATGATCAAATTTTTTTAATAGAGTACCACTTTTATATTAGTGATGATCATACTCATTCTACTGAATTTATGCAAGGGTGTTTCCAATTATTTTATGGAAACTTGTCTGATAGGGACATCCACTTTAAACAACATTATATATGGTCATATAATTGTACATCTTATTTTAAGAATGCATGAATGTTTTATTGGATTAGCAGGATTCAAGTCAAGATGGGTGTGGAACATATTTGGAGCTTCACCGAGGTTGGACATGGAAAAAGAGAGCATGACAGTGTGGGAGCATGTGTGAAAAGAGATATTGCAAGAGAAGAGTTGAATTAAAATGATGGTGCTAAATTGAAAGATGCAAAGATCATATTGGAATGGTGTATTCACAACGTGGCCCGAGGTTCTCTAGAAAATTCCACAGTTCGCAGATATTTTTGGTTGATAGAGGAACAACAAATTGCTAACTACGAGGATTGTATGACATTCACTGGGTCTAGTGATATGCACTCATTTTGTAGCTTAGACACTACTTCATGGGCCACATGGACAAGAAATTTGACATATTTTTGTGCATCTTGTATCAAATTTGTCACTATTGAGTGTGATTCACAAGAATGGGTGGATAGATGGATTTGTAGGCCTCTAACTCCACTTCCTAGTTATCAACCTCCACAAGCATTATGACTTGTTTTTGTAGATGAAGTTGCAACATCCAAGGACTTTTACAAAATTTTAATTCAGTACGACAAGGTATTTATGGTTATTTACAATTTTTTTATTAAGTTGTGTCCATTGAAATTTTAATATGTACAATTTAAATTTGAGTTGAAACCTTTTTTTTTTGTAGAACATATGTTTGTATTTATTGTGACAAGACAATGAAGAAGGAACAAACTATTTCTTATGTTGTTGCATCAAGGAAAGAAAGAAGTTGACTTCTCCTATTATAGATGGAGAAGATATTTAGTACCCTACAAAGGTGAGTGGTAGTTATCGAAACTTGGCTTCGACAATATCTATTAAAAACTCCTCTATTTGGGTGTTTGAAGACTTTGAGACACATAGGAAAGTACTCTCATATTCACATCTAGTTCTAACAACAAATATTTAGTCAGTATAGATATCGAGGAAGGCCTAATAACAAGATTCTTTGGAAGGCTCGAGAGTCGATCATGAAGCAATCTTGTCCACTATTTAGAGTAGATTCGATCCCGATGGTTCATTGGAATGAATTTACAATGCTCATGTCTGGTATATATAATTTCTTTGATATAATTTATTTGGTATATATAAATTTCTTAGTTAGATAGATTTAAGTTTATATATTTTATTAAATTTGTGTATTTTGTATATATCTAGTATGGTTTTGATTTGAAACATAAATTTCTTTGACTAACACTTTTATGTGTAGGTTAGTCATGTCATAAAAGCTTCCACCTTCACGTGGTTGGAATTTTTAGTAGAGAATTGTAAATTCTTGAAGCTAAGAGAATATTTCATTGTTTTATAAGAAAAGAGAAGCAATTAACAATGATTTATGTATCTATGGAGGGTTCTTGCTCCGGAGGAGGTAGCCCAAAGCACACTGGAGCTTAGAGAACCAAAATGACATCTCCCCAAGTGTTTAAAAGACCATCCCTACACATGTGAACAGTTGGTTAGGTGCCATGACCCATCGTTTGCAAAATATAGCATTTGACACTTACACAGCTCAAACCGCACTATTTCACACATTTAAAACAATAGGGCAGCGAGAGCACCGATTGGATAAGGAAAAAACCAAGACAGGATATTGTAGAGGGTCCCTCTAAGCCAAGGTGTAGTATTCAACGAGATGTCTCTAGGTACCATGGAATCCATGTAGTCACTCGTCGAAGTTGAACAATTTTTTGGTCTCAAGGCTCTTAAGGGACTACGCCCGAACGAAGTAGCCGAAAGCAACGACGTTGTCGCACAAAAAAATTATGCCTTCTCTAGTGTTCACTTGGCCACCTAGATGTGTCGGCATAGTCGGTTTGGTGCCATGGCCCACCATTTGCAAAATATAGCTTTTGTGACCTTTTTACACCGGCTCAAACCGCACTATTTTGCATGTTTGTAAACAATAGGATAGCGAGAGCACCAATTACTGAAGGAAAAAACTAAGACAAGATATTATAAATGGTCCCTATGCTAATGCATAGGATTGGACGAGACATCTCTAGGTGCCATGGAGTCCATGTAGTCACCCGTCAAGTTGAATAATGTTTTGGTCTCGGGGGCTCTTAAGGGGCTACGCCCAATGAAGTAGCCCTAAGAAATGAATTTGTCACACACCGAAATGATGCCTCCTCTAGAATTCACCTAGCCACTCGGACATGTCATTGTATTTGGTCCGGTGCCATGACTCACCGTTTGCAAAATATAGCATTTAATGCTTTAATCGGCTCTAATCGCACTATTTTGTGAGTTTGCAAACAATAAGGCAAAGTGAGAGCACCGATTGGAGAAGGAAACAAATGACACGTAATATTGTAGAGGGTCCCTATGCCAAGGTTTAGGATCTGAAGTGACATCTCTAGGTGCCACAGAGTCCAGTATAGTCATCCATCAAATTTGAATAATTTTTGGGTCTCGGTGCTTTTAAGGGACTACTCCCGAACGAAGTATCCTGCATAAGCAACAACGCTGTCATGCATTGAAAGGAAACCTATTCTAACATTCAACTAGCCACCCAGGATGTGTCAAAGACATTTGGTTTGGTGCCATGACCCACCATTTACAAAATATAGCATTTAAAAGCCTTACACCGGCTCAAATCGCACTAGTTTGCGCATTCGCAAACAATAGGGCAGCGAGAGCACCGATTGGAGAAGGAAAAAAACCAAGACAAGATATTGTAGAGGGTCCCTACACCAATGTGTAGGATCAGATGAGATATCTTTAGGTGCCACGGAGTTTGCGTAGTCACCCGTCAAAGTTGAATGATTTTTTGGTCTCGGGCTCTTAAGGGATCTGCCCCGAACGAAGTAGCTCGGAAGAAACGACATTGTCACACACCGAAATGACACATCCTCTAGTGTTAACCAAGCCACCCGGACATGTCGGTGCAGCAGTAATTTTTTCTCCATGACCCACCATTTGCAAAATATAGCATTTGACAGCCTTACACTGGCTCAAACTACACTATTTCACGCATTTGCAAACAATAGGTCAACGAGAGCACCGATTAGAGAAGGAAAAAAGCGAGATAGTCTATTGTATAGGGTCCCGTTGTCTCCTAAAATCGCTCTACATTTTCATAGCCAAATTCAAATTTTTTGAGCTCATGTCCTTTGTTGGTGTTGAAGCCAAGTTAGAGATTCAAGAATTTAGCATAAGTCGCTTCCCTAGTGCTTTTTTAAATCTCTTTTTGCTCATTTTGAGAAATTCTCCATCTTCCAAATCTGTGCACAAAATATCCTCTTTACAATCTCTTTTTGATTGAAACTATTCACCTATTCTATGGCTTGGGTCGTCAAATCATTGTTTTGCCTCCATGCCTCTGGTTCTCGAAGGAAATTCAAAAATTAGACTCAAAATGACGAAGTTCTCTTCCTTATGTACTTTTTCCACAGTCACGATGGCTGGTGTCTTTTCCCCATCAAATTTTTGCCTCAATGAATGCAGGTACATGGTCAGATCCTATTGGATGCGAAGGAATGGATTTTTTGGTGAACTTAACACTTTTGGCAAAAATGGTAAATTTTCCCTGCGGACCCGAAAATCCGAAGTTGCTGACTACGGAAAAAGTGGGAGTTTTTCTGCCAGGCTGGACAAGTTCAATTGGGACACTTGGGACCTGAAAATTCAAAATTGCCAATTGCAAAAAAATTGGAAGTTTCTATCCCGTGTTGCACAAGTTCAATTGGGACACTTAGGACATGAAAAGCCTAATCGACCAAAAAAGTCAAAGGTGAAGGTGCCATGTGTCCTAGTCAAATCAGAGTAGCAGGCCGGTGGATGAATTTGAGTTTTTGAGTCTTTTTTCAAAAAATATTAAAATGTTTAGAAAAGAGTCGTGACCCCATCTCCAACCAGAATGTGCCATGTGTCCTAGCCAAATCAGAAAAGTAGGTTGGCAGAGAAGTTTGTGTTTTTGAGCCTCTTTGTAAAAAGGGTGAAAAGTTAAAAAATGACCCGGCACCCCGATTAGGCTATAAAGGTAAAAGTCAAAGTTGAAGCCTGCAAGGAAAAATTCAAAGGTGAAGCCTACCATGTGTCCTAGTCAAATCGAAGCATCGATCCAGTAGAGGAAATTGAGTTTTTGAGCCTTTTTTCCAAAAATGTTAAAATGTTGAGAAAAGGGTCGTGACCCCATTTCCAATCAGAAGGTGCCACGTGTCTAAGTTGAAAAGTCAAAGTGGGGGTGCGGGCCAATTTTTTCCAAATTGCCAAATCTCTAAAAAATCACAAAATGCAAAGGGCTTTCCCTCGTAACCGCTCCAATCCCTTCTTTCCACGTGGACAACCCGATTTCAAAGCTATATGAGCAAATCAAATGATCTATATTTAAATTGGAAAATCGAATGTAACGGTTGCTTTGTAAGATCTGGTTTTTAACCCACCATGAGTGTTTTCTTCACAACAAAGGAATTTGAAAAGGCGTCGAGGATTTGTAAATATTGTAACCATTTTGGAAAAGGATATAATGGCTTCTCAACATCATTCCAATGGTTGGTGATTGATTTTTGAAAAGACCAGAGTGCTTTATACCTGAAAATATAGAAAACGCCATTCTTCTTTTATTTTCTCTTCTTTCTCAAATTTATTCCATTCTCAAGTTATGTACAAGCTCTTCTCGGAACTTTAATAATACAAAGAAGGAATTATTTCCTCTTTGATTGAGGAATTGATTGGTACTTTGCAACCAATGGGTTTCATTCGGTCTTGTAGCTTCTCTTGCAGATTTATTTTTCTTCTAATTATAAATGCATGTAAATGAAATTTATAATTAATGTGTGTGGGCATCTGATATTCTACTCACAACATTAGTTTCTCCTATCTCCATTCTCACTCCCTTTCCCCTTCTCACACAAAGTTCTTCTCTAGTGGTAAATTGCTAGCTTTGCCATAGGGTCAACAGTGCCCCTGTTGGATCTTTGGTCGAAAGGCCACCATTAAAATAGAATTTTTCATGAATGCACATACGGAAGTTACACCATTCAAGTAGAGGGACTTAGATTCCCATAGCGTTGGCTTGAAACTCACCAATTTTTCTACAAATTTATTTTTCTTTCCAATAGTTTTTGGTGCCCACCATGGGGTAGATTTTGCAGCATGTGCACCTAAAAACAACCTCAGGGTCATAAAATACTAAAAATATTCTAGAAGAAAAGTTTCTGGAGATTGAATAATCACACAAACTTCATGGATGTAAATCATGGCTATTCTAGGAAATCCTCCTGTTGAGAGACCTGATTTACTCTTTCACATCCAAGAAGACATTTCTTCTGATATGAGAGAAGCTATTTGGCATAAGAGAAAAAGTTTCAATCAATACATCAATTTCATAAGGATTCTGGACTTGGAAGAGGAACGTGCTATCGAATTGGAAAGGTAGAAACAAATTCCATCACCCCGAGAAGAGCATAAACTTTCAAGATGGGCTGATAGAAGTTTCACCCGAAATCGAGGCTTGGAGTACAAATTGATCCCACATTTGAAGAGCTTGAAAGAGGGGCAATTTCTGAAGAGGAGATAAGGGCTCAACTTGAAGAAATAGAAAGACTCCAAATTGAAGCAGCTTTAGCAAGACTGAAGGATAGAAATAGGAATAGAATGGGTGATCATGAGCATGAGGAAAACAGGCCTAACGTACCATTGGGAAGAAATACTAGTCCACTTTCTCTTCCATAACCACTTCATGACCTCCCAAGAGGCTCAAGAGAGAACTTCCAAAAATTCAAATGGGATGGTTCTCAGCTCTAGGAAGAACATGTAGCAGCATTCATCACTACTTGTGGAGTGTTGGGAGTTAAAGATGAATATGTTTCAGTTAAGCTCTTTGTGGAGTCACTCCAAGAAAAAGTTGCCGAATGGTTCTACATGTTGCCCCTAAGATCTGTCACATGTTGGGAAGATATAAGAAGTGCATTTGAACATAGGTTCAAGAGCATAGAAGATTGTCAAGATCTACTGGTCTAATTGGTTTAGATGAAGAAGGAGACCTCTAAATCAATGAGATATTTTGTAGCAAGGTATAATAGGTTGACAAGAAGGATCCCAGAAGATGTGGTACCCCCTAAAACAACTTGAAAAGGTTCTTCATCAGTGCTTTGCCACCAGAAGTTGGTTTCTTCCTTAGAAGAGCCCAACCAAGAACATTGAGGGAAGTTCAAGACTTTGTAGTTGAGACTGATGATGATCTAATTCTTTTTGGAAAAGTGAAAGGACCAAATGGGAAGCATAAAGGTCAGAGTTCAAATCCAATCACCACTGATCCAATATTCCAAAAAATGGCAAATGACCTAGTTGCTTTGAAGAAGCAACTGTCATAAATCACAATCGGAATGCTCTAAGGATACCGAATCCTTCCGATAGACCAAGAATTGTTCCACCTCTTCATAGGATTTCTCTTGAATTACCACCATTCAATGCCATCTGTGACACTAGGGAATCAAAAGAAGGAATAGACATTGAGGAAATCAAGAAGAAAGGATGGATGACTATGAAAACTATCTTGAAATTGAAGATGTTGGCATGCAAAATGGCCTAATTGGATATGTTGATGATGAGGAGGAAGGTGATGAAGAAGCTCCAAGTTTTTCATGTGCTGTTTTCACTCATACATAGTCCAAGAATGGTGTTTCAGTCTCGTAGTTACGATTAAGAGTAGGAAGAACAAAGAAGATATCTCTTCAAATCCTCCACTAAACAAGATCATCAAATAGGATCTCCATTACCACCTTCCATGGGAATTGGCTAGAGAGAAATCAGATTCCCCTTGTCAAGGATCACACTGCTATGTCAAGTAAGTTATCCGATTCTTCTCCTAGCTCAAAAGCATTTAAGAACAATTCTCTTCCAAATACTTTGGTTCTACAAGAACATCTAAATTTCAATCAAGGGCTATACCCTCACCTCCTTCCAAGCCAATTGATACATTTGAAAAGGAGAACCCAAAACCAAAAGTAAAAAAACCTCTACCATTTAATTCCTTATCCATTGCTGGAACCTCTTCCTCATCTACCATAACTCCATTTGACTTTGTGGAGCATGCAAGCAAAACCAAAGTTCAGCTCTCTGAGTTTGAATACCTATAAACACATCCTACCCAATTTGATAGATTCATCCAGTTAGTTCGGGTGGAAACTCTACATCCCAAATATATAATTCTAAAGGCTTACTTCCCACACCATCCATACCACCTTCTCAAAACATGTTAGCCCTCAGTGCCTCCACCGCCAACAGAGTTGAGCCTTTTTACCTGTCACTTCTCATCAAAGGTTTCTAGCTGAACAATTGCATTATAGACTTTAGAGCCTCAGATAATGTGATGCCAACAAAAGTTACAAATTCTCTTAGCCTCACTTTGACCTAGGTAAATGGCACATGTTATTCAATAGAATCCAAACAAGTTCCATTGGTAGGAAGAATAAAGGATGCTCAAGTTACACTAGCTGATTACCCTAACAAGAAGATACTCTTGACCATTTTGGTGGCGTATATCCTAGCATCGTTTGGTATGCTTTTGAGTAGAATTTTTATAGAGATCTAGGTGGAGAAATAAAAATGGATTAGTCATTTGTAACTATCCCAGTGAAAGGAGAAATGAAGAAGCTACCGCCAGTCGGAAAATGAAATTCACAAGAAGGAAATCTAATGATCCAAGAGTTAACATCCTCTTTCAAGATTGTGGGCTAGGAAACTACTTCCTTACATCACAAAAGGAAGAGAAATTTCCACTCCTCATTGAGGAAGAAGAAGATCAAATTTGGACAATGGAGTTTTATGGAAGTCATTCTAGAGTAGGTTCGGAGTCGGCATACTATTATATTCTCCTCTAATGAGATATATCCTTTTTCTTACAATCTATGCAATTTTATAATACAAGCAATATTATAGAGTATGAAGCATTGCTCTTAGGCATGAATGCAACATAGGACATGGGAATTAAGAAACTGAGATGTAAAAGTGATGCCGAGATTGTGGTGAAGTAGGTCCACCAACAATATCAAGTGAAAAATCCAAGCCTCGTACTATAGAAACAAAGTGTGGAACTACATTGAATCCTTTGATGCATTATCCATTGAAGCTATACCTAGGGAGCGGAATGAAAGGATGATTCTCTAGCAGTGTCGGCTTTTTTAGTGACACCTCATTCTTCTTTTAGCAAAGATAAAGTGACCATTGAGATGGTGTTCGACTCAACATAACGGACAATGCAATCACTAGTAGGTCTTCAATGATGATAATCGATCCTAGCCTTCTTATAACAAAGGGATAACTTCAATAATTTTTTCTTTAAAGGAAGTGAAAACCCACATCGTGAATCGATCCCCAAAGAAGAGAAGGAAGGAATTGAGGGAATTGATGAAGATGGAGTAATCAAATAGAAAGGAAACAAAATCCCCAAAGGATTAGTTTCTTTGGAATACCTCTTTGACAAGCATGATAGGTTAATCCAAGAGAAAGAAAAATAGTCTTCTCAGTGTCCATCTAATTTTGATCAAGAAAACATTGGCACTTTAGAGAATCCAAGGATTGTTAACATTGGTAAATTCTACTCACCAAGAAAAGAGAATTTTTTTACTCTACTAAAAATGTACTCCGATGTCCTGCCCACTCCTATGATGAACTCAAATATTTTTAGTGAAAGGAAATGCATCACTCCATTCCTTTGAAGCAAGGATCCAAGTCCTTCAGAAAAAACAAAGGCCCTACAATCCAAATATTTCTGATGTTATCAAAGAAGAGGTGACAAATATGCTCAATGCTAGAATCATTTTTGCCATCCACCATTCAACATAGGTGGCTAACATTGTGCCGAAGTAAGGAATAAGAACGAGGAAATAAGGATTTGTGTAGACTTCTAAAATCTGAATCGACATCTCTCAAGGACAACTACCCTCTTCCAACAAAGGATCATATTTTGCAAGCAATCACTGGATCTGAGATGCTCTCTTTGTTTGATGGATTCTTAGGGTACAACCAAATCAAGGTGGAAGAAGAGGATTGTAACAAAACATCCTTCACAACACCTTGGGGCACTTTTTCCTATAACAGAATGCCTTTTGGCTTGATCAATGTTGGAGCCACTTTCCAAAGAACAATGGACTTGGCCTTCAAAGATTAGAAACAATGCATTGTCAATGACCTTGATGACCTCATGGTTTTTCAAAGAGGAGGGGAGATCATATCAGTCATTTGGAGCAAGTCCTTGCAAGGTGTAGGAAACATGGTATTTCTCTAAATCCAAAGAAATGCATCTTTGGAGTCATAGAAGGAAAGTTACTGGGACACATTGTGAATGAACATGGAGCACACATTGATCCTGAGAGGTTCAGAGCTATCCAAGCACTATCATTACCAACCAACAATAAGGGAGTTCATTCATTCTTTGGAAAGGTAAACTTCCTTCATAATTTTTATGTGATTTCTCCGAATCGACTAAGCATATAACTTCCATGATGAAACCTCAAGCAAGTTTCAAGTGGAATAATGAAGGAAAAATAGTATTTGAGGAGATCAAGAAATCCATTGCCAAAGCTCCAACTCTTGTATCCCAGATTTCAACAAGGAGTTCATAATGTATTGCTATGCATCGAACGTACACTCTCTACTATCCTTATTCAAAAAATGATGAAGGTTTGGAAGAACCCATTGCTTTAATGAGATGTCCTTTGAAAATCATGAGCTAAAGTATAACCAATTGGAGAAACATGCCTCTGCAATGGTCAAAGCTATTAAAAGTTTCAGATCCTACATCCTCAATTCCCATATAGTGGTGATGGTCCCTGGAAGTGCAATCAAGTCCATTTTGACTCAACAAGATCCTAGGGATAAGAGAGGAAGCTGGATTGCAAAGACCCAATAGTATGACTTGGAGATTAGACCCTCTAATTTGGTAAGAGGAAATGGCTTGTGTAAGCTGATTGCTAAAGATGAAGCTCTCAAAGCTCAACAGGGAGAAAAGGATGGTGTTTGCTCAACCTATTCAGGAGACAGTCCACAGGTGCTCTTTGTCACCACCATTGAGGAGTGGTATGCTGACATTGCTTACTATCTCACTTATGGAGAATGGCCCCCTCATCTTGATTACAAAAAAGGAAGGACAATAAAGCTAAAGGTAGCCAAGTTTGTGATCTAGAATCATGCAGTTTACAAGAGAGGCCTAGATGGTTGTTTGCTCGGTGTGTAGATAAGGCACAAAGAAGAAAAGTTGCTCGGGACATATCATGATCAAGCTTGTGGTGGACATTTCTCAGCAATGGTCACCGCACATAAGATCCTCAAAGGAGATATTATTTTCCCTCCATATTTGGAACACTCGTGATTGGGTTTCCAAATACAAAGCATGTCAAAAATTTGTTGGAAAGCCACAACTAGTTGTGCTACCACTCGAGACCTATGGTGATTGAAGAACCATTTCAGAAATGGGGGCTGTATTTAATTGGTTTTCTGAATCCTCATTCTAGTGTAGGACATACTTATGTACTCACTCCAACTGATTACTTCACTAAATGGATGGAAGCCATCCCAACCTAGCAAGCCAACTCCGAAACAGTCTACAACTTCATCAAGGATAATATCATTGTTCATTTTGGAATACCACAGAAAATTGTTGTAGACAATGCCACCTATTTCTCTTCCAAGGATCTCACAGAGTTTTGTTATGGCTTTGGAATCTCTCTATCTCACTCTTATGACTACTACCCATAGGCAAATGGGTAGGCTGAGTCAAGCAACAAGAACATTGTGACCATTGTCCACAAGTTGGTAGATGAAAATCAAAGGAACTGGCACAAGAAGTTATATGATGGATTGTGGGCTGATAGGATCACTCCTAAGAAGGCAATATGTATGTCACCTTTCCAAATGTTGTATGGAGTTGAGGCAGAGATTCCCCTCATAATTGAGATTCCAACCCTCAAGTTCTTACAAGAAATAGAAGATGGTCAATACAAAGACTCCACCGACAAGAGGATCCTCTTCCTGGAAAAAGCTGGAAGAAAGCAAATGCCAAGTGGTGGATAGAATTAAAGAACGCCAATTGAAATTGAAGAATATCTTTGAAAAGAAGGAAAAGGCAAGAGAATTCAAGTTTGGAGATTTTCTTCGCTATGGGACAAGAGAAGAGAACTAAAGGGCAACCACGGAAATTTTGATTCATTATGGTTCGGCCCATTCTAAATTCATGGAACTTGTGGTGATAATGTTTTTCTCCTCTCATGCTAGGATGGAATGCCATTGGAGTTTCCTCGAAGTGGGAAATACTTGAAACAAGATTATCAATGAAAGTGGGTTGTCCCCCATCTTGTACCATAAGTGATTTTTGTAGGTGTTTTTTTCCCTTTTTCTTTTGTGTGGTTTTGGTTTAGTTTTGTTTGGTTTGTTGTGTGTTTTCTCCTTCTTCCATTATTTCTCAGAATTGTACATGAATCTACAAGGCCCAATGGATAAGGTAATGGTCAACGTAATATGTTTGGAAACTTGAGATTCTAGATCCTCATGTCATGCCCTAGCCATGCCCAGTTCATGCCATGTCCCCAAACTAGAGCCAGTTGTTGTCTCCTAAAAATTGCTCTTCGTTTTCATAACAAAATTCAAATTTTTTGAGCTCATGTCCTTTTTGGTCTTTAAGCCAAGTTAGAGATTCAAGAATTTAGCAAAATTCGTGCCCTAGTGCTATTTAAATCTCTATTTTGCTCATTTTGAGAAATTCTCCATCTCCCGGTCTATGCATGAAATATCCTATTTACAATATCCTTTGTGATTGAAATTGTTCACCTATTCTATGGCCTGGGTCATCAAATCACTGTTTTTCCTCCATGTCTCTAGTTTGTGAAGGAAATTTAAAAATTGGACTCAAAATGATGAAGTTATCTTCCTCTCGTATTTTTTTCTCGAAATCGATAGCGGGTGTATTTTCCCCATCAAATTTTGGCCTCAATGAATGCAAGTACATGGTAAAATCTTATTAGATGGGGAGGAATGGTTTTTTTGGTGAGCTTAACACTTTTTTCACTTTTGGCAAAAATTGTAAATTTGCCCCATGGACCCGAAAAAGTTGAAATTGCCAATTACGGAAAAAGTGAAAGTTTTTGTCCCAGGCTGCACAAGTTTAATTGGGACACTTGGGACACAAAAAGCTAAAAATATTGATTGCAGAAAAAAGTGGAAGTTTTTGTCCCAGTGCCGCATAAGTTCAATTAGGACACTTGGGACTCAAAATCCGAATCACCGAATAAGTCAAAGGTGAAGGCACCACGTGTCCTAGTCAAATCGGAACAAAGGTGGGTCGATGAATGAATTTTAGTTTTTGAGCCTTTTTTTTAAAAAAGGTTAAAATGTTTAGAAAAGATCCACGACCCCATCTCCAACTAAAATGTGCCACATGTCCTAGTGAAATCAGAGAAGCGGGTTGGCGGAGAAGTTTGTGTTTTTGAGCCTCTTTGTAGAAAGGTTGAAAAGTTAAAAAATGACCCACAGCCCGATCAAGCTATAAAGGTAAAATTCAAAGTTGAAGCCCACAAAGAAAAAGTCAAAGGTGAAGCCTGCCACGTGTCCTAGTCAAATCGGAGTAAGGGCCGGTGGAGGAAATTGATTTTTGAGCCTTTTTCCAAGAAAGGTTAAAATGTTGAGAAAACGGTCGCAACCCCATTTCCAATCAAAAGTCACCACGTGTCTAAGTTGAAAATACAAAGCGAGGGATGTGGGCCGTTTTTTCCAAATTTCCAAATCTCTAAAAAATCAAAAATGCAAAGGGTTCTCCCCCATAACCACTACAATCCCTTCCTACCACGTGGAAAGTATGATTTCAAAGCTATATGAGTAAATCAAATGGTCTATATTTAAACTAGCAAATCAAATGTAACGGTTGCTTTGCAAGATATGGTTTTTAACCAGCCATGAGCGTTTTCTTCACAAAAAGGAATTTGAAAAGGTGTCAAGGATTTGTAAAGATTGTAACCATTTTGGAAAAGGATATAATGGATTCTCGATGTCATTCCAATGGCTAGTGATTTATTTTTGAAAATACCAGAGTGCTCTGTACCTGGAAAAGACAGAAAACACCATTCTTCTTCTATTTTCTCTTCTTTCTTGAATTTCTTCCATTCTCAAGCTATGTACAAACTATGCTCGAGCTTCAATAATAAAAAGAAGGAATTATTGCCTCTTTGATTGAGGAATTGATTGGTACTTTACGACTAATGGGTTTCATTCGGTCTTATAGCTTCTCTTATGGATTTTTTTCTTCTAATTATAAATGCATGTAAATGAAATTTCTAATTAATGTGTGTGGGCATCTGATATTCTACTCACAACATTAGTTTCTCCTATCTCCATTCTCACTCCCTTTCCCCTTCTCAGACAAAGTTCTTCTCTAGTGAGAAATTTCTAGCTTTGCCACAGGGTCAGTGGAGTGCCCCTATTGGATCTCTGGTCGAAAGGCCACCATTGAAATCCACTTTTTCATGCATGCACATACGGAAGTTGCACCATTCAAGTAGAGGGACTTAGATTCCCATAGCGTTGGCTTGAAACTCACCAATTTGTCTATAAAATTTTTTTCTCACCAATAGGTCCCTATGCCAAGGTGTAGGATTGGATGAGACATCTCTAGGTGCCACGAGTCCGCGTAGTCACCCGTCGAAGTTGAACAATTTTTTGATCTCGGGGATCTTAAGGGGTTACGCTTGAATGAAGTAGCCCGAAGTAATGACATTGTCACACACCAAAATGACACCTCATCTAGTGTTCACCTAGCCACATAGACATGTTGACGCGGCGGTTTGGTGCCACGACCCATTATTTGCAAAATATAGCATTTAACACCTTACAACGGCTCAAACCGGACTATTTCGTGCATTCAAAAATAATAGGGCGGTGAGATCACCGATTATAGAAGGAAAAAATAGAGACAAGATATTATAGAGCGTCTCAGTACACCAAGGTGTAGGATTAGATGAGACATCTCTAGGTGCTAAGGAGTCCGCGTAGTCACCCATCGAAGTTGAATGATTTTTTTCTCACAAGAATCTTAAGGGACTACACCTGAACGAAGTAGCCAAGAAGAAATGATGTTATCGCACACTAAAATCATGCCTCCTCTAGTGTTCACCGGCCACCTAGATATTTCGGCGTCGTTGTTTTTCTACCACAACCCAATGTTTGTAAAATATAGCGTTTGACAACCTTACACTGGTTGAAAATGCACTATTTCATGTGTTTGCAAAAATAGGGCAGGCAAAGTGAGAGAACTAATTAGAGAAGGAAAAACTTGAGACAATATATTGTAGAGGGTCCCTACACCGAGGTATAAGATCGAGACGAGATGTATCTAGGTGCCATGGAGTCTACGTAGTCACCCATTGAAGTTGAATGTTTTTTTGGTCTCAGGGCTCTCAAGGGACTACGCCAAACGAAGTAGCCCGGAAGCAACGATGTTGTCACACACCAAAATGATGCCTCCTCTAGCATTCACCTAGCCACTTGTACATGTCGGCACATTCAGTTTAGTGCCACGATGTCCCGAAGCATGACTTCTCACTACTCACCTTCGTTCATTTCCTATGACTGCCTAGAAAAGGAAGTTTGTAAACATTTATGCCACAAAGGCCCAAGGAATGCTAGGAGGACTCTAGATTGGGTGGTCTCGATTCCAATCCGAGCCTCCTAGAGCCCACCATAGAACTCCGAAGGCATTTATCCCCCCCAATAGAATGCGTTGGCGGTGGTAGTTTGCTGGACCACGATGTCCCGGGGCATGACTTCTCATGCTACTCGGATAGCATCAATGAGATTACAACATGGTTAACACATTACTATGTAAATACTCTAATGATTGTTAATTTTTCTCTTTTTAAGCATGTTAATACACAATAAAACTTGTTAAGAATATTTTTTGCATATCTTTTGCCAACTAAGTTAAGAACCTTTAATTTACCATTATATAACATATAACATCATATATGATATGTGTCGATTGTTATATCTTAGTTTCAAAATTAAATGTTAAACAAATAGATTTTTATTAGATGTTACGGTTTCAAATAAATATGACAAGGATACCTGCTAGCATTTGAAATGCCTAAAAAGTTGTCAATGTATCATCTTTAAAATTCAAGGATGTGAATTATTTGACAATATGCATTACATACATATTTATGTGTTCTTATCTAGATTGATATGTCATAACATATGTACCAAAATCCTAAATAAATATGTAAAGAATGTTCAAAAATTCCTTGATATATCATTTTAAAATTCATTGAAGAACCTCGATTTTTTTTCAAATACCTTGGAATGGTAAGGATGTGAATTGTTTGACAAACCCCCTCACAAAAATGTGTATTTTAGACTAGAAGGATTGTACGATATACAAAAAAATGGTATTTTTAAAGTGTTTGCTTGAATACAAAAACATATAGGACTTAATAGGAAGTAAATCTACTTACGAAAATCAAATCAAGTGTAACTTCTTAGTTGATTGGCATAGCACCAAATTATAAAGAGATAAGGTGTATCTATTGATCGATGTGATAAGCCCTATTAATGGGATAATATCTAAAACAATGTAAATGCTTGCCTTAATTTCTTAACAATTGTACCATGCAATGTTGCACCAGAGTAACATTATATTCATATATTTTAAGATAAATTCTACCTCGCTTATTTCTAACAATGTTCTCATTAGTTGATATGCAACATATGAGTGTTAGCTTTAAAAGAAAAAAAATTAGTTATAGAAATTCCCTCACAACCATTCTTTCAAAGATGTGCACATTGTTAGGAGGCAGGAAAATAATTAGAGTTGTACATACACCCTACGTAATTACTGTGAAAAAAGTAATTACGTATTTCCCTTTTGTAGTTCACCTAGCATGGTTATCATAGGTTTTTCTTAATGGAATAGGTTTTCTTAACAATTGTACCATGTAGTTCTCTGGGACGTGGTTTTTTAATTTTAAATCAAACATACATATAGAACTAATATACACATAACATACATACATAGAAGGATATCATGTGCAATGACATGAAATCAAACATAGAAGTAATATCATTATGAAAACCAACACATGGATATATAATGTATCAAACTAAGTGTGATGGATGCACCTATCTAAAAATATAAGTTCATAACATGTGTACATCTTGAACTAAGTGTGTCATACATATAGGACCACATGCGGTCGCATAAGGCTATATATATAATGGACTATATGAAGAATCATGAACTAGGACTAGATGGCCCATATATATATATATATATATATATATATATATATATATATATATATATATATATATATATGTACATCCAGTCCTATGAATCTAATCATGAAACATCTTCCCTCTCTTCACCCTACTAGAAGTAGCATGTCCACGACCTAGGGATGTAGTGGAGGGAGATGCCACTATGGATTTCATCCATGTGGTCCTAGGCGTCTCTAAGCAGGCTTGCAACCTAACCTGCACATTCATAAACAACAAGTTTTTAACACCCAAATTTTTAAAATACATTCAAAATTTAGAAACTTAGAATTTAGTTAAAATGCATGTGAAATCTTACCGCAATATCATGATCCCTATCAATTTGTCGTTGACACATTGTAGGGACAACAGTAGACTCACGAAGGTAAGCTACATACAAATAATTAAATTTCAAATTAAATATTTCATGTACAAAATTTGATATTGTAGATTTAAGTAATAAGAAATAATTCCTCCAAAATTTAACAAATTTAAAAAATTGTACCTTAGTTAGTGGATCTGCAGATGTTATGGTAGTATCTACAGCAGCCTCCATAGTCTGCATATATGGAGGAGTCTCTCTATGATCATAAGCTATACAAAAACATGTACAAATCAATATTAATCTATATGACAACCACATAATGCACTCCAATGTATAATCCACATGAACTTCCACAATTAGAAATAAAGCATAAAGAGAAACTAACCTACATAAAAGTCACATGAGGTGTGCAAGTATCCTCGCTTCCCAGAGCAGATGATGAACCACCGACTCTTGCGTATAAAAGACAAACATATATTAATATGTACATGTACACGTGAAACATTATAATAATAAAAGTGCAATCAAATGAAATTTGAAATTCAAGTACAACTTGAAACTTATGTTTATAACACACCGGCCTATGGTAGCTATAAGCATGTCGATGCCGGATGTTTTTTTTTATTATTATTGGCAAATAGTTTTTGAAAGGGACTATACCTTGATTACAAAAGAAGGCCTAAAAGCCAAGATAAGCAATTTAAAATAAAATAAAAAATTAGTTTTTACATGTCCAGTACATGACGTACAATCAAATACATATATATTAAAATCTCAAACATGAATTAAACTATTATATATATATATATTAAATATTTATTTGACATTTACCTATGAAAGATCAAGATAATTTCCACTAGTTCCAAAACATCTACCATCATCTCATCTAGAGAAAAGAAATCATGTGATCCATCAAATGATGTCTCACCAAGAAGCATATGGCACCACATGATCCATAGTGGTGTAGTGTCCTAGAATCGACGCCTCCACCAACATCACCGGATCAATACTGTAACTATGTTGGGTTAGAGTGTCGTGAGCTCCCTCAATGCATGTAGTGTGTCAATCTCCACAACCTCCTTCATTATAGGAGGAATAATCAAGGCGAAGTGAGGGTTTTGGGGCATGGGGGATCCTTGGTTGACCTACACGTACACTAGGTCTACTCGTGCAAAGCCACCTCCTCACCCATAAAACTCATAAAAATAAAAATAATATGGGATCTCATTAAGCACGAACTCACAATATAAATTCTTCAAAAATTAAAGAGGAACCTCATTGTTGTTACATGGTGGATGATAAAAAACCATCCACCATCAGGTCCCAAAAATTGTTCTTCATTCAATCATCATGGAACCAATGGATTGGAAACTGTTTGCAAGTAGTTGTAGGGGGAATTGGTTCTTGGGTAAATAAATAATGCACAAATAAGTGTTTTCCAAATTTTTTTGTCTTTTATGGCCGCATGGGATAATTTATCTACATACCACCACCTAAAATTACCTCTAAAGGTATTCCATTTGTCTATTTGGTTGGTTGTGGAGTTGACTTCGCTAATCAATGTTTGCAATGTGTTGCTAAAGTCATGCAGGATAGATTTGTGGCATGATTTTGTCTTATAGTCTAAATAAGGTTCTCAATGATAATTTTATTTTTGTATATTCTTCAAATGATATCATCTTGTGTTCCTACTGGTTCTATGGGGACAGAAGGAGCCACAAGAGGAGGATATATGTTTGGATGAGGGTTTTGAGGAATTTTTGGAGGGTTTTGAGGAATATTTTGATGGTTTGCGGGATTATGAGTTTACAGAGCAAATCGAAAAAAAAAAAAAAATTGTATACATAAACAAAAATTGAAAAACCCATGACAAACACAAAAATAACCTAAAATACAAAAAAATGATTAAAATCAAGGGCTTACCTCTTTGTCTTGGCGGCATGGTTGAAACTATCATGATCCGTAAGTCCAAGAGAAAATTTTAAGGGGTATTCAAAGTACAAGTGCCAAAGATATAGGATAAATCACGGTTTGAAATGAAAAATGGGGAAAATGAGGAGTCGTGGTCTATTTTTTTGTCTCGAGGACCACGATCGTGGTTTTAGGTTCAAAATCACCAAAACTATAAAAAAATTACATGAGAATGGTTTAGAAATTGCCATCATGGTACCTAAATTTCAGGTTTTTATGTCCACTTAATTGTCCACAAACTTTTGCACTTACCCACAAGTGTTCTAGGAGTTGCATGCCTTAGATCATGAATCAGTGAATGTTTCACACCTTCGCTGCTTCGTTGTAATGATCTCATGTATAATATTTAAGTAATAAAATCACTTATTTTGTGGCTCATTTCTACCTTAGTTGGTATCTTATTGTGTCTCCTTTCCTTTTTTATCATTTGTGGGTATTTTGTGTGCATTTTTCTAGAATCTATATTTGTTGTTTATCTTGAAAGTGGGAATCTAGATGCTTTTCCAAAATGTGGTCATGATTTAGAGCTTTTTCATCATCATTTTCCCAATTTTCTCTCTTTCAGAATTATCTTTCCCTTATTTTTGGTGTTATCACCTTCTCTAGTCCAGAGTTTATGTTTTATGCATATCCTTCTCACCCTGGTCCTTTGAAAGATAGAGTATAGTTAGATAGTTGCATTTCAATTCCTAAGAGTAGTTTAACATTAAGAGTAAGTAGAGGAATCCAACCTTCTCCAGAGGTATTTCTTAGTTCGAGTCCCAAAACTTGGAGAAAATCCCATGTTGCCTCAAATCCCTTGATTCTTATGATTTAAAACGGGTGAAAATGTGAGCTCCATCTATTTTAGCACACCCGATAAGATGTTACAAATTAATATTTCCAATTTTATCAAGTTTGGGTGTGTATCTTGGTGAAACTCTAGCCCTTAAGAGGCTCTGCATCAACACATCTGGTAGCTCCATTTATAAAATGAACTATTTTTAGTAGTATTGGTGGTTCAAATTCATGAGAAGGATCCAAACATGGTCTAGAACAAAAGAAGGAACATTTCAATATTCACAGCTATCTCCACGCAGAGGAAGAAGAGGAAGAAAAATTTAGAGATCTCTATCTCCACCAAACAAAACTCTTTCCACACCTCCACCTAGTAGGCATTTCTTGCAATCCACTAGAGTTCTTAGACCCATCAGAATGGCTGCACAACAACCCAATCCATTTTTTAATTTTATTAGAAGCAGTCCACTTTGGTGCTCAATGCACAAAATCCTATCCCAGTGATAGCTTTGAAAAATATCCCATATTTCACTGGAGAGAATCATATGACCCCATTTGATCACATCAAAGACATTGCAAATTTTTGTGCCATCCATGAAATTGTTGATATGGATGTGGTAGTAAAAATTCTAGCTTCATCATTCAAAGGAAAATCTTTATAGTGGTTCAAAATCCTAACCGCAAGATCAATTAGAAATTGGAATGAGTTATGTACAACTATGTGTAATCAATTTGGAGAAAGAGTAGATAACTTGTCTCTATTGGAGAAATTAACCACCATCAAAAGGGCCCCAAGTGAACTCATGGCAGATTTTAATTTCAGGTTTCAAAAAACCTAGGATAGGATTCTAGTTCTTGTTAGGTTTATAGTTTAAGGTTCATTTCTTTACTTTTTAAATGGTCTTAATTTTGATATAGTTGTTATGGTGAAATCATGGGAGGCACATATTTTCAAAGCAACTTATGCATTTTCGATAAGGGAAGAAAATTGTTTAATAAAAGCTAGGAAATTAGCCCTAGGCCACCCATGCCCTTGTATCCTAAATTCCACAAGCTACCCAACCTTCTATTGCTCCTATCCCTAAGCCAAATCTACAACCTTCCACATCCACATCCTACCCTCCAACATAATAAAAGAAGATGAGGATATGGAATTTATAATAAGAAATTTGAAAAAAAAAATTCATATCCCTAGAGAAACAACAAGCCCAATCCTATAGAAACTATCAAAATTAAGGGAATCTTCAAATCAGGGATATCAACCATACAAAAATCCATAGTCCAATCAAAGATACACACAAAATCAACAAAACAATAGATGGCAAGGTCAAAGTGATCCTCTTCCATTGAAACAATTCCTCCTCCACAAGAACTTCCTGCTCTTATCTCAAGACAAAATTTGTTCCATGTACCTAAAACATATGGTTCACATGAAATAGAGTGGTGTTTTCCATGCAATTTTCCACATAATCAGTTGGGTTGTGAAAGGGAAATGCATCTTTAAGCATACATTGTTCAAGGTTCATCCAATCAGCAAGAACCATTTTTAGAAGCACTAAGTTCAAACATGGAAGAAGTTCAAGAAGCCAATATTGATGTCAATCTCATGTTATTTGGAGATGAGGACCTTTGTGTGGTCAATCAAGTGGTGGGTATATTTAAAAACCCCAAATCAATGTTTCTAATAATACTTAACACAAGAAAAGGATGTTAGAAGACCACTCTTCATATTCCATGGGTTAGAGTAATTTTGAAGCATAAGAAAAAGAGCTTGGATTGGATAAAAATAAGCCACCCGAGGCACCTGGTAAAGAAATGTTGGACAAAGAAGTTATTGTTCAACCAAAACCACCTATTCAAATTCCATAATTAGAACAAAAGAAGATAACATTCCACGATGTAGAAGTCTACGGGTTTTCCATTTAATATTGTTGAGAAAATGAAGAAGACCAATGTCAATGTGATAATGTGGGATGCATTGGCTATTCCATCACAACACGACCTCTTGTGTGAAGCCCTCAAGCATCTACCTTAGGGAAGATCTAGTGGTACAAAAAAATCATGCCACGGTTCATGTCTGTCAAACAAAATAAGAACAAGTAAGTAAAATTGTCAAAACCCCACCATTTTACATGTCATTAATTGTGGGAAAACACTTGGTGCATAAATTTATGATTAATTCATGAGGTATTACTTCTCTGTAATGCCCAAAAATATTGTTGATATCCTGGGTCTTAAATACAATCCTTTTCTAAGGGATTTTTACAACTTGATGGGTCAACTATGGGTGTATTTGGGAGTAATAAAATACCTTGAGTTAACCCTCATGCTTTCCCAAGCCTCACCATAACCCATGATATTTCAAATTGAATTGACCTCCCATGTTTTCCATTTTCTTGTCTAGATATTTCACTACTAAGGTAGGTGGCTATTTGTCTTCAAATTGGAATCACATGCTTTTGAGAACTAGATATGGTACAAGATTTACAATACAAGTGAGCCCATATTTTCCTACCATATTGAGTCATATGATCCTACTCCCATCCAATCAAATTGCCTAATATAAGAAGAACATGAACAAGGTTTAGTTTCATGAACAATCTATCCCTCCTTCCATGCTTGATTTATTACTACTAGATGAATGTGCAGAGAGAAATCATGAATTTGATCCTTATGATAAAGAGCTCAAACCTTTGAGACTAGTCTCGATACCTATTGCATTCTCCAAGAAGAATCTATGATACCCATGGAATTCAAACAAGAAAAGGAAAGTACTTCTAAACTATGATGGATGTTCTTCTTTGGTTCTAGAAGAAGAAATTATGTTAGGGCAGGTGTTTGTGCTCATTTCTCCAATGAATGAAAAGTTCTTTTTTTCACATAGATTGCAATTTGCATGTTCTAACAATGTAGCTAAGTACGAAGCATTAGTGCATGGTCTTTTAATCGTTGAAAAAGAGAAAATCAAAAAATTACAGATCTTTGGAGATACTGAATTGGTTATTCACCAAGTCAGGTGGAAATTTCCTACAAATAAAAGTGGTTAAAGGCTTACAAATATAGATTTTGGGATCTTCTAGAGAGATTTGACGCCCTTAACCTACAAGTTGTTCCTAGGAAGTTGAATAAGGATGTTGATCAAATGGCGGCTCTGGGTTCTCAATTTTCACCGATGGAAGATCTTGTCAAGGGAAATGTGCAACATATCAAAATGGTGGTTAGCCATCCATTCCAGATAATCAAACCAGTGGGAAAGTTTTTTTATAATGATGAAAAAATTGTCCAATTCATACAAAATGAAGCCGAGTTCTCCTAAAAATGCAATATGATTTGCAAGAAATCTATGGTGATCAGATAATTCAACTAAAAATGAACAAATTACCAAAGGGATTGGTCACTCTGAGCATATCTTCAATATAGATGATGAATTAAAATGGTGTATGAGAGAAAATATGGTGGAAAAATAAGAAGATTTCTAGCTAGTTACAATTTCCCTATATAAATAACTTCTACTTGGGAAGGTATGTGGCGAGAATGAAAAGAAAACTTTTATTTCCTATGTCAAAAAATTAGTGATGTGTTTTCATGGAACTATGAATATTTACAAGAATTTAATCTAGATATAGTTCAACATTCTATTTATCTTGATCCCAATGTCAAGCCAACTAGGAAAAGATGAGGCCAATTAACCCCAAAATTGAGCCCCTCATGAAAAGAATTATCTAAGCTCATTGAGGCCAAGATAATTTTTCCTATTAAGTACTCTACTTGGGTGGAAAATATGGTCCCAGTGAGAAAGAAGAATAGAGAAATTAGGCTTTGTGTGATTTTAGGGACTTGAATAAGGCCTCTCTTAAGGATCATTATCCTTTACCTTCCATGGAGAAAATTCTACAAATAGTAGTAGGATAAGAGAGGTTTTCCATGCTTGATGGCTACTCAGGTTTTAATCAAATCAAAGTGAAAGAAGAGGATCAATATAAAACCGTGTTCACCACCAAATGGGGAACATATGCATATAAAAGATGCCTTTTGGCTTATCAAACACAAGTGCCACCTTCCAAAGAGAATGGACATTGCTTTCAAGGGGTACATCAATCAATTCATCTTGTTTACCTAGATGACATCATTGTCTTCTCAAAGAAAAGTGCGGATCATATGAAGCACTGGAGAAATTATTTAAAAGATGAAGGAATTTGGTGTGTCTCTCTAATCCCAAGAAGTGTAACTTTGCATTCCCTAGAGGTAAAATTTTGGGTCATGTTGTTTCAAAGGAAGGCATTTCCATTGACCCGGAAATAATTTCAGCATCACGGCTCTTTCCTTGCTAGCTCACAAGAAGGCTTGCAGTCATTCCTTGGAAAATCAACTTTTAGGTATTTCATTCCTAACTTCATAGGTTTGGTAAGACCTATTACTCTCATGCTCAAGAAGGATTCAGCTTTCAAGTGGAATGCGAAGGAAAAACAACTTTGAGAAGATAAAACAAGATATTTCTCAGGCTCCTACATTGATCAACCCTACTATACCAAGGACTTCATTCTATATGCCTATGGGGTGAATCTAGTATAGCTGTGGTTTTGAACTCAACAAAATGATCAAGGAATGGAGCAGCTAATGGCCTTCTTCAGTCAAACACTAAAGAATTATGAGCTCAAGTATAGCCACATTGAAAAACAAGTGTTTGTATCATGAGTATATCTTAAGAAATTCAAAAGTATGATTGCTACTAACCGCATCAAAGTTTTAGTATCACATTCAAGCATCAAATAGTTCATCATGTGGAGTAAAATCAATGAAAAATATTTATATGGGTGGATAAAATTATGGAATATGATGTGACCATAAGGCCACAAAATTCTTAAGAGGAAGGGTCACGCTGAAACAACTCTTGGCTTTAGATGCATGTGAAATGAACTCAAGAGATGTTGTCATGAAAATGAAGAGCCTTTAAACAATGTTGAATGACAAAAAATGAAAAAATGTATTGTTGATCATAGCTAGATTGGAAGAAATGACAAGTTCTTTCCTACACATGCATATCCTCTTAGTTTGAGTAAACAAAGAAAAAGACACATCTCGAGTTGCATGGTCTATTCCATACGCACTTATTGATTATGGTTTTTTTAAAAGGAATATTGATGGATTTATGCTCAAGTGCATTGAAGGTGAGCAATGTGATAAATTTTTAATCGAGTTCATGATGGTTTCTTGGGTGGAAATTTTTCTGCTAAAGCCACAACTATGAAAATCATAAAAAATGATAATTTTGGCCTACATTGTTTGCAGATGCTCACAAGATGGGTTAGAAAATGTAAGGAATGTTTCTCTATTCACTAGAAATAAAATATTGGTAGCTCTCTCACTTCATTTAATTCAGGAAGATCAACCATTTTCACAATGGGGTCTGGATTTTATCGACATGATTAATCCTCCATCTAGTGTAGTCACAAATGGGTTTCATAGCATAAATATTTCATCAGGTGGGACAAAAGTTCGTGCCATTGAAGGAAACAACTAAATAAATTATCCTAGACTTTCTTGAAGAAATTGTTACAAGGTTTGGTGTCCTTTAACTATTATTTTTGATAATGCAAAAGCTTTCTTAGGATCAAATATTTATAATTGGGCTCTTGGACTTGGGATTTATCTTAAGAATTATTCTAATTATTACCCCAAGATAATGGATTGGCGAATCTACTAACAAGAATTTGATCAGAATCATGAAAAGGATAATGGACATCAATTAAAGGCAAATGGCACACAAAGGTGAGAAATGCTCTCTAGGCGGACATGATTATAGTGAAGAAAGCAATTGGTACTTCCCCCTACAAACTGGTATATGGTAAAGAAGCAAGATTTTCATTATCCTTCACTTGAATTAGCTTAGAGGATGGAATTTGAAGGCACAAATCAAAGGGAGATCAAATGGAGGAATTATTAGAGCTTGAAGATTCTAGAAATGCCACCATGATTCGAGTTAGAAAAATCATCAGGTTAACCAAATAGTGGTTTGATAAGAAAGCTAGAGATAGAACATTCAAGGTTGAAGATCTAGTTTGAAATGGGGACATGGATCAAGATAAACTAGGAGACACTCCAATTTGATGCAATTTGGAGTGGACCATACATCATCACCACTTGCAAGGAGGCTAACTCATTTGAGTTATCTGATCTTGATAGGAATTGTGCTTCAAATCCTATTCAATGGGATTTACCTCAAACCCTCTCATTAATATATTTCATTGCATATTTTACATAATAGTTTAGGATTTCAATTCCTCTAAGTGATTTCATCACATTTTTTCGGTAGTGTAGGTTTATTTCCCTCAGTTCTTTACATTCTTATTTCTTGAGGATTTTCTTGTGCACAATTTTAATCAATTTCCAAGTTCTATAGGAGGAGGTTCAAAGGATATCAAGGATTAGTTGCAATCATCTCATGAAATCAAATGTAGAGAAACTAAAACAAATTTGGGAGTCCAAGTTCAAGTTCATATCAGGACTATAAATTATCAAGTTGACTTCATTCCTAAAGGATTCTTCAAGGCTATTGATTGACTCATCTAGCAAAATATGGCCTCTATGAGTCACCAAAAATGTTGTCTATTTTTTCACCCTTGCAAAATTGATAAACTTGGATAAGTGTGAAATTGAGAACTTGATCAAATTTCAATTCCTCTAAATTCTAGTGAGAGATGCAGAGTTTTTATACAATCCTTGATAAAAACAAAAAATCAATCGGTAAAAGAAAAATTAAATAAGGCACAAAGAAAAGAGCTCATGCTACATAAGTTGAAGCCGCGGATGGAAAGATACATGTTGCGTATTAAAGGGTAATCCGCGAGGAATTTAAAAGGATGTGGCAAGGAAAAATAATGTCACGGGAACTCAAGTAAATCCGTGGTGGATAAAAGTATCTATAGATGATGATTCAAAAGCTAAACTATATTGACGAAGCCACGGTTTGATGTAAAACTAATGAGAAAATACGCAGGAGACTAGAAGATGTGTATCAAAGGAAAATGATAACTTTCTGCGGAAGTAAAAATGGATATAATTTTGAATCCGATGATCGGATCTTTACAAATCTTGTATCATTGAAGAAATCTTAACGATAGAAATCAGATTTCTTGAATCAAATTGAGGTAGGTGGGTGGAAATGAGAAAAGCGTCTCCAACATGCAAAATAATTGTTCTAGATGGTTAAACCACTAGAATTTAATATAGTATATGGTGTCTTTCCTTCTTCAAAAAGGAAAATGACGTGGAAAAGATGGTTTTTATAACTGCTGCATGATCTTTTAAGATAATTTAATGAAGGTGGTTGGATGGTAGAAGGAGGAATTATAAATTTCCCTCTCTTTTCTTCTTCTTTCTTATTTTTCAATTTTTCTATATATTGAAAAGTGATTCCCAGAGTAAAATGTTAAATACCTTGGGAATTCGAGGGCATCATTTTAATGTTGCACAAGTTATCTATGAGTTGCATGACTTGGATCACAATTATGTGAATGTTTCACACCTTCTTCCTTCATTGTAATGATCCATGTGTAATATTCAACCAATAAAATCACTTGGTTTTTTGGCTCGCTTTTTTTTTAGCTGGTATAAAAGTGGGTATCTATATGCTATTTCAACTATGGTCATCATTTTTACACTTTTCATCATCATTTACCCCATTTGAACTTCAAAATTATCTTTCCCCTTATTTTTGTTATCACCTTCTCTAGTTCAGTTTATCATGCATATCATTCTCATTTTCCCTCTTTTAGAGTAGAGCTATATAGTTGCATTATAATTCCCCTTATTTTAAGTAGAGTGTCTATCACCTTCTCTCAATTCAGTTTAAAAGTTTTAGATAGTCCCATGTTGCCTCAAATCCCTAGATTCTTTTAATTTAGGATGGGTACAAATAGAGCTCCAAAATTCTTCCACTCATGGGCTATAGTTGCATTATAATTCCTTGGAATCATTAAGAGTAAGTAGAGGAAGTTTGTCTTCTCCAGGAGGATTGTCTCAATTCAAGTCTTAAAAGTTTTTCTCTATCCAATTCAGTTCCACTCAGTGGGCCAATAGGAATCCCCGTCCTCCAACATCTCCCTCTAGCTTGTTAGGCTACATCAAAGGGACTTCTATGATACCAATTTTGGAGGTGAAAAAGACTAAGAGGGGGAATCACCCCAATAAACTTTACTCACTTGTGCTTCAAACCCTAACCACACATGATCATGTACAAAACATCAAAGTAGATATTTTTCATAAATAAATTAACACCATGCAAGGATCACAATATGGACTCAAAGAAACTTATATTGATGATCAAAATCATATGAATGCACGTAGTCTTCTATTTTACTAAACAACCCAAGGAATGTTGTCACATCACTTAGCCGTAATTGAGAGCTAACGTGAAGCACACAAGGGTACCAGGTTCCTCTTTTATGGAAGTTTTTTCAAGGAGTTATCATGATAACATATATATAATCCAAATACATAATAACCTTTCAAAATTAAAACATGAACAAATATAGATCACAACCATATGCAAGGAGGAACTTGAAAAAGTTCCAAGATCAGATATACCATACAAGATCTAGAAACAAATATGTCAATAATCATTATCCATGCACACAGATCCATTTTATTAATCATTGTAAAACACAAAAGCCAAGTACATACATAAGAATTTCACCATAAGTCATGTGAGCTCATAAACTAGCAACATAACACTAAAAAAATTTAGATCCATAAACCGTGTAAATAAATACATATATATAGTAGTGGGGTATTTCCTTTCACTACCTACACATGCTCAAAATAGACTTCAATCTAAGAATATCCATGCAGTGCTATAAGGTAAATACAAAATCATGTAAGCTCGCTATTAGTAGATTATCTAATAATATAAGTGTAGATCTAATCCTATTAATATCCCAAAAATGTGCATGTCATTTGATCTCCCACTTATCGAAAATAGCTTCTTCTTTTCTTCCAAGTATTCATGATGATGCATGCCTCACACTCAACATCTATATTTAGTCCATTGCAACCAAAACGGATAAGTACCAAAGTCATACTTTCCTGGCATACCCTTTTCGCTACATCTCCACCCACAAACCTACATGCCATATTACCACACGCCCAAACCTTATGCACCTTCATTACTTAGGTTGTAATTCATTAGCCCAACATTATCCCACACTTGTTTCATCGTCACCCCTGGAAAAGGATAACCATGAATTATCTCTCCATGAATAAATAATAAGGAACAAAAGAATATTGTACATAAAGAATGAAAGAATGCATGGGTGCTCTACCCTTCCGAAGGAAGAATCAAATCTAGATACTCACTTTTAATTTCTACCTCTAACTCATTCCAATCACTAAGTGCCTTATTTTTTTGTTAGGGATGTCTGTGAGTACCCCGTCCATCTCATCCAGGTCATGTTCTCACCTTAATTATGCAATGCTCTAAGGATTTTCTCCAGACTCGAGACCATCTATTCCATCACATCCATACGTCACGAGATTAGTTTACAAATTTCTTTAAACTTTTCCTTTTGAGGGTCCTGAGATGCTACAAGTGCATCACACTTTTCTGTTTGTAGTGTTAACCTTTCCTCACACCCAAGTGTGTCATCTTGTTTTGCTGTAAGGACTGCATTTTATTCCACCCAAGTCCTTATTTTGATTATTATCTTGGGATCTATGTAAATTTTTAATGCAAAATCTTCCTTTTTCAACTCATATTTCAACTCTTGCAATAAAGACTCATGCCCACTTATCTTGTGCATGATAGTTGCCTTTATCTTTTCTGCATGTGTTGCAACATCCTTTGGTTTTGGAATCCTTATTGTACTTTCATCCATCACCATATGAACCAGTGTGTGCAAGTAATGCATAGTAGATGGAAATCTCTCCACCACTTTCTCTTCCAGATGCGGCCTTGCCTTCAAAATTTCATCACCTATCTTCTCTGCCATACTAAGTACTACTCGCGTTTTCACCTCGGATTTCTCCTTTTCCTCTATCAGGATCTTAATCTTTATTTATTTATCTTTTATATATTTCAACAAAGAAAGGATAATTTCTACCTTATTAATGTTTTTGTGTGCATCCTTGGTAGATACCTTTGTCAATGCATTACTTACCTACTCATCTGACATCTGAGTCGGCTTGATTATCACATGGCGAGAATGTGGCACTTTCTTCACTCTTCATGACACACATGATTCTTCACATACATCAAAGTCAGGATAATCCATGTGAGTATGAATAACCCATGAAAAATATTTATAGGTGCATGTGCTCATCATCTCGGGATCCATTAACTCCCAACCATAAAGCTCCTTGGGTTCTAAAGTACTTTGGAACCTAGCATGAATGATCTTGGTAGGATAATTAATATATATTTCCTTAGGAGTTTCATACATTCCTTCATATTTTTCTCCTTTGAACTCTTACCTTTCAGAATATTTACTCCCACATATAGCACAATTCCTTCATCGATAGGTGCACCGGAAGGTTCACCTTTATCCTCACCCTTTTCAGTGCCACTTCCCACCTCCTGTTCTTCTAACCCTTCCGCATCATGTTTCAATTCTTCATACTTGAGAGTCCTATGTATCTATAGTGTCAACATGAATCTTCTCGCATGCTTTCTTATGATTTCTCACCCTCACTTTCCTTAGTGGGAATGTACTTGTGCCTTCTTTTATTCTCTCGCACGTCCTTCATAGGAGAGTTTCAAGGTGATCTCCTTAGTGGTTGTAATGGTTGTGCACCATGAGTCTTATATTTTTGGTCCTCAGTGCCCTATTCTATATCTATCCCCACAACACCGATTTTCACCACTTCTTCTTCCTCACCTTCTTATTTTCCCTTACGAGTAGGTTCTCGTATTCACTTCTCCCCTATAGTTGGTTGGTTTTTTTTTCCATGTTCCAAGCCACCATCATATTATTTTAATTCCTCCTCTTCTTCTTCTTCATCAACAAGGGGAAAAGTAAACTCCTCATCCTTCAACGTGCCCACATTATGTTTTTCCTTGGGTGGTTAAAGGAGCTTGAATTCATTTTCAAGATATTTTCCATTCTCCAACTTGGGCTTGAGGTATATGTATACCATAGAAACTCCAGGCTTCCCAACCGCTAAACTCATCGATTTGATATTAATAACATCTGCAATCAACTTCTTAATGTAAGATTACTTACTTGGGTAGACATATTTCTTTCTCAGTGTATGATAGTCACAATCCACTTTGTCTTCCTTGAATATCAACCTGTACACATTGGAAAACTTGTTTACAAATGCCTAAAGATAGCACACATTAAAGGCATATGATAGCTTTCATCAAGGGCTTCACTTTCCATCCTTCATGTAATAATGTCGTATGTAGAAATGTTGGTAAATTGCAAAATGAACATGTTTCTCCAATACTGAAGGAAGATACTTGGGTATTCTCCACTCATATTTAAATGCAACATGGAGGTTCTCATAACAAATTTTTGTCATTTAATCAGTAGGGTCCACTCATGGATCCATCAAATATATACTTTGTAAATCTATCTTCTAGAGTTCTCTTCTCCTCAGGGTATTGCCAAATTTTATCTTTTGTCCCATCAGTACTACTCAATCGTTAAAACTATAGTCTCAACAATGAAGTTAGATAAATTATAGATGACACCTTTTTTCATCTTCCTACAAATGTGCAACCACATCTTGTTCACTTGTGATTAGGACTCTTGGTTGTTCATCTTGGTGAGGAGGTGTGTTGCTTCCTGAATTATAGGGTACTTTTACAACTTACAGAGATATCCATTTCGTGCCCTCCCTTTGCGTAAGAAAATTATTTCCTAGGTTCTCCTACGCCTTCATTTTTAGTAAGATCACCGTTTGACCTCGATGCCTAAGGTTATCAACCCTATCAACCTCCCAATCGGGGCGCTACATCTCATATGCCACTCAGAAAAATAAAAGAAGTCCTCATGGACTTGGCTCATCAGCCACTGGAAAATTTTCTCTGGATTTCCAAAGTATGGGAGCTCATAGAGTTGTAAATATCCCACCTTTAACAATCATTTCTCCCTTGTTTCGTCATTTACTACCATGTCATTTTCTGTTCATAGGGCTATTTTCACCACCTAATTTTTCTCTCATTAATCTGTATTATCCTTTGTCTGATGGTTGTAGTCACTTCCCTTACTTTAAATGATGTGTGAATACCAATCACGGTCCATGTACACAACTTTTGGGTATTGAATCTCGAAAATTGATTTTGAGGGGTATCTTCCACTTCTATTTAAACTTCCTTTTTCTTCCTTCCCCTTATAGTTTCTACAGTAATCACTTTGTTTCCATAATAAGTATAAATGGGTGTTCTTGTAAACAAATCAATATTTTCAACTTAAACCCGCATGGCCTAGCTTAAAACTTGCGTGCCGTAAAGTCAAAATTTAACCCTAGCTTGCCGATTTACTTCCCCACATGCCTTTTCTTCACTCAAAAAAATTCTCCAATCGAGTGTCAACCAATCCTATGCATAAATCCGTCTAGTTCAACCTCTATCACTGTTCTATTTTCACTTTCTCACACAACCCGTACTTAACTCATTCTTCAACTCACTCGAATGTTTCACGGTGTAAGGTGCAAATGAAAATGCAAGCCTACCTTTTAAAGATTTTGTAAATTCCTCTTCGTATTTCTATCCACCAACCATTGTACTCAACATTAAATGGTGTTTCTTTCTTTTCACGTTGATTTTTCTGCACCCTAGTCATAACCTTTAGTTGCCCCTACTACTTCTCGGCCAAAGATTCCCTTTAATGTGCCTTCATGCACAAAATTACCTATCTAATGTGCCTCAAACTAAGTAGTTTCCACTACTGTAACCTACCTTGCATTAGATTGTGCATTCATTCATCCACACATGGTTATTATTCATGAGAAATTTGTATTTATTTGTACCCTTACTCCAAGCACTTGCGCAATATTTATCTATGCATACCCATCTTCCAAAGAACGTTCAAGCTTAATAATTTTATTACTATATATAATCCACCCCACACTAAAAGTATGTGCGGTCCTTTGTGCATGAATTCAATAGATAGTAATTAGCTTCTAGCATGCAAGCGCACTTAATACAATAAAACACAACTAAATTAACAAAGAATATCAATGAGGAAAGGAAACACATATAAAGGAATACATTAAAGGAAATTGAATCTAAATGGAAATACTTCCTTATTACAAACACCGAGAAGACTTATTTATAGTAGGGCTTCATCCTACTCTCGTTGAAATAATTGGGAAACCATGTCCCATATATCATTGATAACTAGAAAGTGCTTGAATCAAGTATCTAAGTCACAACATATGATCCCAACCAATGCAATTGGAACTTTCTAGGATGGTGCAAAAATTTGAATCATATAGAAGAACCATCTATTAAAATTCAATATGCTTATATTTAATATGTCTATCATGTTATGCCTTCTTCCCCGGCCTTCTCTGTCTTCGACTCCACCTAGAAATAGTGTGCCTCTCATCCAACTCGCATCAATTTATCAATGTGCTATTCAAGTTCTTTCTCATCATCTAGACCTCCCGAGTACAAAATGTGCAAGGAAGGTAACCTGCAATTCAGTACAAAAACCTTGGTGTCAAACACTGGCTAAAAGGGTGTGGCCTTTTTCAACCTCTTGTAGGTTTTCCCGTATGTGTAAAGTATAACGAGACTTTATCGTCCCAATCCTTCCTTCCAAAATCATAGATCTTAGTCAATGTATGCCCAATATCTTGTTGAAATATTCAGTAGTTCCATTATCCTGTGGATGATAAGGGGTTATTTTATGGTGTGCCACCATAAATTTTTCCAATAATATCTTGATAGTCTCATTAAGAAAATGAGTACCCCTATCACTTTTCAAACTCAAAGGGCATCCATACCTACTGATTATATTTTCCCATAAGAACCTTGTTGTTGTACTTGTCATGCAATCCTTTTTAGGGACCGCTTCTTCCCACCTTGTAACATAATTTATACAAGTGATAATGTTGCGCGATCTAGGCTTGTGTGCGGGTGGGGAATAGGACCCCAAAAGTAAATTTCCCATTTTTCAAATGGTTCTGCACTTGCAATAGGCCTCAAAGGCATCTCATCTCTATGCTTAGGCTTCCCAAGACATTGAAAATGATCACACACCCTGACATATTCTTTACAAAATCCGTATACAATGTCTCCCACCATAGGCTAGTGAGAAAAATCTTGCACGCGATAACATCTCTAGTGTAATGTCCACCTACAATCCCACCATGAAATTCCTCCATAATAGCTTTGTGTTGATGCTTAAGTACACACCAACATAAAACCTCATCCCAGACTAACTTTTACTTCAATCAATCACTAACTTGGTCTAACCGCATGCATTTCAATCTGAACAAATGTGCATCGACATTCTATCCTTAATACTCTACGTGTCCTCACTAGAGTTAATCCTTGACAAATGATCTGGACCTTATTTACTCTTACCTTGCTTTACTTTGGAACTCTAAAGTCAAATTCTTGCAATAACAAAATCCAATAGAATATTCACCACTAGAAAAAGTCTTGTTCACCAAGTAGTTAAGCTCCATGTGATATATATAGAAAATAAAAGGAGTTGGTAGCAAGTATTATTGAAACTTATGCAATGCGTAATCATGGACAATGCCTTGCTCTCCATATTTGTATAATTATTTTCAGCCAGGTTCAATTTTCTTCTTGTAAATAAAATAGGATGATCAACAATACCTTCTCGAGGATGGCTTATTACTACTCTAATACCCATGCAAGAGGTGCCACATGTGCATGAAATCATTTGGTCCATGAAGGAAAGCACATAATAGGAATAAAAGTAAGACTTTTGTTCAATGTCTCAAATGCGCGTTGTTGTGCTTCACCCCAATGGAACTTTCCCTTACTCTTTAATAGTTCCTCCAATGACATGACAATCCTAGCATAACCTTTGATTAAATTCCTATAATAACCTGTGTGCCCCAAGAATTTGCACACCTCACTCTAGTTAGTAGGTTCCTCTAAGCACAAAATAACATCAACCTTAGTAGGATTTACTAATAAGCCTTCTTTACAAATAATATGTCCCGGCAGATTCCCAAAGGGTGTAGACAAAACACACTTATTGATGTTTATAGAGATGCTCAAATACCACCACCTCTCACACATAATTCTTAAATTATCAAAATGATATTTCACTCACTCATAAATCGTCTAATCATCCAAGTAAATGTGTAAGAAATTATGAATAAATTCCTAGAATGTTTACATAGTAATGCGCAAAAAGACTGCAGTGCATTCTTCAATCCAAAAGGCATGATTGTGTATACAAAACTTCCCCACTCAATGGTGAAAGTTTTCTTTTCTTGATCTTCTTTAGCATTCCTCACCTGATGATATCCAAAAAATACATAAATTAAGGAGTAGATCTCATGCCCCACAATTCCTTCCAATATTTCCTCACTAAATGGTGTGGGAAAGGGATCTATTACACATGGAGCAGTCAACTCCCTATAATTGACATAGATTCTTATCCTTCCATCTTTCTTTATGCTATCACAATAGGGTTGGTCCACTCTAACTCCTCAATGGGATCAATGATTCCAAACTTCAAAATCTTATATATCTCTTCCTTTACTTTGACATGCAGATTAGGATTCATCCTGTAAGGCCTCTTCCTAGCCGGGCGTGGAACTTCCTTAAAATTGATCCTCATCTTACCTAAAGAGTGATGTACCCATTTCAACTCATGGTAACCTTTAAGAAATAGTTATTGGAAGTTCTATAACAACTCAATTATATTTTCAACCTCGAAGTCGAAAAGTGTTCACCAATTATTTCCTCCTTAGGTTCTATGTTTGTCCCAATGTTTACCTTATTTTTATTCATAGGCTCATGATACATGCACTCCTTCTCATTTTCACTATCCAAGACCTTGCGTGTACCCACAATATGATCAACATCTATATTTTCCAATTTCTCATCATCAATCATTTAAACCATCTTTCCTTTTTCTTTTTCTAGGCAGTGCACCCAAGTTGCTCTTCGTTTGTCTCTTCTTCGTAAAAACACTCCTCCGATCTAACTCACCTAGTAATTCCTCAATAAGTTCCTCACCTTTGTACTATCTCCCATTTTCAAGTGCTTCATAATCTATAATGCCTCGTTCACTAGAGGTTTAGTAGAAAAAAATCAAAGGGATATATTATACTTGCATGATCAATTCTTGCCATTTCCTATTTCTCTATTCAACTCTACATAAACATATCATGTGCCTCGCAAAGCCGCAGCAGTGGAGTAAAACTTGTGCACCGATAATGAAGGTGGTAAGGCCTATTTTCCTCTATCTAGAGTCTCTAACACTATTGAACGTGATGCGAAAAAAATCCTTCCCATGAAATTCAAATGTCTTTGTAGGCACATTTATCTAAAGAAATCTAGTAGAGAAGGTGATCCTCACCTATTTCCACTCTAAAAGACTATCCCCGTGTGTTATCCACTGTGGCGTTGTTGTCCCGTGCAAGGTATATACTAGCATATTCCTTCTTCCCACTTGATCTATCCATTATAATTTTAGAACACATAGAAATACTTCAATATTTCCTTCATCGATGTACCTTAGTACCAGTTACTTGTCTTAGCTAGCACCTAACACAACGCGGCTTTGATTACACAAGTAACTGCACTCTTCATCTCATACCCAACAATTTCATAAGTCCCATGCACCCAGTTATCACAAGCCAAGCTAGTTATATCACTCATAGATTATGCATCATCCCATTGAATAACTCCTTCCTTAGATGGCGCAAGTACTTCACGATATCTAATGGTGTGCACATAAATTAAGTTCAAGTCCTCTTTAATCAAAGGTTCCACATGAGGTGCACCTTTTCATTTGTCAAAGGGATTATCACATGCTCTTCCTTATTCTAAAAAGTGATACATCCTTTATTGAAGCGTAGATCAACACTATTTTCATAACACCAAGGGCACCCAAGTAAAGTTGGAAAATTTTCTGCCTTCGCATGGACCAAGACCTCAAAGTTCCCAATAAACTTTTCCCCTTGTATAGTAATAGTGGCATCCTTTAACATTCCAATGGGCATGGATTTAGTTCTGTTCTCCATATACAACACATTTGAAGATGGCTATAATGGTGGCTTCCCCATTTGATTCCACACATCTAATGTTAGAACATTATCTTATGCACCTATATCAAAATTTTGCTCAGCAGCCATCCATTAACAATTGCATTCAATGTGATCTATTTATCATAATCAAGACAATGAGGAGGTAAGTTTGCAAACAATATATTTCATTTGTTCTCAAAACCAGTGTAAAATATCTTCTCTCTTAACCATTTTCCTGATAAATGAATTATGTTTTCCTAACACAACTTATAAACCCCTTTCAAGTCATCAACATCTTTACGAGGAAGCCCAATTGCTTCTTCCTACTCTAGCTTCTATGACTAATCCTTTAAGAATTGTATCTCACCCCCTCGCAAGTTTCAAATGACCTCCATAGTATCCTGATAGAATTCCTTTTTATGGGAAGGATCTTATTTTACATGTAATACTTCCTATTTTATAATAACAGGTTTCTACCTTAGAGTCTCATGAGAACACATAGCCTCGATGTGTGTAGTAATCATCATAGGTATTACCTCGGGATGAGGAGCTAACTTTAGCATCCACTAATCTTCCATAACATGTTGTACTCTAACCATTCCCACACCCTTATCCTCCTTATGTTGCTTGTTCATGTGCTCATACAAATATGGGTATTCTTCATAATTGTGACTCTTTCTGCACTACGAGCTAATAATATTCTAAGGGCATTCACAATTATAATTATCAGGGGATCCACATATATAACATGTTCCTCATGGGAATTCACCTCTTCCCCCACCTCGAAATCAACCTCTGAATCCTCCATGGTAACCTTTACCTCTACCTCTACCACCTCCATCAGAGTGTCCTTCATTGTGATTATGATTATGATGCTCACCATGTTCCTTAGAATTGTTTGCAACACTGGTCTGATGTACACCAATTTCAATGGCATCATGAATATGATCAATCAATCTGTAATTCTTTGTATCATGTGTGGTAGACTTACAAATCTTACAATAATAGGACATGTTCTTCCTTATCGCATGCTATAGTAGGGGCACCTACTTGAATCATGATCCAAATGAGATCTCACAATCCAACAACATGGCGTACACCGATTTACTGAGGGAAACTATCCTTGGTATGTCCTTCTACTTCATAATCCATGCACAAAATACCATTGCACGTCTCATGAGCTGAATTAGATGAAAATTTCTCTAACTGTTTTTCCATAGATGCAATCTAAGATTCTAAAAATGGGTTAATTCCAGTGTCTATGCTCCCAACTTCCTCAGCGTGTAAAGCTAACTCAAGTGCCTTGCATGGATCTGTGAATTTCTTGTGTGAGAGTGCATCCTGAAAGGTGTTATCAAACCTCTAACAAACCATTGAGCATGATGAATGGGGTGAATATCATAAGAAAAATTTGATAGAATAGTTTTAAAGCATGCATCATACTCCCTTACACTCTCATTCATGCCTTCCTTGATGTCCCACACTAAATTTCTTAATGTCCCACACTAGCTTGCTTATCAATGACTCAGTATTAGAAACTTGAAAATGAAACACAAGGGATAAGTCACCGGAGGGATCGATGTGCATTCGTGGTCCTTGTTTCTTCAACTAGTACACTCTCATCTGAAGCCAAAGAGGGTTATCTTCCATGCTTACCTAAATGGGGGAGTATCAGATGCTCTGGCTCCACATCTTCTACGTCAGCTCCAAATCCTTTGCAAGTCATATCTCTCCGCAAAACCATTCATTCCAAAAATCACATTGCTTCACCAAATCCCTCTCATACACTTCATTAAAATTAATCCACCTTTCTTATCTCGTCTCTCTGCCGCCATGTCTACCATCTTTCAAAACATCTACTCCTACCTCCACACATGGTGGGGTTGAACTAGCCTTGGGACATTCTTCCAAATCCAAATTCATAATAAATATTTTAATCACTAAAGGGACAGTGCGCAAATAAGATCCTCTAGGTTTGCGTAAGAACTAGAACTCAATAACCTATAGATAGAAATAAGTAGAAACTACATACTCCAAGGTGTAAATTTTCAAAACACCACTCCACCAACAATCCACAGCACGTGTCTGAGTTAGATTGGTATCATGTAAATTCTGATAGTCTTCATACGTCCAAATAAGTGCTCTATACCTCCAATTCCTCTTTGATGCGTATGCTACCAGCCACTCATACAGATCTATAGGGAAATAAGAAAATAATGTCTCATAGAGCTCATGATACAAATTTTGTTCAACCCATGTGCATGCATCAAATTTAGGTCTAGTGTTAAATCTATGAGAAAACTCTTCCTCTAAATTCTCTACCCAATCCTCAATGCTAGAAAAAATCAACCAATATCGTCTTCATCATGCAACATCCTTGCAAATATATTGAAAATAGGTCCCAAAATGGAACCAAAATGTATTATTTTATTTTACAAAACAACCCAAGGTGCACTGACACATAACTCATCCAAAACTAAGTGCTCACCCTAAGCACGCAAGGGTATGAGGTTCATATTTTATGGCATCTTTGTCAAGGAGTTAGCTTGAAAACACATATATAATCCATATCCATAATAACCATTCAGAATAAAATCATGAACAGATCTAGATCACAACCATATGTATGAAGGAACTTAAAAACGAATGAAGATCAGATCTACCATATAAGATTCAACAACAAATTTTTCAATAATCATTATCCAACCACACGGATCCACCGTATTAATCACTATAAAACACATAATCTAAGTACATACATAATAATGTTATAATAAGTCATGCATGCTCATAAACCAACAAGATAACACTAAAAATGTGGATCCCTAAACCATGTAAATAAATACATATTTTTATATGAGTGGGGTCTTACCCTTCACAACCTACTCATCCTCAAAATAGGCTATGATAAGAATAGCCATGCGCCGTATAAGGTAAATACAAAATCATGCAAGCTCATTATCAATATATTATCTAATAATATTAAATGCATATCTAATCCTAGTAATAGCCAAAACCTGTGCATGTCATTTTATCTCCCACTCATCCAAAATAGATTTTACTTCTCTTCCAAGTCTTCATGCTAATGCGTTCCCCACACTCAACATCTATATTTAGTCCATTACAACCAAAACGTCTATGTCCTGAAGTCATATTTTCCTAGCACAACCTTTTTTCTACATCTCCCCATGCACACCTATGTTCCCTATTTCCATGCGCCTAATCCTTATGTGCCTTTAGTACTTACACTATAACTCATCAGCTTTCGACAATGTACTTCAATTGGATATCCAAATAAGATTACAATATGTAGTGTCTTCAACAATGATAAAAAGATACAACTATTAGCTCTTGAGACAATCAATTATGTCTCATGAATACATATGAATATATGGAAATATGAGAATGTATTAAACTCAATATCAGATCTGAAAACACTTTAGAAACCCTAAAATTACATGAACAATATATGAGAATAACATCCAAAATCCAAATTCCAAATCTTCTCTCCTTTTCCAACTCTCTTCCAATCAAACAATGAAAAATTTTCCTTGCTCAAATTATTCTCATGGAATATCAACCAACTATTTTTTGAGAATGGAATATAAAAGGTGGTACAAAAAGCTAGAAACAATATGCCCATAACTTCACATTTATAACCTCTCCAAGGCTCAAATTAAAACTCAAACATTTTACCTCCTTTGGCAAGACCCATGCATCATAGAAAAATTCTAAATTAAAATCATAACAGCCAAAAGTTACCCAAGTAGGTTTTCCTAACTCAAACCATCATTTAATGTGCCAAAAATGGCTCAAAACCCCATGGGCACAATCTTAAAATTGGCCTAACATTAGTACAATACTTATTCATGACCCATAAACAATTAGACATGATTGAAATATCATTTAGCATTCATACATGGTTGTAATTAATATAAACCAATCAAATTATTTCATTTATCGAGCCTTGTTCTCTTTATAATTCTCAAAACAGTTGTTTCCTACACCCTTCAAAGAGTAGTCTAGAAAGTTCATTTGATCACCAAATCATGAAATGTAACAAATTGATGTAAATTAAAGATCCTGTATAAAACTTCTAAGTAAGTTATAAGCCATGAAACAACCATCTCTTCAAACTACAACTACATTTGTCTTCATCGATTAATCACCCAAAAAAACTTGTTTTCAAAGGTTAGCTCATTAAAACATTTCTATATAAAATAAATACCTCAAAATGGATTCAATTGATGCCAAATTAATCCTTATTAAAATTATAGGTTATATCAAGAATACTTAATCCAGTTTATGCTTCAAACAACATCAAACTTTCACCAAAACACATACTGTCTTGAACTACCAAAATTATTCTTGTCAAAAAAATTCCCTAGAAACAACATCAAATCACATCATAATGAGGCAATATTAATATAAATGGAATTATATCTGAATATTATTTCCAACAAATATTGAATTGCTTTAAAAAACGACCTGTAGCTAAAGTTATGCTAATTTTACTGAGCACTGCTATTTGAGAACCCAAAATTGCCCTTTGACATGTCTCGCCTATTTAGACCTCAAAGCACCATTAACCTGCATCAAATAATCTTAAACATTCATTTAAATCAATTAAAAACTCCCATACATCACTCACCATAAATTTTACATGCTACTCCTTTGGACCATCTTTTGCTAAAACCTTCTTCTTCAAAAACTACTATTTTTAGGTGGGGAAAAATCATCACCATGACCTCAACCATATGTTTCTAGAAATATAATATAGTACTCTACAACATAAAATCATCACTTTTTACTAAGTAACCAAAACTAGGTCACTATTCTCCACTTTTTGTAAACTGCTCCTAGATAGGGTTTAACTAGGGTTTTAGAACACTTTATCTTTTTAGCCTTCGTTATAAAAATGAGAAAATAAAAACTCCTAATTACTTTTTTTAAACCTTATAAAATCACCTTATAATATTCCTTGAAAGGAACAATGTCTCATGCAAAGCACACTATTCACAACGAACATCTGAAGTTGAACTTTGAGCTGGAAATACACTTGATTTTCACCATGTCTCACAAAATCAGTCATATCTTGAAAAAGACACATAGTGGGCACCTGAATTTTTTCTCAAATAATAATGAATAATCCCTATGACATCTCCAATCATCATAATTTAAATTTCATACCTCAATCTCTCCATTCACCGAGACTTAACTACGTCTCCTAGGCACCTGTATAGGCTTGCAAGAGCAAGCACACCTCACTGACTCTCAATGTACCATCTGAACCAGATCTAAAACACTATGTCAACATCATGAACAACATCATATGACCAAAATGCAACATTTAATTTTTCATTAATGGGGTTTTGCATTAATGAAAACACCTAATAGGACCACATACCGATAAAAAATCACTCCCCACAACATAATAACAACGCACATAGGACCATATAGCTTTCCAACATCACCTATAACCATATAGACAATCATTACGACTTAATGAACCCTAAAACAAAAATAAAATTTCCTTAAAGAGAATGTTTAAAGAAAAACAAATTCATCAAGACATGGAACATACTTAGACATATTTTCTACGCGTCAAAAAAACTCGAGTAACCATGAAACACTTTGTATCATCATCTCATGCCATGAAACAACTTGAGAACAAACACAACTACCTTGACTCAAAAACTGGTCCTCAAATATAAAACAATAAATTCATCAAATCTCATTTAAAATTAAAGTGTGATATACCAATGGAAATATCATAACATCATGATGATCAATAAACTCCATGGAAAATTTTAGTGGCTAATATTCGTAATTTGGCTATTTTTGGAGATTTTAAAAGTCCCATGTCCCTATATGGATACCATATACACACTCGAATTATCCAAAAATAATCACAAATGTTACTATTTCCCACCCGCATATCCAAATCAATTCAAGTATTAATATGCTTTTGTTTAATTGATCGCCTTTAAATTGACATGCAAATATTGTAAAGCATGTTTGAATCACCATGAATTCTATGGGATCTTGATACCGATCCAACATTTTAGTTGGAAATTTTGAAATTTGATTAAATTCGCCACTTTGTATGCATGCATGCATGCATGCATGTATGTATGTATGTATGTATGTATATGTATATGTATATGTATATGTATATATATGTGTATGTGGTATAATATGATAAAATATAATAAATGCACCAATTTAAGTAACCGTGTATTCAATTAAAGAATTATTTAAGTGTAAATTAGAATATAGATTCTATTATATGTGATATTATTTAATTAAGGAATTCCTCAGACCATTGAAGCATATTTGTATATATCAAAAATCTATCTTAGTATATTGGAGGAAAGGCTTCACAGACACCTTTTGGAAAAGTGTTATAAAGTTTCAAAGTAAAGAAAGACTAAGGTAGGAGAATCTAAAACCAAAATAACATAGGATTTTGACACATTACAGGAGATCAATAGATGTGAGATAATTATGATAGGATTTCTAAGGAATACTTGATAGTTCATGGATTGTCCCAACATTACATGAAATGATGACATGTGGCAAATGGATCAACAATCGAGGTTTAGTCCTATGAAGGATAAGGGAAAATGTGTCTAGATTTTACAACTCGGTAATTTTTCTTAGTTAAGTAAGGAATTAAAATAATGAAATTCATACAATCAACAGATTAGAAAAATCAAATCTAACATGAAGAGAAAATTTGAAATTCACCAAAATATTTTTAAAATTTCAAAAATAGGTAAGATTCATCTTTACATGTGCAAACCTTTTTAATAATATCTTCCACTTTCACCATAGTAATGATATATATTTTTGTAAGATTCTCCACCTAATGAATCTTTCTTGAGAAAGATTCACCACCACTTCTATATTTTTTATGGGATCCTTAAAATTTTCACCGATAAACTCAACTCATTCCATACATCAACATGTAGAGCCACCGCTCCAGCCTGCCCTCTCGTGAACCCTACCCCACCTCCCTCCTCCATACCTCCACCTACCTACACTGCTTCCACTCCCCCCTGCTTAAAAGAAAGAATGAAGATATTGTTTCCAGCAAGAAAAGAAAGAGCCTTAAAGCTAAAATCCCTACTTCCCAACGGGTCCTAAGGAGCCACAAAGACTTGGAACTTGCTGAAAACCTCCTACATATTAGCAAGCCGGTGGAGGAGGAATTGTTGGATAGGGTGGAAAGATTAGAAAAGGAGATACAAGAGCTCAAAGGGGCTATAAAAAACATGGAAAGAGCTAAGGGTAAAAGAATCCTTCAAACTGAGGAGGAAGAGGGGGTTATTGCTGAAGTCTACAAGAAGCTACAGTCCTTAGATGGTAGATTGGGGAATGCTAAAAGCCGCAATGACTGCATATTGTCTGCCCTCAAAAGCATTTATAATTTCATTGAACAACATGTCCATAGTGTCTGCAGTTTAAGTGGGGTTAATGAGGACATTTGGGGTCCTAAAGAGAAAAGGGATATTGCAATTTCCCAAGCAGATATGCAAGACTCCTCTCAGGCCACTTCCATTGCCTTCTTCATGTCGCTGCAGGCTATCAAGACCAAGATTGACAGAGCCATCAAGTAACGGGTTGTTGTGATGCTATTTTTTGGCTGCGATGTGGCTGTCATCTGGCGGTTCTGGAGCTGTTTTTTGGTGGAGCTCTATATGTTGTTTCTCTTTTGGTTTCTTTTTTATCTTTCCTTCTTTCTTTTGGATCTTTGTACGTTTAGATCCTTTTTTCACTTATATTGTAATATTTGGCTGTTGAGCCCTTCTTGGTTGACTATTTTTCCCTTCTCTGGGTTGTTTCTCTCATCTTCACTATCTGGCTTTTGAGCCCTTTTGTATACAGGGTATAGTCCCTTCAAAACTATTTGCCCTTAATAAAAAAAACATGTAGAGCCACTAAAACACCTCTGCAACCAAACCGCCTAAAACTAACCCAAAACTAGTAATGAAAGAATGAATTCAACATACCTCCTAATCCAAAAACATGATTTTTAATCATCATTTAAATTTATAAAAATCCCATCCTTCCTCAAAAGATAAATTAGTCAATACGTCTAACATACAACTTGAGAAAAAATGAGCTTTTCTAGAAACTTGCATTTTTGAGTGGAGATCACATATTGTCACAACCTATAAATACTACCTAGAGAAATATGGAGGAGTCTTATACAACCTCCAATCATCAAATTAACAAAAACAATCCATTATTGGCTAGTACAACAAATATTTCTCTAGTCGTATATAGTTAGGGATTTGAGAGGGTTTAAAAGTTGTTTACCTTCTTAACAATTGTTAATAAAACTATGAAGATAAAATGAACTCATTCCACTTGTAAAATATTCTTAATGGTCCTATTCAAATATTCCCAGTATCTTGGGTCCCCATTCAAATCACACACTTTCTAATGAGCATTAGAAAGTCAAAAATTGACCTTGGTTTCACACTTCAAAAACTCGGTAAGGGAAAAATCACATAACTTACTTATTAGTACATTTCGGGACCTAAAACTTGGTCCAAACCTCGATAAAACCTAATAAGCCTTATAAAATGATCAAATTTTCATCACCAAGATAGAAATAGTCTAAATCACTTCACTAGGGCATGTTTTCAAAATAGACTTGGTCTAAGAACATACCTAAAAACACACTTTCTATGCAAAAGGATGAAATTAATGACCTCAAAATTCAAAAATAGGATATAAAAAAATTACCACACATATTTAATTTCTCACATATTAATTTTCAAGCCGAAACCATACCAACTCACATCATTAGGTAACTATGGCTTGAGAATAGGTATAGTGAAGAACTATAAACCATGAAGAACACCTGAGCCAAAAGTCTAAGATACTTATAAGTCTCCCAATACATCTTACTCTTTCTCCTCATGATCTCACCATACATATCTATCTACTACATGCTTCACTTCATCATGTTATGCCTCATTCTTATCTATAGGCCTTAAGAACAAGCACCTTGAACTTGCTTGCTTCACCAAATATGGCCTTCTCATCACTGGGCATCCTAAAAAACCTACAATAACCTTCAAAACAATCCATGAAATCACTCTAGCATCACCATAACACTTCATGACCTCTAAAATCTATCAAAATGACTCAAGAACCCATGCACCATCACCAAGACCAAAAATTCTCAACAAGACACTCAACTTGGCATGACACTACAAATCAACCTTCCTACCTCTTACCTCTTTTGACATAAATGCAATCAATGAAAAATATAAAAACATCTCTCTTTAACTTAAATGACAACATAATGCCAACAACCTCTAATTTAAGCATTTCATAAAACAAAATCTTTGCATCTTCTAGCTTCCATATTTTCTAATCATTATTATGTTATATGTGTGTTTGTGTCTTTTTGTGCACATAAACACATGCATGTATGTGTTTTAATTTTATAAAACAACGAAAGTAATGCAAACTACTTGTGGAAACTTTGAAAAAGGACGCCCATTTCTTCCCGCACCCTAGAAAATTTCCTAAGTTGCTAAGGCTTGATACAACATTAAATCCACCCTTAATTTTATCTCCACTACTATTTAAACATCTCCCTCTCTTCTACTCTAACTCTCTCCCATATCCCTCTCTCTCTAAAAATTTTCCACATATATTTCTTTCTCCTCTATGTTATAGCACAATTGTTCTAGGTTTATAAAAATTATTCTAAGATGTAGATGTGTTCAAAAATTATATCTTGAAAGAAATTGACACTTAAGTTTCATAATTACCATACATTTTTAAATTTATAACACAATTAAAACAAATAATTATATGATTTGAATGTAAAATAAACTTACCTATGTCATAAATCTTCTATGTATAGGCATCACATATTATTCTTCTTCATCTTAACTTTCCTCTTCTACTATGGGTCTATAGAGTAGATTGGGAGTCTTTTTTTCCTCCTATTCTACCTATTTGTGTCATATCTCTTTTCTACTATTAATTTCTCAACAAATCCTCTCACTTTCTTCTGTTCTTAATACTTTTTTCCTCTACTCATAATCAATTCTCCTCCAGTTACTCTTCAAGATAATGTGAAATAAAATTCATTTGGATTTGTAGTCATTCAACTTTTTTGTTTTTTTTTCTGTGTTTAGGTTATAATGTGGCTCAAAAGTGATGCAAATTTGTTCTTCATTTTCATTATCAAAGTGTTTATTTTTATAAAACAAAATTGTATTTATATATATTATTATGTATATACATATAAGTATGTATATGTTATGTTTTTATATTTATGATCTCGTAATTATACGTAAAACCACCTCATAGCTTATATATAGGTCTGAGAACAAGGTGAATAATACTAGGTTGTCTAATGAAATAATTGGCTTTATAACATGGACATTTGGATTGGAATGCATGATGTTCCATGAGGTTTTATCATGCCCTGAATGTTTTGTGCTCTTTTCCCGAACTACAATGTAAAAATAAAATTCATTATTAGGAATGTAAGTTGCATTGAAGAGTAAATATTATCTATTATCGAAGAGAAATTCTTATAAGTGCATTAGATTTTACACCTAAACAATTAAGAACATCAATATTAACATAAAAGCAATTTATAAGATTACCATGCAACCAGATCAAAGTACCAAAGTAGTGTTTTTGCAAAATATAACATTTGATGGTAATATACCCAAAGACTCACCTCGTTATTCAATTGGGATATTTAAGCCATTGGTTAAGGATACCATTTATACAATAGTATTTTTCCTTGACTAGCTAATGATGATAAAGTTGATGGTACCCTCCTTGAAATGGTATGTACAATATATATTACTTTAACCTACCCATTGCATACATATTTGTTGATCACATTACGAGAATCCATGTATAAATAGTATTTAAAAATCAAATATTTTTTTAAAAATAATACCTTTATGTTCACAATAACTTGTGTTATTTATTTATATGGATGTTTAGTTAATGTTTAAGGCCGGGGCATGTGCATCGAGATGGGGGACAAAAAAGTGGCCAAAAATTATTTTTTGGCCATTTTGCACAAACATGAATGCATTATGGTTTGGTCATGTTCTAACATGACCATGGAATAAAACAATCACCTTATAATGTGCTTATAATACATCTTTGAATTTCCAATCCATAACTTTCACACATTATAACACACTCACATTATGGCGTTGATAATGTGAGTGTTTTTTATTATGTAAATTTGAATTTTCACTATCAAAAGAAAAACATGAGTGCATTTTGTTTTCTTTGGCTTGAAACCACCCACCCTTTGGCTTAGATATCTAATCCTAAGGATTGGAATGTGTAATCCATGAATAAATCTGTGTTTTGCTGAATAACATAACAATCTCAAGTGTACACCCCGATTTTTCATGTGAGCTATCAAAAATTCCAAATAATTACTACAATGTCAATATTTGCTTTACATTTGTGATGATATATTTATTTATAACATCTAATTAGTTTGTTAGGAAATCTATTATTAGTGCTCCATATGGGTGAATAATAATTACACGAGTAATTATTATCTTGGAAGAGTAAGTTAGTAAATGTGTTAGTAAATAATAATTACATTAGTAATTATTATTATGAGTTAGTAAATATTTTTATATGTTTTTATATTAAACAACTATAAAAAATATATTGTTATGTGAGTTTGGAATACTCACGTAGATAGCTTTGAGATGGTTTGAGAGGTTATAGCTACCTCCTTATTTATAGGGAGCTATTACCTATATATGTGGATGTATGTAATATTGAGTATTGATTGAATGAGATTAAATATGAATTATTATTCTATATTATATTGTTTGTAATCTATTCTTCTTCTACAAATCAATTTGGATTATCCTCTACATATTGTATTAGAGCAGGTATGGATCTTTGAAGAGATCAATGAAGGGGAAGATCTACTACAAGTTATGGTTTCCCCACCTATGTGAATCTTTATTAGTTGTGAGAATGAAAGTTTAGTATTTAGAATTTTTTTGCAATATTTATAGAAGTGCATGAACTACTATATTATATATTATTTGTGTGAGATTGGACTAGTAAGAAGTGTGTACAGATTAAATAAAGGAGACAAAGGAGTGATTTTTTCTATATTCAAATTCGGTATCACCTTCTTGAGTTGTTGTTCGATTATATCTAATATTGTTTGCTACAATTCTTAAGCCTTTGATTCATCTAGAAATGTTTTTCTTGTTGGCATCTATCTCAAGAAGCAATCCAAAGTTGAACAACTTCAAACATGTGTAAAAACATAGATATGGAAAGATCATTGAATTTTTACAGTGATCACCAATGATTTTGTACCTAAAATGCAATCGCTAGCGATTAGGGAAAATTGAAATGATTTTTTTGAATCTCCAATGATTATAAATAAATTTCAAGAAATTCTCAACACCAATGGAAATATTTTAAAACTAGATTTCCAAAGCATTTCTGATTTGTAAAATGGATTTGTAGTTCTAAAATTATCATCAAAGCATTTGAAGTGGTTTTTGTCGATTCAAAGCTTTATCATCAACAATATTTGCATCATGAGCCTCAAAGATAAATTAGGTTTATTTAGCAGCATCATAGTAGAGGATATAGGCATTAGAGGTTGGAGATCAATAAACGACCTATCACCGATTGCTAATGAAGGGGCCACATATCGATTATGGTGGAATTTTTGTGGTGTTGGTATTTTCTTTCGATTTTTGCGGTGTGATTTCGATGTCTTTTTAGAGTTCCATTTTTATTTTGCTTCATATTTTAGTGATACGTTTGTTTTTGTGGTGTGAATAAGTGAAAATTTCACATTGAGGGGGAACATGATCCAATGTTCCATTTCTGTTTGAGTTTGTTATGCGTGAGCATTTTTCCTTTGTTATTACCTTGATGAGATATTGCTAAGAGATGATAATAGTACTTGGCACATCATGATGTGGTTATAGGTAAACCACTTGAAAACCTTCATTTTTGGTTTGTGGTAAACCACTTTGTAAAACCACCACTTTTGGTTGTTGGTAAACCATATGCAAAACCATCACCTTTTGGTTTGTGGTACTCCACTTTGTAAAACCACCATTCCTAGTGTTTGGTAAACCATATGTGAAAACATCTGTTAGGGTTTGTGATCATCCTGTGAAAATCACCTATTCATGAAAGTAGGTGTAAGTACAAAGATAGGTTTTCCCCATGTTCGCACTAATGGGGGAATGTTAGGAAATCTATGGTTAGTGCTCCATATGGGTGAATAATAATTACAAGAGTAATTATTATTATGAGGTAGTAAATATTTTATATATGTTGTTATATTAAACAACTACAATAAATATCTTGTTATGAGAGTTTGGAATACTCACGTAGATATCTTTGAGATGGTTCACAAGGTTATTGTTACCTCCTAATTTATAGGGGATATTAAATATGTATATGGATGTATGTAATATTCAGTATTGATTGAATGAGATTTAATATGAATTATTATTTTTGTTATATTGTTTGTAATTTGTTCTTCTTCTATTATTCTTTTCGCAACTCCATTTGGATCATCCCCTATATATTTTACAACTTCCATCCTCAATTTATTTTACTCATGCCTTCTTTTCTTTCTAGAACACATGTATACTATTTTATATATAATTTATGATTTTCTCATCCAATTTTCAAAAACAAATGGTTTGATCTAAACTCTAGTCTACACATACTCAATTTTTTTGACTATTTTTCTTAAAATTAGGTGGGTGTACACAATTTTTTTTTTTTTTTACGATGTGTTCACTTTTTAAATTAATTAAAAATTAATATTAATAAAAAATATGAAAAATAGTGGAATACCATACATAGTATTTGCTAACTTTCTACCTAATAGATTTTTAAAATATTTTACAAAACTCAAAAATGGGTTGGGGGGTTGGTTATGCACGCACACACAATGTTATGTTATATTTGTGACACAAAAATAGGCACAGTATTTGTGCACAAAATAATTGACCTTTTAATCTTCACCATTTAAAATAAGTATTTTAGAAACTAGATTTCCAACACTACAATTCTTATTCTTATCACATTGTTAAAGTTTAAGCATATATATGCCAAACTATTAGTTGAAGTTCAATTTTTCTGATTTTAGGAAAAGGTGTCCACTTTTTCCCCCTTTGGGTCCCCCATTTTCATGCATTTACCCACAAGAAATCTTCAAATTCATCCCTACTCGATATTTAGGAGACAAAAGTGTTGGTTCCATTAATTAAGCGGACCCATAACATAACGATGTATGATCAAAAAGGAACTACAATCATTTTTGGACTACCTTTTCGATCCACATTATCCAAACATTAAATAACTCAAATCCCTAGATTGTTTTTGTATTGTAGATATTGCATTCAATTGGGATCAAAAACAAAACTGGTGACTACTACTTCATACAGAATATACCATGCTAAAGTTTTATGGCTAAGGAGTAAAGCCCCAAAACTTCTAGTATATGTGTTAGAAAGGGTTTTTGCCTTGGAACATATTAAAGTTATGGAAAACATGGATCAACTCTATTTGTTTAGTCAACAAAATAAGAACACATTTCCTTTCTTATTTTTTTTTTCGGTAGAGGGTTCACATTTGAGAGAAAAGCATTCTTCATGGAACATGATATTTTTGAAATTTTCAATCTTGACATTGAATCTCACTAGTTATATGGCCCAGCTAAGGTGATTAAATATAGGGTAGTGTTAAATAGGAACTCTGAAGTAAAATTCAACATAAAAGTAAGCCCATGGTAGGAATATTGAAAAACAAGGAATCTTGTGATGAGGTGAAATAGGTAATGGAAGAAAATGTTCTTGAGAAAGGAATTAGTTTTTAATCTGAAGTTATCAATAATTTTTTTGGGATTTCATCCATAGAAAGAGAAAAAGACGAGTATGAAAATCAATATCTTAATATATGATAATTTTTATAGAAAATATAACAATAAATCTTCTTATAAATGCTTACAAAATCTCAAAACGTGCATTTTTAATATGCGGGTTAGACGAGGTCAAAAAGAAAATGTGTTTTTGTCATAAGTAGTGACATAGGTGATATTAAAGCTACTTCAGAATTGGATGATATTGATAATTTACGTAGAGTTTTGTAGATGGTGGAATGTAGACATGTTGGTTTTCAAATAGGACTTTTAGAAGAGCAACATTCGGGGACAAGAAGTCCCTCCTCTTTAATGGGAGAGGTTCCCTTATTCAGACACGAACTTATTTACAAATATACAGAACGTTATTTTATGGTTGAACTTGGATACCACGAAAATGTTTTCCACAAAGATCATCAGTTACAAAAGGACTGAGGAAAGAGGGTACGAAGATAAGCAGAATAGCAAACGTTTGGAATTATAGATAACAGAATAATTCTTTACGAGTGTGAAGTTGCGGGAATTTAGAACAAGATTATTTGCATTAGTGAATATGATTAAATTCAAAGACACAAAGTTCTTCAAACGACCTTCTTGATTCATTAATCAAAGACACAAAGTTCTTTCTTGGTTGTGCAAGATCACCGTATTTGCAAAAGCAATCGGAGAGACTAACAAATCAGTACCAAATAATCTTCACAATACTAAAGGAAAACACAAAGATACGAGATTTTGATAGGAATGAATAGAAAGCCCTTTTGTATTGATACGTTCAAGATCTATTTACATTTTCCGAGAATATGCCAAGTTCTTCCTCCCCTCAAAATGGCGTGGAAAGGCCATTATATAGATTACAATTGATTACGTCTTGTAACCGTTTCTTTTAAATAAAGAATAGTTAAGTATCGCGGTTGCAATATCCTAACTAATTACAAGGAATACGAAAAGAATGGGAAGAAGAGAAAAGAAAGAAAGAAGGAGGAGATAGGTGGCCGGCTACGGGAGGGACCCACTTTCTTGAGAGTCGCTGCTGAACTTCTTGAAAGCCTCGGCTATGTCTGCCCACGTGGAACCGACGTGTTGGCTGCATCGAGTCCAAAATCCTAGACACTTCTCCATTTCTTTATCAAACTCGACGTGAGTATGATAATCTTTATTTGCTTCTTTAATGGCATATTGAAGAGAGCAAATGTCCTTCATCTTTTCTTTGGAGATGGTGCTTTCCTTGAACAGATCATTTTTGACAAAAGCTCTGAACTGAGCTTTGATTTCTTGCAGGGACAGGAAAGCACCAGAGTTTTCATCCTGAAGATGACAATGTATATCCTTGAAGGCAGCGACTGTCAGTGCTTTGAAAGCTTCTCCCTTCTGCCAACTATTCTTCATCTCTACCACAGCTTCTTCTAATACTCTGATCTTCCACTCCACGCTGTAGACCCAAGACTTTGATAAATTGTCTTTGGCATCATCAAAAATCTTGTTCGCCATTAAGATGTTCTCATCTCTTGTTGTCCCATGAGGCGGAGGTCTACTACGCGACTAGGAAGCTTTGGCCGAAAAGAGAAAGCTCGTACTTTTGACTTTGGGATATTTGGGACAAAAAGGTCACGAAGTGCGCGTTCGGGTGGTTCGTAGAAATTGGAATGACTTGCACAAAAGTTTCGGGACACTTGGAACAAAAACTTCCGACGGGCCCGAAGATAGGACAATTTCGGGGATTTCGGCCGATCGGGGAACAACTTGCACTTTGGAACTTGGGACAGTCGGGACAAAAATGTCCGACAGGCCCGAAATACATGCGAGAAAGGCCCAATACTTGGATTTCTTCAATTTTATGACTTAGGTACCTCAGAGAAAAGCACTTAGACTCAAAATTTTCAAAATTTGCTCTTGTTAGAGAGGGGAATTTTGAGTAGACAACAGCTGGCTCCTTCTGGGGATGACTTGACATAAATTCACTGAATGAAACAAGGCAAGAACTTAGACAAACTTGGTGTAGCAGACCAGTGCCTTATCCATTGGGCAAAAGGAGTCAAGGACAAACCAATACAAGGGCAACACACACAACAACAGAAGGGAAACACACCAAAAGCAGAAAAGCAGAAACACTGTACATAATATACAAAGGAACTCCCTAGTCACCTAGGACTTGAACAACTTCAAATACTGCCCACTATAAGGAAGTGGGAGGGGGGAACCATCCATGTAATCAAGATAGAAAGAGTTCTTACCAGCAAAGTGTCTTATCTTGAAAGGTCCAAGCCACAGAGAATCAAATTTTCCATGGCTACCACGAGGTTCATGTCTTTTGTCCCACAACAGCACGGTATCACCAACTTGGAACTCTCTGCTCCTAGCTTTCTTATCAAACAGAATCTTCACCTTCTGCTGGTGGGCAGATATTCTGTCAGCAACCTCCAATCTATCCTCGTTCAGTTTGTGCAGGTACATGATCCTTTTGTCCGTCAGCATCACTTTGAAACTAGTGTCTTGATGGCATTCATCGGTGCAGGTTGGTAGTTCCACTGTCACTGGCAATTGAGCCTCTACTCCATACACTACTTGAAAGGGGGACATTCCAATGGCTCTTTTAGGTGTGATCCTGTCTGCCCAAAGAGCATCATAAAGCTTCTTATGCCAGTTTCGCTGAGATTCGTTGACCAACTTCCTTATGATAGTCACCAGATTCTTGTTGGTAGATTCTGCTTGTCCATTTCCCTGGGGATAATAATCTGAAGAATGAGCCAGAGAGATGCCATACCCGTAGCAGAAATCCATTATCTCAGTTGAGGAGAAGTTTGAGGCATTATCTGTTACAATCTTGTTAGGTACACCATACCTAACCAAGATGTTCTCTTTGATGAAGTTGCATACTACTTCAGAAGTGGTGCTCTTGACTGGAATAGCTTCCACCCATTTGGTGAAGTAGTCAGTAGCAGTTAGCACATGAGTGTGTCCAGCGCTAGAAACAGGGTTGAGTGCACCAACGAAGTCCAGACCCCATTGTTGAAATGGTTCCTCAATCACAACTGGCTTGAGAGGCAAAGAAGCCAATTTAGGTCTTCCCACGAAAGTCTGACAGGCCTCACATTTATCCACCCACTTGGATGCATCTTTGAACAAGGAAGGCCAGTAATACCCTCCACGGAGTATCTTATGAGCTGTGACTGTAGATGAATAGTGCCCTCCACATGCCTGATCATGAAAAGCTGAGAGCAACTTTCTCTGTTGTTCCTTGTCTACACACTTCAGAAATCTCCCGTCCAAACCACGCTTGAACAAGGCATTTTCCCACAATACATATTGTGCTGATCTCAATTTAACAGTCCTCTTTTCTTTAGCAGTTAAATGAGAGGGGCATTCCCCGTAGGTGAGAAAATGGGTGATGTCAGCATACCATTCATCAACTGAACTCAGGAACAGAACAGTAGGAAGGTCAGCTTTCTTCTCCAATAACTCATGTTGGGCTCCTTCAGCAATGAGCTCGCAAAGACCTTTTCCCCGAACCAGCTTGGTTGGCTTGATATCAAGGTCATACTCCTGGACCTTAGCCACCCAGTTTCCCCTCTTGGATCCAAATTCTTGTTGCGTGAGAATTGACTTTACGTATCTGGGACCAAAGACCCGTAGAGTGAGAGTTGAGGATATAGAAACGGAGGCTGGCAGCGGCTTTGACTACTGCAAAGGCGTGCTTCTCCATCATGGTGTACTTTAGCTCATGGTTCTTGGGATATAGCTCATGAAGGCAATTGGTAGCTCATGTTTATCGAGAATCTTCACAGGTTAAGGCAATGAACAGAGTACTATCTCGTAGCGTAGCAATAGATAATGAAATCCTTGCTTTGAAATCGGGCGAGGCCAAAGCGGAGTTTTAGCAATAGCTTTCTTGATACCCTCAAAGGATTCCTTTCCTTCAGAAGACCAACCAAATGCTTGCTTTCCTTTCATCATCTGAGAAATATTCAAAGTTAATTCAGCAAAATCAGGGATGAATCTTCTTAGAAAATTGATCTTACCGAAAAAGGAATGCACGCCCTTTTTACTAGTAGGGAGAGGAATCTGTTGGATGGCTTGAACTCGTTCAGGATCAATCTTGATGCCATCCTTTGAGACAATGTGTCCTAATAGCTTTCCCTCTGTAACACAGAAGACAGATTTTTTAGGATTCAGGGAGATTCCATGCTCTCTACATCTCTGCAGAACTGTTTCCAGGTGATCGAAATGATCTGCTCTTGTCTTTGAAAACACTGTCAGGTCATCAAGGTATATGACAATACATTTCCCTTTCAAGCTCCCAAAAGCCAGATCCATAGCTCTCTGGAAAGTGGCACCGGCATTAATCAGCCCAAAAGGCATTCTCTTGTAGGCGAAGGTACCCCAAGGAGTTGTGAAGGCTGTCTTATGTTGATCAGCAGTATCAACCTCTACCTGATTGTATCCAGAAAAACCATCAAGCATAGATAACATCTCAGAGCCTGTTACCGCTTGCAAAATCTGATCCATCATAGGCAGAGGGTAGTTATCTTTCGAGAGAGGCTGATTCGGAGTTCTTGAAATCAACACGGATGCGGATCTCACCATTCTTCTTCCTAACAGTACAATGTTTGCAATCCAGTCGAATGGTGAATGGGAAAGATGATTTTAGCCTTGGCAAATAGGTTCTGAATCTCTGAAATATGGTTTCAGACTATCTTTGGGTTATCTTGCCTCCTTACTACGCTTGAAAGGCTTGATTCCTGGCTTGAGAGGGATAGAGTGCTGCATTTCTTTTGGCTTGAAGGCTTTTAGATCTTCATAAGAATAAGCAAGCACATCCTTATATTTCCTTAGAAGGTCAATTGCTCTTCTCCTTTCATCTGATGTGCAACACTTCCCGATATTTACCAGCTTCGGGCCATCAGAACTCCCAATATCAATCTTATCATACTCAGCTGATTGCTGAGGTCCAGTGGAAGCTTTAGATCTCACGTATCTGTCATGTTTATCAAACAACTCCTCCAAACTCACCAAACCTTTGGGAATCTTATTTCCTTTGAGCTTAATGCACCCTTCCTGATCAGTTTCTTCTCCTTGGGTGACGGCTTGGTCAGAAGACACGCTCTCACGAGGCAGGTTGTCACTTCCTTCGAAATACAGTTGTTCAAAATTGCCCTTGAGCTCCAGGAAGGAAAGCAAATGCTGGTCGTCGTTGAAGACTTGCCAGTTATTAGTATTGTCAGGGACACTAGGTCGGTGGACCATCTCAATAGTGAACTTATCCTGAGAGAATTCAGGATGAGGAATCAACAGTGACCCTGAGACAGCCAGTGAATCAGCTCTGCTGTTCTTTTCTCTGGGAATTGCTTCAATGGAGAAGGCATCAAGGAATTCAATTGAATCCCAAACCTGATTCCGATAATGCTTCAGCCTCCCGTTCTTTACCTGAAACAGGCTTCTGACTTGCTTCACAATCAGCTCTGCATCACCACGAGCCAAAATATTTTTAACACCTCGTTCTTTGGCCACTTGCAGTCCAAGGATGAGAGCCTCATACTCTCTTTGTGTTGTTAGTGTTCTCAACTGTAATTTAAATGAAAAGGGGTGCGGGCGGCCTTCGGTGATATTAGCGAGAACACCAGCTCCAGGCCGTAGAACAAGCGCCATCCAATTCTAAAATCCGAAACCATTGGGATCTTTAGGTGATATTTTGCAGGGTCGGATTTCATCAGGGGACAAAATCATGTAATTACCATGGCCCCTGTCCTCATAGAGTATTTGTGCCTTGGGATCATCTGTCTTCTGCACAATGTACTCGGACTGCTTCTCAGGTAGTAGCTTCTTCATTTGTCCATTGACAGGTATGAGAGCGTGTGACCAATCCATTTGAATCTCTCCACCCACATCTTTACTGAAGTTACGCACTTAGAACATTCCATAGGAAGGAGGAATGTCGGCTACTAGTATGGTAGCCAAGACTTTCTTTTCAGGTAAAGCAGCAAAAGCCACTTGTGCATCTTTAATCCTTCCCACCAAAGGTACTTCCTTACTTTCCATGGAGTAGCAAGATCCATAAGTACGAGTAAGGGTCAAGCCTAAAGCATGAGCTACTTTAGCGGGCATCACATTATACGAGGCTCAGGAATCTATGACACGATTCTTGAGCACTGTGGCCTATAAGGAGTTACATAGAAAGGCTTGATTTTGTCACAGCGAGTGTGACAGCTACTAGACTAGGGCGTGTGGTGCGAGAGGAGGTGTGGGTAAAAGGCCTTTGGAGGTGGTCTTGGAATGGGAATTCACAAATTGGATCATCTTGGCAAAAGATTTTGGATGGGTTTGGTAATATTCAGCCTCTGAAATTTGAACTTTGGTCCTTTTTAGATGATCTACAATGTCAAAGGATCCAGAGGTGGATGGTCCATCATCATTTGGAATCTTAAGCTTATCAACCCTAGGAGAAAAAGAAGAAGAAGCAACTTTGGGGCGCGGATTGGCGCGACTTACCTTTGGTGCGGATGAGGTAGGAATAGGAGATCCTCTTACGCAATTACAGGAATAGTTGCAGGTTGCTCTTTGGACTTCTTCAGGGGTTGCGTCACCTTTTCCCTCTGATGTGTCTATTCCCGAGTCATGACAGCGAAGGATTCGCTGTTCATATCTGCTACCACTTCATCATAGTCATCTGCATCATCAATGCCTTCAGTGGTAAAGAAATTGACTCGAGATCCCTCGGGTTCTTCTGCCTCATCATCGAATTCCTCCAGGAACTCCTCACAAGCTTCGTTATCATCTTCCTCGGCTCTTGACCTCGCAAGTTGCATTCACGGGAACTTTGACGGAGGTCCTTCAAGTGCCGATCTTGTGTGGGGAGTTGGCAAACCAGTTTCACGGGTTGAAAATTTCTTCTCGGAACATCTGCATACGGTGCATGCTGAGCTAATTGTTTCTTTATAGCTACTAGATCATTTGCAAGTTTCTGGACTAATGGATCAGTATTGGGTCCAGAGGTGGAAGAGGAAGAAGCAGCAGATTTAGATTTGGGAGGATCTCTCTTCAACTTCCCTGACATGATTAGGTCATCCTCGACACTAACAGCCAGTTCTTGATCCAGAATTAACGTTCCAAGATTAGCCCTTCTTAGAGCATAACTGACTTTAGGCGTTTGGGCATTCAAAAAGAAACATTTTTGGATTTGATCAACCGGTCGAGTATTCACAGGAATTTTGTTGATCAGTCTGTTGAATCGTGCCACAAATTCTCTCATGGGTTCCGATGGATCTTTCTTTATTTGAGAAATCTGGGCAAGCAGTGCATGCACATCTTCTGCCGGCTTGAAACGGCTTTCGAACTGAGTTCTCATGGTATTCCAGTCGATGATGGCACCAGCCGGAAGGTGATAGAACCAGTCAGCAGCATTGTCTGCCGCGTCTCGGCGACGCAGGTCTTGCGAGGCGTCTTCATGTTCAACCCCCAAGACTCCACACGCAACTATGAAGGCTGCAATATGTTCATCAGGGTGCACTTTGCCGTCACCTTTGAATTTGGGGAAGTTCTTTCGGTTACCTCTAGGTAACTCATGCAAAGGCTGAGTGAGGGCCAGGGGCCCGACACGTTGACCCCATGGTACTTGTGCCATTCTTCTTGGAAATACGGTTCGGAGGGGAACTGTAACACCAGCAAGGATTAAAGCTTGTAGATTAGGACTAGCAGGTTCTGAAGGAACGCCACACGTAGGACTTCTTTCTCGAACAGGTGGAGTGCTCGTTGAACGAGTTCTTCTATTTGAAGGGAAAGGAAAACCCTGTTGCTCCAAAAGCTGAAACTGAGAATCTTCGATACCAAGGGCCCTTCTCCCTCGAGTGAAACGCGGAGTCGCCAGATCAAAGGATGATCAAAAATTATAGTCTTTGGAATGCGATTTTCCCAGTAGTGCCGCCAAAAACTGTTGGTTTTCAAATAGGACTTTTAGAAGAGCAACGGTCGGGGACAAGAAGTCCCTCCTCTTTAATGGGAGAGGTTCCCTTATTTAGACACGAACTTATTTACAAATATACAGAATGTTATTTTATGGTTGAACTTGGATACCACGAAAATGTTTTCCACAAAGATCATCAGTTACAAAAGGACTGAGGAAAGAGGGTACGAAGATAAGCAGAATAGCAAACGTTTGGAATTATAGATAACAGAATAATTCTTTACGAGTGCGAAGTTGCAGGGAATTTAGAACAAGATTATTTGCATTAGCTGAATATGATTAAATTCAAAGACACAAAGTTCTTCAAACGACCTTCTTCAGATTCATTAATCAAAGACACAAAGTTCTTTCTTGGTTGTGCAAGATCACTGTATTTGCAAAAGCAATCAGAGAGACTAACAAATCAGGTACCAAATAATCTTCACAATACTAAAGGAAAACACAGAGATACAGAGATTTTGATAGAGAATGAATAGAAAGCCCTTTTGTATTGATACGTTCAAGATCTATTTACATTTTCCGAGAATATGCCAAGTTCTTCCTCCCCTCAAAATGGCGTGGAAAGGCCATTATATAGATTACAATTCAGTTACGTCTTGTAACCGTTTCTTTTAAATAAAGAATAGTTAAGTATCGCCGGTTGCAATATCCTAACTAATTACAAGGAATACGAAAAGAATGGGAAGAAGAGAAAAGAAAGAAAGAAGGAGGAGACAGGTGGCCAGCTACAGGGAGGGACCCACTGTCTTCAGAATTCGCTGCCTGAACTTCTTCAAAGCCTCGGCTATGTCTCTGCCACGTGGAACCGACGTGTTGGCTGCAGACTGAGTCCAAAATCCTAGACACTTCTCCATCTCTTTATCAAACTCGACGTGAGTATGATAATCTTTATTTGCTTCTTTAATGGCATATTGAAGAGAGCAAATGTCCTTCATCTTTTCTTTGGAGATGGTGCTTTCCTTGAACAGATCATTTTTGACAAAAGCTCTGAACTGAGCTTTGATTTCTTGCAGGGACAGGAAAGCACCAGAGTTTTCATCCTGAAGATGACAATGTATATCCTTGAAGGCAGCGACTGTCAGTGCTTTGAAAGCTTCTCCCTTCTGCCAACTGTTCTTCATCTCTACCACAGCTTCTTCTAATACTCTGATCTTCCACTCCACGCTGTAGACCCAAGACTTTGATAAATTGTCTTTGGCATCATCAAAAATCTTGTTCGCCATTAAGATGTTCTCATCTGTTTGTCCCATGAGGCGGAGGTCTACTATGCAACTGCTCCAGATTTTGAGTTCTTTATCCATGGTATTGATAGTGGAGGAGAGCTTCAGTTGCATATTACTCACCTTTTCATAGAGCTTGAAAGCTTCATCGATGAAGTTTAACCCAGCAACAAGCATGTCATCCACCATGGCTTCGATAGCTCTGCCATAAACAGAATACTTGTGCATATCTTTTATACTTTGCACTTCATCTTGGCTTAGTATTACAGGAGGAGGTAGAGCAGTCAAAGGGGTGGGATCCAAAACTTTGTCCTTAGATAGAAGAGACTTGATGAAACCTGTAAGAACTCGGGCTTGCTCTTCCAGCTGTTCGATAGTTTGCTGTCCTTTTCCACTCTCCCAATAACTCTTGTGACTGTTTCCTGGAGGTTATGGATCTCACCTTCAGGGGTAGATTCTCCCATTGGGATTCTCAGTAGCTCCAAGTCAGATACTTGCAAGTCCTATTCTGATTTGTCCATTGCAGCTTGGCAATCTCCGTGAATTGCTGACCTCGAGTATCGAGATACTATTCTCGAGGTGGTTCTTGCTTTCTTGGCACGGGAAGGCGTGGTGCCCAACATGGTCTGCAACAAAGATCAAAATTTGGTCCCAAGTTTTGGGAGGATGGTTTTCTCTTCCTTTTGTCAACCAAGGGTTGCACCCATGCAAAAGAGGAAGAAGAATCTGCAGGAGAAGCAAGGGGACCAAGAGACAGGGAGCTCATGACACTCAGGGTCTGTGCAGCTGTTGACTCAAGCTGGGATGTGGAAGGAGCACTGGAGACAATGGCAGTAGAAGAATCAATAGCACCTGGAAGTTCAGTGCTCTGGACCTCCTTGTCTTTATCTGTTGGGTCCTCAGGAACATTTGTAGGAGTTGGCCTCTCACTTTCTTCACTTTCACTGAGGATGATGATGTTCTCTGGTCCGATAGGCAATTCTGCCTGTTTCTCCTGAAGATCTCTTTCCACCGGTTCCTTCTTTACTTCCTTGAGCTTCTTCTTATATACCTGAGTGGATGGAGAAGGAGTAGATTCCACAGGTCCCTGAGCTGCTGAGGCAGGAGGGGTTTTCTTTGGTGTTTCGGACCTTGGAACTGGTGCTTCTCTTATTGGTGTCGATTCATCCTTGGAGGAGGATTCTCCCGAGTGCCTCCTGAATTCTCGGACCTTCTTATTGAACCAAACCTTAGTCCTGACTAAGACTGGAGCAAGGATTTCAGCCAAATCATCCCTCTCTTTTCTGTTCCAATCCAGGTCCTCCAGAGGGGTGTGCTTGATCACATTTTCATACTCATATGAGTATAGCTCAGAATTATCATCTTCGAGGCCTTCAGGAACTTGGTACAGACCGAGTTCTTGAATCAATTGTAAGGAGAACCTGCCATAATGCCTTCTTCTGGCCTCAAAGTCGTCTGCACAGTCAGCCCAGTAGTCTTCTGCATCTGCCACATGGTGATAGGCTATCTTGATATTCTGTTCAATAAACTTCTTCAAGTCAAAGCAGGTTCTTGGCTTGAAGAAATGAACGGTGATAGGGACCAAAGTTCTTTCTATATTCTGGGCATCCAGGGCTGTTTTACATGTGTAATTTCCCAGAGAGATGGGAAAGTGCAAGCCAGAAATCTTCTTGTCTCTGCAAGTTCTGTGCAACTTGTCCAGTTGCCTGCATATTTCGATCAAGGCCATCTTGTCATTGCAGAACATGGGAAGCCGCAGAGGAGTACTCTCATAACCAGCAAGCCTGATGTATGAGAACTTCCTGAATTGGATGAAGTAGGCCCCATACCGTGATATCAAGTTCATGGCTTCATCTGAAAACCTCCTGGCGGTGTCACCCTCGAGCAATCGGACCACGTACATAGTGAAAGCATCATTAACCCTTCTGAAATTGCGGTTGCTGGTCTCCAAGGTAAACTGCGGGCAATAGGCATACACTGGGTTGCCTTTGTGGGCGTCTATATATGAGAATCCAAACCATTGCCTTGATGCTGCTAGAGTATACATCAGATATGAAGTCATGAAAAACTTCTTTGTTTGCAGCACGTTGGATAGCTGCTCCGTCAGATTCATGCTGATGATCTCAGCCCAGTTGATATTTTGTGTACCCTCGCACACCATACTGATGAGCGGGCACATCCAGAAATGGAACTCGCTGGTGGAAGGCAAACCCATGACCCGAGCCAGCAGTATTATGAAATCTGACAGTTCTTCGTTGAAGTCTGCTCGGATGAGGGTTTTGGTGAGGCGGGAAGCTCCCTTCTTAGGGTTTTTTAGCCAGGACTTCGCCACTCGTGCTCTGTACTTGTCACTGTCTTGATCGAACATGGCTTGCGCTTGGGCTTGGGAAACAACTATGGCATTGTCCAATTCCGGGATCCTCAGAGCGGCAGCAATGGCGGCAGCGTCTAGCCTGGCGATGAGCTCCCCATGTACGTTTGTCAATTCACTTGAGGCGGGGTCGAAGTGAGCTCCGCATGCAAGCACTGTATCAGCACACTGTACTGAAATTGGGAATCCTCCAGCGTACGCCAAACCACTGTCATGAATTGTCTGAGCCATCGGTGAGGGATTTGCATCTTCCATCCTTGCCCAAAAATCGCTGAAATCGAGATGTCGGGCCTCGCTATCTCCAATGTTGCTTACAGCAGACTCGAGTGGAGAAATCTGTTCTTGTCCTTGAAATTTGATCTTCATGTCGATAGTTTCAGGGGAACAAGGTTGCAAACTAGACTTGGAATGGAATTACAGAAGCAGAGGAACGTGCGCAAGTTTGTAAGCGGCAAGGGTTTGAGCAAAGGATAACAAGGAAGATGTGAGAAAATGCAAAGGGGAAATGTTCATTATATAGCCGTTTGGGGAGCGGAGTGAATTCAATGCGCATTTAATTACGCAACCACCAATTTGAAAAGCGTCTAAGTATGGATGACACTAGGCACGCTTGGGACATGTGAGACGCGAATGCGCGAAACACGCGGCTCGGGCGAAATGGAGAGAGAATGCACAAAAAGCTTTTGGAACAATTGGGACGAAAATGCGCGAGGTACGCGGTTCGGACATTTCGACCGAAATTGGAACAGCGGGCCCGTTTGGACTTGGGACTTTTGGGACAGAAAGTTCCGGAGTACGCGGTTTGACCGGCTCGGCCGAAAATGAAGCGGGGCGCATTTTTTCGGTTTGGGACAAAGAATTTTGAAGTACGCGACTAGGAAGCTTCGGCCGAAAAAGAGAAAGCTCGTACTTTTGACTTTGGGATATTTGGGACAAAAAGGTGCGAAGTACGCGGTTCGGGTGGTTCGGCCGAAATTGGAATGACTTGCACAAAAGTTTCGGGACACTTGGAACAAAAACTTCCGACGGGCCCGAAGATAGGACAATTTCGGGGATTTCGGCCGATCGGGGAACAACTTGCACTTTGGAACTTGGGACAGTCGGGACAAAAATGTCCGACAGGCCCGAAATACATGCGAGAAAGGCCCAATACTTGGATTTCTTCAATTTTATGACTTAGGTACCTCAGAGAAAAGCACTTAGACTCAAAATTTTCAAAATTTGCTCTTGTTAGAGAGGGGAATTTTTAGTAGACAACAAGACCATACCTCTAAGAAAAGAAGTGATTAATCTTATTGTGAAATTGAGTATGAACTATTTCCTCCCCTTATAGATGTAGAGTACTTATAAAAACTTAGTCTTACTTGAATGCATAAAAAAACATATGGTACAAAGGAAGTTATAGCCTAAAATGGGTTGCGAGGTTGGTGGTTTGGGTTTAACATAACAAGGAATTTGGCATGAATAATAGATTTAACTTTGAACAATCAATGAATATGTTATGCATTGGATCTAGGAGAAATGACCCACTTCATATAAGAAGTGGTGGTTCAATTCAATTTATTTCATCTTTACATCCTATGAGAAAGTTTTAGGTTAGTGTATGGCTATTAGAAAGAGTGTTAGAGGTAGTAGTAGTGGCTCGAAAGGGCCACAACAATAGATTATTCAAAAGAGGTATATAGAGATAGGTACTTAGAACCAAAGAAGATCCCGAGAAGAGGAAAATGACAATGAAAAATACAAGTAATATTTTTCTTAGTATCTTCACATTAAATGATATTTTTAAACCAAGTAGTGGAAACCCCTCCTAATAGTACTATGACTGGTTCAACTAAGAAAATGACAATTTCTTCTTCTTCATTCAAGTAATAGATTACTCCAACAACCTTATTTTTTGGTTACAAAGTTGATTTTACAAAGAAATCGAAAGAGAAAAAGAAAAAAATGCTACAACTAGATCCTGCCAATTTAGATCTTTCAACCACCAAGGTTCTTCCTACATATACCCCTTATGCAAATACCATGGAGAAAATATATGTTGTGCCTAAAGTTAACAAACCATATGATCAAATATTTTGTGTTGACTATGAAAAAAGAAAACATTCATTAGATTTTAGTGGAATGAAAAATTTTAGAAGATAAATGTATCAAAAAGGAATAATGATATGTTATACATGTCATTTATAAAGACATAAAAACTAATTTGAATAAAAAAATACAAAATCTAGAGGAAAATTTGGTAAACAAAATAGAAAGTATGAAAGTGACATTTAATAAGACTCATGACTTATGTAAGAGTATAAAAACATCTTCTTCTATATCTATGATCACTATGATTGAACAAGTAGTGGTGGAACTAGAAGAAGTGAAGACAAAGCTAGAGAAAACCAAAACAAAATGTAGTAAGGTATAATAGAAGTTGGGTGAAGTTAAAAAGAAGGTGAAGTAGGAGTTCAAGAAAAAGTAGAAAATTTGGAACCAAAACTATAGGAGGAGAAAAGACACAATGAAAGATTGCAAAAAGGAGTTAGAAAACATTAGAAAGAAAATAATTTATTGCAGAACCAAAGTATCTAAATTTAATTAAAAAAAAAGGATTCATATAAAAGATAACATTTAGAGGGAAATAAATAAGAAAAATGGTTATTTCATTACAATATTTGAATTCACATATTGTTTGCAAATCTCTCTGTCAAGGTTCAAAATAAATATCTAAAAGAAGAAAAAAAGTGATTTCTTCAAGAGAGGATACAAAAAGGAAAATTTTGGAAACTATATACAAAATAAGTGACATTGGATTGCCATCAAAATGAATTCAACACTGGAATGATGATTCAACAAAGGAATAATATATCATTCAGAAGTGTGTGATGTTAAGTGAAGCACAAACATTGTTAAATAAGTGTCAAAAAATGATATAGGAGATGTATAGAAAGGTAAAAGAACTCACAAATATTGAATTTCCAATTCCTTTTAAAAAAACAAAGAAATTCATTATAAATGATGTTTTTGAGAGGAATATGAAGGAAAAAATAAAGCAAGATAAGAAGTAATTTCCTGAGAAACTAGATGAGGCCTATTTTTTTGGTCACATCAAACCATAGATAACATTATTAGTAAGTTCGATTTTGCATAATACAATAAGGGCAATATACCCTCTCATTTATGACTTGGTGAAAATTATACATATGAGTCACTAAGAGTTACAAAAATTATAATTCCAATAGATGAAGAGTGGAACATGCTACAAAATTTTTTTAATTGATAAAGTGGGTTGAGGAAAACAAAACGACTTTATTAGCCAGAAACAAACAACGACTACAGTTGCTTTCCAACTTACAAATGCATCTAGAAAAGCTAACCATACAGAAAGATTATCCCAAAATTACTTCCCACCGTGCGATGGAAAATAATCTTCGATGCTGCCCATTCGTCCCTTTTTATTTTTCCTTTTCTTTACTTCTTGCCACTTTCCAAGGTTAGACGCAATAACCAGTGCCAGTTCACTAGAATTCTCCACAACCATCACATTTTCTGACACTGAATCCCGGTTTGATTCCAAATTTTTGGATGTATGCCCCCTTTTTATTCCACCTACTACCAAGTGGTTTCCCTACATTCCCTTCTCTGAGTCATCCTGCTCTGAAGCCATTTTACCACCTGTGTTAGGAGTGCTCATATTATCTTTAAAATTCGAGGCGGATACCAAATCCAGATTTACAAAACCCCAGCCACTAGATGAAGACGATCCATTCTTTTTTACAGATTTTTGATTCTTATTAAAAGGGCAAGAATCTTGTAAATGACCCATTTTTCTACATATTCTACATCGAAATGCAAGTATTCTCATAGTCTAAGACCTGTGAATGCTGAAAATTACCAAATTTAAGATTAATTCGGTCAGGTATTCCTTTGCTCAAATCAATTTCCATGCACATTCGGGCATACAAACACATACCCGAATGTGTTCTATCTAAATCCTCTTTAATAAACTTACCCAGAGCATTTCCGATATCTTCTAGGGCATACCACAGATGTAAGGGGAGATTAGGCAGCCTGACCCAAACGGCATTTTGGCCACCGAATAAGTATTCGGATTGAAATATGGAAACCATGGAGTTAAAAATAGACCCGCATGTCCCCAGAACCAAGGACCACCTATCAAACAACGTTGATAATCTTCAGATTCCCTAAAATGGACAACAAAAAATCCCTTGGAATAGAGAGATTTCACATTTATTGGTCCAATTTTTGAAGACCCACTGATATAATGCAGAGGAGGAAGGCCAAAATCCATTAAACCTACCAATCACTACATCCCGAGATAAGTTTTTGAAATATTCCTCAACTTCTGGGTTCTCGATGGTTAACGAAGGAACATCCTTAGCCAAATCGACCAGGTAAGTCTGAGTGCATGATGCTTGTCTTCTCGGGAATTGTCCTCCTCTGTTAGCTAGTGCTTCTTTGAAAGAGGAAGATTTATGGGGCTGAGCCAAGCTGCCATTACCAGAAGCCCCAACCCCAATCTTCCTGCTACAATCATTTCCCAACCCACTTGTCTCGGACGAAGGTGGATTTTTATTTGAAACCCTAGGATTAGGGCACGGATTCGCAGTGAGATTTATCCCGGTTGCCATGGCACTGCTCTCCTCTACCGGCCCGAAAACCATCCAACCCTAGGTGAGCCCAATCGAATCCCCTTTCAGCACGATTCTCCTGTTTCCTCCCAGCGGCCTCTCCATTATTCATAGCCTTCACATTTTTTCGATCCATTTTTTTGACATGCTACAAAATATTATGTGTAAGGGTTTTAAATATTAAATAGAAAAAATATAATTAGTTAAGAGTAATTTATCATAAAAAATTATTGTATTTGTTTTACTTTTCAAATTTGTTTGACGTAGGAGGTGTATCAACATAAATGATTGAGGAATGGTGTTATCTTTGATTTCAAGATAATGGTTCATATAAGTCTCTCTTAACCAATGCATATCAGTTTTGCACTATCTTGCTTCGAATATGGGATTCTTACTTAAGTCAAACTATGGAATATGGTTGGAAACACATCTTACATGGATATTTGACTGATAACATCATGTATAGTAACTTCAAGTTTAATGATTTAGCATCAATTGGGAGTTACTCTTGTGAAATGTATTATGAAGAAAATATTGAAATGTAAGCATTCAGACTAGTAGGTGACATGGATAAGATTATATTAGAAATAAAAGGTACATAATGTCGTAGGATGAAATAGTCTAAGTTTTGGAATAAGAGGAATTAGTCTAGGTTTGAAAAGAGGAACCATGCAATAACTATGAATAATCAACAATTTTCTAGCAATGTACGTAGAGAATTTCTTTCTTTTTTACTCAGTGTAGAAAAATTGAAGAAACAAGAAAAATATAAAAATATACACATGATAGAATTTTTCTTTCATTCCATCATCCAACTCCTTCAAATTTTCATTCCAAATAATCTATAAATTGATTCAAGGGTTCAATAACACTTCTAATGCATGTTTGGAATAAATATAAATAAAGATTCAAGAAGAAGATATTATTTGAAAAATGTAACATCTATTTGAATATATTATTTGAACATCTATATCACATGTAAACGAATGAAAGATTCTAATTTTCTATTGTTGGAACATCTATATTATTTTATTTACCATTTCTTTGAATTTATTGCCATTCCTCTAGTGTATTAAATCCGTCCTTATTTTCAACAAGGTCATGTGATGTGTTAGTGGCCCATTGTTATTAATCCATAACCTTTCATTAATCGAATTTGATATTTGCAAACCACCGTCATAGGGAAATTCATTCACTGTGTACTATGATGTGTAAATTATCAAACAATTCTATAAGGTGTGGTGATTTGAGACAATATTAGAGACAATAATTGACCAAATTGTCTCAAATTGAAACAATAAAAAAGTTATACATTGTCATGAAAGTGGTTATCTCAGTAATTATTGTATCTCTAGAGACAATATAGATTAATACATATTTTGTCTCTTGAGATACAATATAATTTGTGTCTCTTGAGATACAATATCATTTTCGTCTCTCTGAGACATTATGAATTATAATTTTTTTCTCTCTAGAGTCATTACAAATTTTAAATTATTTCTCTTTAGAGCCATTATCTTTAAAGTCAATAAAAATGTAATTAATAAATAATTTGAATTGCAAAACAAAAAATAACTAATTAATTTTTTCTATTGTAATCAATATATACATATCTTCAATGGCACTAGAGCAACTGGTAATCAATATTATAAATAAAATATAATTTTTGTTGAATCTTGTGACCACAAATGTTTCCAAAAATAATTTATTAATATAAAAAAGAGACAACAAAAGGGGTTCCTAAATGTTGTTAACCCTTGACAAAGAATGCATGACAAATAATGATAAAAATTGATATATCTTGAAAGTGCATTGTTTTTTTGATAATGAAAGAGGGATTCTTATCCAAGGTCCTCATGCGTTCTATTCCATAGAAAAAAATGATAACATAGTTATCATTGCACACAATACGTTGGAAGAAATGATTAAGAAAATAGAATAAAGTATGGAGAAGAATGTGGTAGAGTAGAGACGAAGGGTATAATCTTGATTTATAGTATGAAATCCAACATTCAATCTTGGATTTCATATTTTTCAATCATTATATACCTTTTTCGAGACAATTTATTTTTGCATAGGGCTACCTTCTCCTTACTTAGACAAAATTAAATTTTATACTACAATCAAACCAAGCTCCAATGTTCTAGAAGACTCTACCAGGGGTATCCCATTTATTGAACTTGTTGCAAAGATAAGTTTCACATGATAATCAATATATCCATGCACAATAAACTATGAAAATAGTTTCAGACACAACTCAATAATAAACGATTAAGTTAACGAGAGAGACAATGAATGTACCCTAAACCAATGTAGCCTATAAATCTAAACAAATTAGGATTTTTACATTATAAAGGTATACTCTAAAATTTAATAAGTCGACCAAAAATGTTCCATATTTTTTATCTCTTCCCTAAACATTTGGGGTTTATAAAATGTCATACTATTTTTCCTAAATTTAAATAGAAATAAATAACATCTTGCATGGGATAATTATGTGATAATGTGGTTATCACATAATTATCCCATGCGATGTTATATATTTCTAAAAAATTCTTAGGATATAGAAAACTTATAGAATCTCAAGGGCTATGATATTTCTAACTAAGGTAGGAATACTACTTGTTAATCATTTATTTTACAATTTTTTATATATACAACATGAACTAAATGTAAATAACAAGATAAAATAACAATTTATAGAAGAAATAAGAAAGTGAAGAATCATATTATCACTTATAAGTGTATGATTAAGGTGGTAGAGAGTAGTTGTAAACTAATATATTTAATGAATAGGGTGAGGGAAAACATAAATAAACACTTGAAGCATATGCATACTTTAGCTTTTAGATGTGCATAATGAATATGTTAAAAATATTCAATAGAACAATCACATAACATATTCACTGTCATTTAAATTTGTAATGCTTTCACTTCTTATTATAAATAAGATCTAAGTTGGTAATATAATTCAAAAAATACCAAATGAAACTAGTTTTGTTTAGTCATTATTTGTTTTTTTTTGTTAAAGGTGTCATTATACCACTGAAAGTGTTAACCATAAAAACCAATTTTTAAGGATAATACACACATAAATTGAAGGAAAATTCACATCACTTGCAGATGAGTAAAATAATTAAAAGAAAACAAGGGGAGGAAATAGGAGTTTGTAAGACCAAGTTATGAACTAAGTTTTATAAAGTGTCACCTGCCTTTGCAATTAGAGTAAGATTGCTACATTTTCTAAACGATGAAAGGAAATTTCATGCCCGAATCATCACAATAAGATCACTTCACTAAACCTCTAAAATTTGACCCATTAATGGAAAATAAGTAATGCAACTAAATGGAAATCACTATCTAAAGCCAAAACACCTAAAATTAGATAAACAATCACACTACTTTTAGTGATCAATATCAATAAAGAAATAAATGCTCATTTTAAGTGAATGGAAGAATATGTATAAAAACCTAAATATTCATTGATTAAAAGCTACCAACTTACCATTTGCACTTAGAGCACTAACATCACATGAAAGTGACTTTTTTAATGTTCAATTATAAAGTCCCTCAAGTGATACTTGGAATGAATAAATAACATATTCTCATCTTCTCTTCCTACATCCTCCTCTCGATGGATCCATCTTCATAACATCAAATTCAAAAAAATGACTAAAATCGAAAGAAATGGAAGTCAAATACAACTGAAGGATCATTTGCATTATAAAAAAATTACCTCCAAATCTTCTAGCAAAGTAGTTGTTGTGGGAAAATCACAACACCTTTTAATTATTGCAGTGCGAATAATTAGGTAGTTAGTGTGATTTTTCAAACATGGAGCTATCCTAAAGTGTTAGAATTTGTAAATGAGATAGCCCTCCTAGGAGAAGGTCGATTCTTAATCCTAACCTAGTTCCAAACTACTCTAAAGTGTAGAGAATGGCTAATCTAACCCTACTCTAATGATTTCCAAGGGGACAAGGATAAAAGTATTGCATGAAAATTAAATCTACTATAAGGGAAGGTGATGCACCAAGAAGGAATGTTGAACAATATGAACTACACATGGATGAAAGAAAGTAGATTTGAGGAGGATGGTCTAGTACCACAGATAAAAACACATGTTGTAAAACCTATTTTCCAATAAATGCAACACTACCAAGACCTTGCAATGAAAATATAACAATGCACAATAACCTTGCATGGAATGAAAAGACTCGAAATTTGCAATCAAACAAAAAATAGTGTTGCAAACATCCACAAATATATTTTTATTACTTTAATAAGTTGATATAATTCATTACATTTAGGGGCCAAAAGCACAAATTTTCATTACAATGTTCAAATAGGGAGGTTTGAAACTCCTCGATTTCTCATAAACAAGAAATAAGGGAGGGGAAAATGAAAAGTGTCCAACCTCTTTTTATGTGCCCCTCGTTACAATTTATAGAAGAAAATTAGTGTGAGAGAGAATATAAAGTCCCAAATTTTTCTAAAAGACAAAAATAATCATTATTTTCCTACAATGGTTATGGGAAGATCTGCAAACCCCATGATTGTACTTTGCCTTCTATAAGAAGAAATGAGTTCGTGCTTCATTCAATCCATCACCGCACATGGGTATGGCATCAATTCTTAAAAATTCGTCATGATTTCACACCCACATAACTCAATAATTTCCCATTTCTTATCATCCCATGGCATGGGGCTTTAAAATACCTTTCTAATGACTATAAATTTGTCAAAAATGGATGAGTGTAAGAGAAGTTATCATCATTTTTCTCTAGGTTGTTTCTTTGAGATCATCCAAAACCTACCCCCTCATCTATCAAATTTACACTCTCCATTGGATTCCCCTCTAAATTTCCTTTCCAACAAGTATAATTTCATCAAATTTGTCTTAGGGAAAATAAAGTTATGCCAAAATTTGTGAAGGTCACTTCTTTGGCTCTAAGCTCACTGTTGAGGTCCACCCTCGAATGTAGTCTCACGCTTACACGCAACTAACTTAGCCTGGCTCGGTGCCAAACACGACTCCCACAAACCACTACATTGGAGTGTATGAGAAGTTATGATCATTTTCTCTAGGTTGTTTCTCTAAGCTCATCCTCAACCTACCCTCCTCATCTATTGAATTTACACTCTCCATTGGATTTCCTTCTAAATTTACTTTCCAACAAGTACAATTTCATCAAATTTGGCTTAGGAAAATAAAGTTATGCCAAAATTTTTGAAGGTCACTTCTTTGGCTCTAAGCTCACCTATTGAGGTCCACCCTTGAATGTAGTTGGCTGCTTACACACCACTAACTTCTCCTAGCTTGGTGCCCAACACGACTCCCACAAACCGCTACAAATCTTGGTGCATTACTTAAAATGGCTCGAGACCTCGATTTTAGGTTTTAGAGTTTATTTGCTTCGAACCTCCATCCGCCCGAGCTTGGTCTCCGAACAGGAATTCAAAACAACCAACTCACCCCAAATTTCAGATTTTCATGCATTACAACATCAAAAACTCCTACATGCTATTTCAAAGTTCTCACCTATAGATTTCTGAAAAAACCATCTTCCAACCTCCAAAGGCCACGTCACACTCCAACCGAGATGACTGAGTTGACCTCAAAAACCCCGAATTTCAAATTTTTGAGGTTTCGGGCCTTCAGATTTCTTTTTTAATGTGATCACTCACACCTTGTTGAGTTTTTAAACAAAAATTCCCCAGAATTCTTAATCCTTCGAACTCAAGATCTCACCTCGATTTTGACCCGACCCCAACATTGACCTCCAAAACTACTCGTCACTATCTAGCCACAAGTCAAACCTCGACTTTCACCTTAGCTCAAATAGTTGAGCTTCTCTATGAATGTCACAAAGAGTCTCTTTCTTGACCAAACCCTAATTATGGCTCCCGTTTGTGAGTCAAAGTCGGCCCCTCATGCTCCCGCATGCCATTTATCTTTTCCATCTATATGCATGGTTTGATATTTTCTCCTCATGGTCGCTCGTTATTGCTCTCATCGATCATAGCTCATGCCGAACTAAGTCCATTTCCATCTCACCCGCGAATAATACTTCCTAGGTCCTTGATTAATCACTCAACTTCCTCGTATTATAATACAGGCCCGATGAGCCATTGCATGAGTCCCCAAATCTTCGCCACCGTGGCCCCTCTCGTATTTTGCGCCACATTGAGCCATGTTGGCGTCCCGACTTGGTTCCAATTTGGTCAACCCCTTTTCTTCCTTTGCACCATTTATCGACCATGAACTCGGCCTCATGAGCTATCTTTGTGTTGGCTCGACTCGGGCATGAACTCACCCTAAGATCGATTCTTGTTGCAAGCTCCGGTGTGCATTGTTCTAGCTAACCGTGAAGAGCTCAAAAAATGATCTCCGAGCTTGGCTCACACAACTCTCACCCCTTCACCAATCTGATGGGATTTTGATATCTCACTCCACTACATCACGCTTCACTTGAGATTGGATGGGTCGAGCTCCTCATGCCAACATCGAGCCTTTACCCACCGATCTCGTCGAGTTAAGTCGAGTGAGTTGGCTCCCTTTTTGCATTGTTGAGATATGAGGAAACTTACCTCCTCTCGAGACCCCGCAAGAATCTTGAAGCTCACTCTATTAAGTAGCTCGCTGACCTACTTGGTGAACTCTCTTCAATTGGGTCACCTTTGGATGCGTTTTTAGAAAATTTATCAATTTTATGTAATTTTTCTAATTATTCTCAAATTTTTCATGCCGTAGACTATGAAGAATCTACTTTAAGCTTAAGGACTTGATTTTCTAATTTCCTATTTTCATCTTGTCTTTAGATGGATGTGGGCCCATGCGGCTCGTCTTTCCTTCCTTTTCCAAGCTGATATCTAGGTTCAAAACCTAGAAGAGGAAATAATCGTATTATGATCCCAACACTCCCGAAGCTAATCGACATTTCTCTGAAATACCTGGATGTATTATACAAGCTCAAATTAACCTTTTAGGTCCCTTATCCAATGCTTGGATCCTACCTATCTCTGTTGTCCAATGGATAACAATAGTATTGGAAAATATCAAATGGTCATTACCTACACCCCCACCCATTTCTTCTTTACGCACACTCTTGATATTGACCATAAATTCCTCTCTTCTATGGATTATTGACAACCTCATATGCTTGTACAAGTTACTATAACTACAATTGAAACAATATTAGTATGACCAGAAAACTGTCATGAATATGAAATAAAATTCTTACCTAGGTTATCAAAAAGTGATACGGCATTTAATTAATAAATAAAAATGACAACTCTACTAGGAACTAAATTTTTATTTTCGATATTCAATTCAATTTAACAAATAACCTATACAGATATTTTAAATAAATATATCTCGAAAATTCTTAGAGATATGTTTCTTATTATTGATCATGGATATTCAACAAACCACGTTAACTCTATTACATTCTCTATGAATTTCCCATGGATTAGTCAAAAATGACATCAATCTATATGAAAAAATTTGTGAGAATATATAGGATGGCAATCATTAAGTAATCAAATAATAACAAGTTCGGCTTTAATGTTCTATGTAGAGGTTGCTTGAAGTGTTGAAGTTGGAGGATATAAAGTGGCACCTAGAACATAAATAAAAATATAGAGGTGGAAATTCACTACGGAACATTAAAATAAAATAGGATTTGATGCATACAAAAGTGAAGTGAACTATTTGTTAGAATGCCTCAAAGAGATGTGTTTATATGGAAAAAATTTAGTATAGGCTACACACAAAATGGATTTTTGAAAAAACTTCAAAAAATTTCAAGGAAATGTAATAGATATATTTAAAGGAAAATTCCACAACATTATTAAGAATCCTTCCTATCTACGCTAAAATGGGGGCTTTGGAATAGGGTATGGACATGCATAAAAAACATAAAGGATAGAGGAATTGTGTCATATTTTGTTGTTAAAACTCTCCTAGAAAACATGCATGCAAAACATGGAAGCATAGAAAAGGCGAGTAAATTATTTGATAGAATAATGAGAGGAGATGTGCGCATGTGGAAAAAATTGACTATAGGCTATGCATAAAATGGATTTGTTGGATAATATTTATAAAGTTTCAAGGAAATGTAATTGGTAGATTTAAAGCCAAATTCCACAACCTTTTACAGCATCCTACGATTCATATATATATATATATATGCATGTAAAATGTTGAAGCATAAATAATGGAAGTGAATTGTTTGACATAATGCCTCATAAATTTTGCATGAATTTTTAATGTGTATTTGGTGAGAGTTCAATTTCAATATCATTTTTATTCTATATTCATGGTATCAAATATAATTTTCTTTGTGACTTGTGCAATATAAATAATTGGAGACCTAGGAAGGATAATATCCGATTCCAAATGACAATGTTCGAGTTCTTAAAATAATAGAAGAAGAAAGCTGAGTGTATGAATTTATTTTTCATTATCTAAATATATGTGTATTTCATTTTTTTTTTTTGTATTAAAAATTAATAAAAATATTTTACAAAAAGTAGACTATATAGAACCATGTACTTAATAGCTAACTAAGTTCCAAATTAGTTAAAATTTTAAGGAAAAATACTTGCAATACCAAACATGTTATAGTAACAAATAGTTAGTAATTACAGGTTAGCATAACATATACCTATTCAAGTAGCAAAGGATGTATACTATAACCTTTGTATATATGATGTTATCTCCTTGGAATTTATTATGATGAAAAATGGAAAAACATGGTTGCCAAATTGTTTCCCTCATTGACAATCCCATCCATAAATCACCTACAATGTCAAAAAATTACTTAGACATGATTTTATAATCAAGTGAAGAAACATGCCTTATACTAAAATGTTTAAACTATATAAAAATACATTAAAAAAATAAAACCATTTTATTATATAGCCTCATGCAACACCATCTTCCCTTAACTTTAACTCCACTTATAAAACAATACTCAGAGTACCATTATTTGCAATGAATGTGCTATAATGTGTGCTCAAAAATCAAAACATAAAATGAGATAGAATGAGTAAAATCATGATACCATTTCTCTCTTGGAACTTATTCCATCAAAACTTAGTGCATATTCTAAATTTACAAAAATTGATTTAGAACATCACACAACATGTTTGTGAAAATAATTTCTTGTAAGAAAACCTCAAACTTAAATTTAGGGCCAAAGTTCTAAGAGGGGATGTAGTAAATCCTACACAAGGTGATATTCCACATGTTGGTGCTCAATTTGATCTCACCCCGTTTGCTCTAAAATTCTTCAACTGCGGGCTTTGTCATATTTTCTATTTCCCCAAATGGATGCATGAAAGATTTTCTTCATTTGTATGCTATTGAAGATCCTTCTCCATGGTCGTGGATCACATTTGGGCCTTGTATCATTTCCAAATTCTTTTTCCTTAAAGAAAAATTCAATTTTGGGCGCAAATGGTGATTTCCCTGCATTTTACGGTTTGATGGGTGTGTTTTCCCCATCAAATTATATCTCAACATCTTCAGCTACGTGGTCTCTTTTGATTGGATGAGGCATGTCAGGTCTATTTTATAACTTGTAACTTTTTGATATGTTTGCAAAAAGATTAATTTGGCCCCGTGGCCCCATTGAGTTCTGATTGGCCGGTCAAATTTATAAAGGCGGAGTGAATTTATCTTTTTCCCCGAAGGTGTATACGTGTTCATTTTTAATTGGTTGCGGCCGGCGGGTCTTTTTAGTGAAATTTTCCACTTTGGTCACATTTGTAAAAAATACCAAATTGGCCCCGTGGCCCCGATAGCATCTAATTGGTTAATCAATAAATATGAAGTGGTAGGGAAAAAGTCTTACTTTGAACCCAAAGAAGGACACGTGGCAATTTTTTATGCTATAAGCGGTATAGCGGGTCGGTGGAGCACTTTCAAGTTATTTGGCTCAATATGTAGGGAAAAATTCTTACTTTGACCCCGAAGAAGGACATGTGGCATATTTCAAAAGTTAGAAGCGAAGGTGGGTCACCGGGGCATTTTGAAGTTTTTTTCCCTTTTGTAAAAAGGAGCAAAGTTATAAATTGATCCGCAACTCTGCAGGGAAAAATTATTACTTTCACCCCGAAGGTGGACACCTAGTCGTTCATCAAAATTTAGAAGTGGAGAGGTGGGTCGTCAGAGCACCTTGAGGTTTTTTTCCCTTTTTGTAAAAAGGAGCAAAGTTCTAAATTGACCCGCAACTCTGCTGCGGCCCACATCAAAATATAAAATCGGGAAGGCGGGTCAAGAGGAAAATTGGAAATTTTTCCTTTTTGTTAAAAAGGGTAAAATTGCAAAAATGAGCCGCGACTCCATCAAAGGCCCAGATTAAGCCACGTGTCAAGCCCGATTTTCAAAGGCGGAGGGGTGGGGCAAAATGTGAAAATTACACATTTTCTCCAAAAGTCATAAAATGTAAAAGGAAACCCCAGGCCCACTTCGAATCATATTTTCCACATGGACAACTCTAATCTAGAGTTGAGAAAGGGTAGAACCAATAGTTTCGTGTAATGCATCCGATTTTTCCACCGCTTTGCTCCAAGACTCCTGGAGATGCGAATACGCATTGTTTTTCATCATTTTTGATGAAATTCCTTGTCATTTTTGTCTACAAAGTGCAATTGAATGGATTTAGAGCTTAATTTATGAGTCCAAGGAATGTAAAGGTTGATATTTTGAAGTTGGAATTTCTTGGGCACTTGCAAAAATGCAAATTACCAAAGAAGTTGGATGCAGAGAAAAGTTGTAGAGGAAAGAATGGGAAAAGGATGAAATGATGGAGGTTGTAGGTGCAAAGGATGAAAAATGTGTTTCTAGAGGAGATGAATGGGTGCCCCAGTTAAAACAATGATGGAGATATTTACAATGATTCACCTTTTTAAACAACGACAACTTTTTGTTGCAAACCTGTTAAACGTCATTTTCTGAAATCATGATCAAACATGTAACAAACAAAGGTTCCTCAAATATTCTTTTCTTGGGGGAAAGCTTGGATGTAAATTGAGTGTTATAAAAATCATGCTTTATTCATGCAAATGGTCGGGGTTGAATTCTTATGAGAAAATTTGAGAAAGCCCATCTTTCGAGAGACCATATGAGAAACCTGTTAATTTCTTATGTTTTAGATTTGATCATGTCAAGTTGGTTGCAAGTGTACAGCCATTGAAAAGCTCTAAGATTGTTCAAGAAACCTTCCCCGCCGAATGAATCTAATCAACTTCGAATTAATCTGTGTTAATCTTGGGCAAATTTGTGTCTACTTTATTTTCGGAATGTCTACAAATAGTATTTCTTGTTCCTATTGCAATCTTATATTATAATCTCTCTGAATCACACAAGATCTCATCCCTTTGATGGTTTAGTGGCATTTTCAATTTCATTATGAGAAGAGCCTTCATCTGGTAATGAAATAAACAATTTAAAATCACTTTACTCTCATTTGTTGACAAAGGTTTCTTAAGAGTCTTTGAGTGTATCTTAGATGTGATGAACCAAATATTGATAATGTTTAATTGAGCCTTTTAACTCAAGCCTTCATGTTAAATTCTTGGAGATTGTGTGAAACCGTGCAAATTTGGGCCTCCATTAATGCACACCTTCTAGTTGAAGGAATACTTTAGTTATTCTAAAGAATTCTATCATTTATTTTTCCAATTGTTGTGAAGGTTCTCAAAGACCTGGAAAAATCAAGTTATCCGACTTAATCTCCCACCAAAAATATTCAAAAACATTGAATCCTACCCGAACTACCCCTTTTTCCATGTATGCCCACAATTGAATAAATTCTACTACTAAAATATGCATAAGCAATCAAGATTCCAACTTCTTAGCCTTATTTAGAATATATCATCATTCTTTAAAAGTGACAACTCGTGAGAGTTAAATTGTGGTGCATTGATCATATTTTCTCAAGGTTTCCTTTCAAATTTTTGCAAAGAAGGATATCTTCATTCTCCTTCACCAACAGAGGTTACAAAATGGGTCCTCTCACCATGGTTGAAAGGCACAACCTAAAGTAGTGAGGATAGATCAAATCCTTTTGAAGGTGTTATCCATTTCTCCAACATCTGAGTGACAAAGAGCTAGCTGAATCACCTCCCGGCTACAAAATGACATACATGATGATTTATTTGTCTCTAGGCTTCTTGTTAAATCTGTGATGCTACTTAGCTTGCAAAGGAGAATCAATTTGGATACCAACACCACATTTATAAGAACTAGAACCACCCGAATTGATCAAATATTTTGTTGAAATAGTAAAAATAAGAAGTAATAATTTATACACCTTATACATCGAGGAAAGGTTATCAAATGAAACCACCCAAATTAAGCAAAGAGCTTGCATAAATAGTTATAATAAGAAATATTACAAAGCCATACACCTTATACATTGAGGAAGGGTTATCAAATGGAGAGAATTATTGACTCTATTATAAAAATAAACTTACCACCAATAATAAGCATTTGCTCTCCCCAGCTTCTATCCTCAACATTTTATAAATACAATTGCAGTCATACTATCCTACACACAATTCAATGCCAATGGTGCCTCTCTAAAATAATCCTAGTACAACACATTCTCATATGGAATATTAAAAGAACAATCATTTTAAAATGTCATTGAAATAAAAAAACAACATCTACATATATTATGGTAAGGGTAAAAATACCAAAGCATAACATTTTGGATAAAGGAATATTTGTATTACTTGTAAAAATTGTTAATAAGAGAAATCCTGTTTCGATCCTTTTTGCGTACAATTAGAGACTAAAATAGATAAGGGTGTAGGAGGTTTACCTGTTGTTTGGTGATGGGTTGAAGGTGGAATGTGCATGTGTAGACTTCCGATCTCGGTCGATCGTGTGAACTCCTTTTTGGCTAGGAAGGACTACCCTGTAATAAGAAAACAATACCACAAGAGAGAGTTAAACAATATATGGTAGTGGACTACCTAGCGTATGCTAGATCCAAGAAGTGCAATACTTCCTAGAGGGATGTCAATCCACTATTTTATAAATTAATATTAAGAAATTGAAACATGTAAATAAAAGGAATCTAATGCCAGCGTTCTCATTTGGGTGCCTCAGGTTGCTACCAGCGTCGATTCGATTAAGTACTAGAACTATGCAGGTAAAAGGTCTTGGGTCAGGTCAAGGGTAGTTTAGGTGGTCTACAGGTCACAGATAGGGTCTGGTTGGGGTTGGGTAGGGTATTTTAGGTTGTTTGGGTGAGGAGGTAGGTTGTTGATCTACTCTTGTTAATAGGCATAGATACCGGTGCTGATCGATCTGACCGATGTCGATTGAGGCTAGACCAAAGCCGGTTAAGGTTGACTGGTATCGATCACTATAGAAGTGACATAGGTCTAGGTAGGTGGTGTTTAGGTTCCACTCTGTCTCAGAACAAAGTGTTGGGAGGATATGGGTGATGTTTAGGTGAATGGTAGGTTTAGGGTCAGATTTTTTTGGTCTTTGGGGGTTTTTTTGGGTGTGTTTAGGTAGAAGGTGGGAGAGATGATAAACAATGGGTGACTGATGGTGATCAGGTTTGACCGACCGTGGTTAGGGTTAACCGGCGATGGTCACTGGGATTTGGTCAGAGTTTGGTAGTGGGGCTTAGGGTGCTCTCTCGGATCGGTCGAGAATTACTAGGGGCTGGAATGGGATGAAGAGGGGTCTTATGTGTGGATATGGGCTAAATAGATGAGGTTAGAGGGGGGCGAGAGAGAGGTTTTACTCTTGGGGGAGGAAAATAGAGAAACAAAGGTACAAAACACAAGTGAAGGATACGGGGATCCACTTACCTGGAGTCCAATGCATGTAGAAGGGTGAGAAACTAATGGAGAAGAGTGACAAATGTTGGTGAAGGTTGATAGGTTGGTTGGAGAGCTCTTGCTTGAACTTTATCTGGGTCAGGTTCCTTCAATGGCTGTTCTCACAAAGTTTCTTGTGAGTGCTTCCACCTCTAGTTTCTTGGGAGTTATGATGGATTTTTTGTTTCAACGAGTTGCCAATGAGCATGCCAATGTCGAATGACAAGTGCCAAGCAGCCACCAATGAACCAATGAGTGGAAAATCTTAGCCAACCAAAATGTGAACCAACCATTTGGAAAGAGCTCAAACTGGGTATTTACAGGTGACTAACACCGCCCCACCTAACCAACATCGGTGACCGTGACCAAAACCGGTTTGTGGGGAGGTTTGTTTTTCAAAAGTGGGGAATATGCCTTCCCCACTTGATTTTGAGTGGTGGAGCACATGCATCCTCCGCCCTTAGAATAGGTAATAGGATAAAGAGGGGTCCTATGAGTGGGGTGGCAACTATTGGTGTTTGTAGAAGGGTATGGGCAAGGTGGGGAAGTGGAATGGTGAGGTGGAGGTGTAAGTGGGGCAATGGAATGGTGAGGTGGTTGGGTGAGGTGGCTGGTCTAGTGGCATGGTGAGGTGGCTTAATGAGTGATTAAAGGGGGAATTAATTAATTGATGTTAATTAAATCTTTGGGTGTGTGAATGGGGGTAATTATGGTGTGTGAAACGGGGTGTGAGTGACCAAATTAGGGTTAAATCAATCAACCGTGTAGAATGTGGTTATTAGGTTATTTTGGAGGAAAGTGATGAAAGGTGACATGTTTTTGGTGTCTACATTTTCCCCCTTTTTGTTGGGCAGCCTATAGTGGTAGGCGGTGTGAAAAAAATGAAGGTTGGTTTTTTCCCCATGTGAATTTAGGGTGAGAAGGTGGATATTGGATGCCTAAACTAGGGGCATTAGTGATCCCCCCCTCAAATCGGGCACTAGTGATGAAGAATAGAGAGAGTCGGTGGGTGGTTTGATAAATTAGGGGTAGGTGTGATGAGGATGAGATTTGTGGGTATGGTGATTGTGAAAGATAGGGTGGGTAAGTAGGTAGAGCATTCAAACATATGCACACACAGTAAAATGTAATGAGGTACAAGGGTTGCTCAACATAATAAATTTATGTCAGCTAAGGTCACAAGGGTCATCCAAACATGGGTTATTGAGGTCCGGTATCCATGGTAAAGGATATGGTCCAGAACTCAATGAGGTAAGATGTAGGAATGCATAGGGTGGTTCTAGTACATCCAAAAGGTCAAAAGTTCAAGGTTTGTGTTTGGACAAGGGTCACAACCATAGGTAAGGTAAGGTCATAAGGCTGAGAAAAATAGGTACCATCATCACAAGATGCAACAAGTGAGGACATGAAAATATCCACATAATCAATGGTTGGGTAGGTAGGTGTAGGTAGGTAGGTGTGGGTAGGGTAGTGTCAATCAAGCGTACGCACATGCAGAGATTGTGACACGGTACCATGGTGAAGAGATTTCGAACTCTACATCGTCCAGGGTCGATCAGGTTATCCAAACAAGGGTTGTTGAGGTTCGGTATCCATGGTGAAGGATACGGTTTGGGTGTTGGATGAGGTAAGATGCGAGGAACGCGTAGGGTGGTTCTAGTACATCTAAAACATTAAGGTTTGTTTGGGTAAAGTTCATGGCTATAGGAAAGGTAAGGTTAGTAGGCGAACAACGTGGTAACAACATCACAAGGTAGAGTGAATGTGTAAGGTCAATGGTCACCCCAAGGGGGTAGGTGTGGGTAAAAAGGTGTGGCATAGGTAAGGCCATGGGAGGGATAGAAATAGGCCCCAACTGATGGTGAGAGTGGTTGATGATTGAGGAGGTCAAGGATCAGGGTGGGATTTGGGTGAGGTGAAAAAAGGTTGTGGTTAAGGTGATAGGATGAAATGGGTAGCAAGGGTAACCAATACCGATCAAGGTTAACTAATGCCGGTCATGAAAACCAACCATAGTAAGATAGGGCACATAGTGACCATGGTTGAAGTATGCTTGATGTCGTTCGTGTCGGGGTTTGTATAAAAAGGAAAATTCCACGTTTTGTAAAATCATTTATCTTTTTCCAAATAGGAGAAAATGACAGAGAGAAAGAGAAGGGTTGAAAGTGTCCGAGTGGAATAGAGAGTTGAGTTGGTGAGCCTTATAGTGGGTGATCAGCAGTCGATAGGTGGGTCCACGAGATCGATTGATCGATTTGGTTGGTTGGAGGTGAGGAGGTCGGTTAGTGATGGCAGAGGCGGGAGAGAGGGTTGCGTGGACCACTAGTGCGGTGGCAAGCGAAGTGCCACCTCGTAGATGGAAGCATGATGAGGAAAGAGGCAATCCCTTTGCATGTTGTGTGAGGTAAATTAGTTTAGAGGTCGGGTTTTAAAATGATTTTTGGGGGTAAAAGGGAATTTGAATGTTGGGAGGAAAATAGGGTAAAATAGGAATGGGGAGGGAGGTGGTTGGGTGAATGAGGGGTGGGGAGGGGTTGAGGGAGATTTAGGTAGGAATGGGTGGGTAGAAGGGTAAAGAAAGGGAGTTTTTAGGAAGAGGGGGTTTGGGTGTTGCTTGTTTTCGATGTGATAGTGATTGGCATCGGTTGGGGGTGGCCGTCATCGGTGATGGGGAGTCGAAATCGGTCACGGGTAAGGCAATCGATGTCGGTTAGAGGGAACCCGTGGTCGGTTGAGTGAAACTAATCGATCGGGAGTTGGAGAAACAGGGACAAAAGAGTCATAAGGTAGGTGGGTAAGATAGGTAGTGGTAATAGAATATTTTTAGTGAAAATTATAGCATGGGTAAGGGGTTGAAATAGGTATGGGGGAATGATAGTGGGTTAGGGTTGGGGTGGGTAGATATAATATGTGATACGAAGGTAAGTTTGGGGAAAAGAGGTAGGGTAATAGGTATAGTGAGGTGTCAAGGGTAATTGTGGGTATAACTAAGGTGTATTAATGTGATATTTTGTTGGATGCAGGTGAGAGAGATCAGCTTTGTGGATGTGAGATAGGGTACCACCCCTACTCTTGATAGTTTAAGGAGGTGTGACAGATCGAGGATTGGAGGCATGTCACGAGATGTTGGCCTAATCGAGTTAGACACTACCGACATGTGGTCCGGTAGCCAAGTTTAATGGTCGCCCTCATTGATAGATGGGATTCGATGACCAACAAATTTCATCTACCGACGGGTGAGATCATAGTCACCACGGAGTATGTGTATAGGATCCTACGATTCCGATATTGGGGGTGTAGGTATATTCAATCTTCTCATATGCATCTAAGGATTTGATGCTGATAGTATTTGGTGAGGGGTTGGCGGAGATGAGATTCCACAGTGCCAGCATGAGCTATGGAGAGATGTACCTGGCTTTGACCCGGAGAGACGTGGCTAGTAGTATTACTAATGGAGGCGGTCTGTTGTTTTTCATTTCCAGATGTAGAGGGTGGGAGATTCCCATGATCATTAATGGGGGTCCTTCATGATATGGTGGTGGAAAGGACTTGTTTTGCATGGGTCCTAGCATTCTTGGTGCGATTATACGAGGAGTTATGGGCATATGGGTGACTACAGAGGTTCATCTTATGTTGCATGTTCGCACTTCATTGTTGGGAATATGAGCACATCGTGTGTGTACATCTAGTTGGTATTCCTTGGGTGGATGCATTTGAGCTAGGTTTTTTTTGGGTAGGTTACAGGTGATGGGTTCTGTTATTCGAGAGCATTGAGAAAGCGGGGCTACTCATGATGTAGCATATTACAGGAGGTTCTTGAAGGAGTTATCCGGCATGGACATTTTTGGAGACCATATGTGGGTTATCCCTCATACAGACAGATGGATGAGGATCTAGATGGACCGTAGCTACTCGGATGGATAAAGGGGCACCATGCAGGGAACACAAGATGATACCCAGTAGACAGGGGGTCAAATGGTAGTTTGGGCTGACACAAGATATACCCCACCTTTTCCACAAGATGCACGGGAGAGATGATGTGGAGAGGCCATTGCCTCTACCATAGCTGATAGTGCCCATAAGGTAGGAGGAGTAGGTGAGAGACCGGTGGATTGATGATGCCGGTGTGACGAATAGATATAGACAGTGGTGGGATTCTCATTTAAGAGTAGTACCGCCGAGGCACAGGTAAATGGATTTAACCACTGTCACTATTTAGAGAGATGCCATACAAGGGTAGGTGGCTACCCTCATTACATAGTTGGGGATGGTGGAAGGAAAGTTGTCGAGTTCGAGAGGCTAAGGTGGCCAATTTGCATGCATAGGTGGCCGTGTATGCGAGCCCGATAAGCACGAGGAGAGGCACCGTACAGGTGGAGATGGTGATGAGGTACAAGTGGCCACCCTATAGGTGCAGCTTATAGGTTTGCAAGGCCAGTTGTCACCGCATAGGTGCAGATTGAGGCATTATAGGCCCATATACATGCACAGAGTGTGAGGCCGATGACACCACCACAAGCACCGAGATAGATAAGGTACTAGTTTACGGTGTAGGGCGGGATAGGGTCCCATAGATAGCACAGGTCGAGAGCTCGATGGGTCCACCATAGACAGTACCCATAGCTAGATTACGGGATGCCCTAGGTGAGGCTAGGTATTATCGAACAAACTAATGGTAGTAGCGAGGATAGATTTTCTATCCTATGAATAGTATAGGGAATAACATGCCTCAAGTGAGAGGACCAGATCATGTACCCATAGCGTGGAGAGCACGAGGGGTAGTGAGCTCGAGATAGGGTCAATGTGAGGCCACCGGTTCACGAAGGCCAGCCCCGGTGATGTACCATCGGGGACCCAGCCACGACCCATGATGGGCGGTGAGATGTTAGCAGGCCACCGTACGGGAGTTGAGGAGGAGGAGGAGGAGACAGGTGAGATAGATATCGAGGATATTCGACAGGATGATCCCTGATGTATGTCCCTCCATTTTGATGTAGTTGTTTTATTTGTGATATATACTGGCTTGCATGCCAAAGAGAGTGAGGATGTATACGAGATTTTTGTTATTTTGGATCATATACCGGCCTGCGTGCTCAAAGATGGTGAGGTTGTATATGAGAGTTTTTAGAGATGCTTATTTTTTTGATATAAGTGTATATTGTATGGATACACATATTTATATGATGAGATGGAGGATTTTTTGATGATGTATCTGTGTTGATAGAATGTGGTTGGTATGCATAGATGGATGGATAATAGGTGTGGCGGGGCATGGTTGAGTCGAGTTGGTGTTAGGCATAGTGGAGTCAAGTTATAAACATGATGGAGTCAAGTGATAGGCATGATTGAGTTAGGTTGGTGTTAGGCATGATGGAGTTAGGTCATAGGCATGGTTGAGTCAGGTTGGTGTTAGGCATGACGGAGTTAGGTCATAGGCATGGTTGAGTCAGGTTATAGGCATGGTTGAATTGATTACTCGGGTATGTGATATGATGAAAACAAAATGATGAGGTATGCATATGTTTTGGGTATAATTTGTGGTATGTATGGTGACATCGATCATGTTGGTATGATTGTAGGTAATGTATGATTGTGGTAAATGTGATGAAATGAGTGTTATAAAAATGTATTAATTTCCAATTGTTTGTTGATAAAAAGGAAACTAATGAAAATAGAGTATGACTAGAACAGGTAGCCAAGCTGCGAGAGGTGAATGGTTGTGGATGAGAAAAGGTGAAGAAGATGATGATGATGGTCGAGCTAACCTCTAATGACCCCGTGCCCTCAAAGTGCTACCTACATAGCCCTAGGGATAAGGGGCCTTAGACCAATGTAGTTCTACCATAAACTAGGGAGGAAAAAATAGGTATAGATAAGGGTTGGTCGGGTTGAGGTAGGTTGTGTTCATGGGTATGTAGGTAAGATTCAATGGTATGGGTGATTAGGTAAGGGTTATGGGTATGGATAGATAGGTAAGGTAATGGGTATGGGTAGATAGGTAGGTTCAATGATTGGGTCAAGGGTAGATAAGTAGAGTCAATGATACGGGTGAGTAGGTAAGGGTTATGGGTATGGATAGATAGGTAGGGTCATGGGTATGGGTAGATAGGGAAGATGCTAGGTTAGAGGTATGGATACGGGGTAGGTGGAGGTAAGTCAAAATTTTGTTTTGGTTGAAGAATGTCAATAGTTTGAAAAGTAGGTAACTATAACAGGGTTGATGATGTGGCTGGATTGGGAAGAACCATTGATGCGAAAACCAAGGGTAGGTGCGATGAACCTCAAGCCCCTAAAATACCTTATAGGTTGGACTATTCCAAAGGTGAAGCAATGTGCAGGATCACAACAGATCATATTCGTGACATCATCCCATGGTAGGTAGGAAAAGTAGGATAATGTGGGAAAATGGTGATATGGTGAAAGGTTGGAAATGTGAAGGGGAATAATACTCCTCTCATAGAAGATGGTCAATATCTTAGATAGGTGATTCCATGGAAAAAATGGTGTGTGACTTTGGTTGGATATATTGATCAATGCGGGAAGTCTATGTGAGATGATTAGATAATATCCTTGAGTTCTTCGTGAATATGATCGATGAGGAAGATTCGGAATGGTCCTTGTCTCTTTGTCTCTTTTTTTTTTGGCACGGTAGAGTATGGCTAGTGCAGTATAGTTATCCTTCGAGGGAGCAGTCTATTTATGGCGACTAGATACAAATGGTAGATTTCCTTTTGAGGGATTCATCTTTGTGTTTGGAAGTTTGACTCAAGGAGGGTAATCCCATTTGATAGGTGAATTTTTTTTTACCAATTAAGCCATGGACAAGGCTATGGAGGAATACGAACAACGTAGTTAAAAAGGTGGAGTGGGGGTGGAGGTAAAGGTGGATTTGGTATACAACCATGGGATTCCATCCACAAGGGGATGAACAAGATCCATGAGAATCATTCCATCAGTAGAGCCGTGGTACTCATATTCAAGATGAGGTTGAAAAAGTGACGGAGAGTAACATGATTCTTTGTTAATCATAGGTATGTGAGGTGGTGATTAGAGAAGTGGGTGCTCATGGGATGAGCCGGAAATAGTCAATGGGTGATAGAGCTCTTGGTTCAACAATAGAATAGTAGAAGATGTAAGATGTTAAGGGGCTCAGGTTCAGGTTTACCATCGAGTGAAGATAAATAATAAGAACCTGATCCATAGGTATGGGTAACGATATAGGGTCCAACCCAATTAGGAGAAATTTACCCCGTAGATGTTTCTTAGATTTTTGACATGTTAATTTTCCTTTAAGACAAGATCTCGACTTGGAATGTTCGGGGGTGGGCGCACTTGTCATAAGTGCGTTTGATGAAATTTTTGTATATTTGAAGGTGATCTACAGAATTTAGACTTCGTTCATCTAACGAGATCTAGTTGTGCCAAACAATCTTGGTGAAATTCATCATTGGTGAGCATGTATTTGAGTGATATGCGAGAGACATGGGATATGTACTTTGAGAGGCGAGATAACCTCGGTACCGTAGACCCAGAGAGAAAAAGGTGTAGTAGCGATCGATGTGTGAATACTCGGTGTGGTATGCCCATAGGGCAAAAGGAATGTGTGTATGCCAATACTTCCCAGGTATCATTCACCACTTTCATGAGGATTTTGTTTAGGGTTGTGTTGGTTGATTTGTCTTGGCCATTGGTTTTGGGTAATAAGGTGAAGAAAAAAATGAGCTAGATCTTGAAGGTATCACAGTTTTCTGGAGGTTTTTATTTTTGAACTATTTTCCATTATCGGTGATAAGGTGATGAGGAACACCGAAATGAAAAAATAATGTGATGGTTGATGAACTCACAAATTTTCTCGACTTTGGTAGAGATGAGTGGGATGGATTCTACCCATTTGGTATAATATTCAGTAGCGGTTATGATCCATTGGTGGTATTGGGAAGAATGAGGGTTAATCTCATTGATGAGGTCAAGGCCCCATTGAGAAAAGGGCCAAAGGTCTCATGCGACTGTAAGGCATGACCCAAGGTATGATGGAGGTTAGAGTGTTGTTGAAATTTCACACATCGTTTGGCGTAGTCACAACAATCGCGGTTGAGGGTAAACCATAATAGCCAAGGTTAAGGATACGTTTAGCAAAAACTAGGCCATTGATGTGACCCCCACAAATGTTTTCATGTATTTATTTGATGGTATAGGTTATTTTAGATCCAAAAAGGCATCGGAGAAGGATATCATCGAAGCCTCGCTTATAGTGACCTCCCATGATGATGTCTGGGAGACTTTTTAGAGGAAAGCTCGGTGACTATTACGGGTAAGATCCTGAGGAAGGATAGAAAGGGAGAGGTAGTCAAATTATTATTGGTACCAGAGGTCTAATGGGTCAATGGTAGGTTTCTCAATGAGGTTTACAATGTGAGAGATGTAAGAAGGTGATTGCAACCTTCACACAACAACAAATATTTGTGAATCGGTAGGTGATGAGGGTATTTGTGAGGAAAGACAAGCCATGGTATCCACGAACTTATTCATAGAGAGTGGGATGGTTTGAAGGTTATAGTGGGTGAAGGTGGTTAACTAGATGTCCACATGGTGTTTGTACCACTTTGTAATTCCTCATTGCAACATTGGTATAGTCCATTGACCTAATTTACTACCAATTGAGAATAACTAAAGATATTAATGGATTTAACATCTAGGTTTCGGGTAGTTTGGAGACCTAATACGAGTGCTTCGTATTCGGCAATGTTGTTGGTACACTCAAAGTCAAGTTTGAAATAAAGTGGTTTGGGTTCACTATCGTGTGGAATGAGGATGATTCCAGCTCTGCCCCGTTAACACTTAGATCCATCAAAACTAAGGTCATTTGATAGTGTAGAGGTTCCTCGGCTAGTTCGTCGAGGGAAAGGGTAGTGATAGATTCATAAGGAAATTTGAAGTTACTATGTTGGTGTTTAGAGAGTGGGGCATCAACTAGTTGATCGGTGATAGCATGACCTTTGATTTTTTTGGTGAAGAAAGGTGATATCAAGATCAGCGAGTAGCATGAGCCATCGTGAAATGTGTTGGTGTTGGAATGGTTTAGATTACATGTAATGCAAGGGGTCAGTGTTGGTTACGATGAAGGTAGTGTGGTTAAGTAGGTAGTGACGAAGTTTGGTGGCCACAAAGACTAAGGTAAGGCACAAATTTTCTGCGTGTGTATATCTAGTCTCATAATCGAAAAGGGTATGGCTTATGTAATAGACCACTTGCTCCCTATGTTGGTCATCCTATGAGCAAGCATGGCGCCCAGCAATAGTCGATGAAAAATGTAGAGGTAGAATGGTTAATCTCCCTTAAGGGTAAGCATGGGTGTCTGTAAGAGGTATGCTTTTAAGGATTCAAAATCTTTATGACAGTATGTGTTCCAATGGAAGGTGATATCCTTTTTAAGGAGGTGGTGAAAGGGTTCATATTGGTCTCGCTAATGAGGAATGAAGCGACGGATTTATTGCGGTTTTCCTTGTAAACTATGAAATAGGTGTAGGTTAGTGGGTGGAGGCATCTCAAGGATGGCCTTGATTTTTGTAGGGTCAACTTGAATTCCTCGCAAGGAAACAATGAAGCCCAAGAGCTTACTGGATAGGACGGTGAAGACACATTTTTAGGTTGAAGGCATACACAATATGGAATGAGACAATCAAATATGATTTTAAGAATGGGTAAATGTTTGGCGCGACTTTTGGATTTTCCTAAAAGGTCATCGACATAGTCTTCCAAGATGCATTACATGATGTCATGTAAGATATAGGTCATGGCTCATTGGTAGGTATCACTGTGTTCTTGATCGAAGGGCATGACACAATAGCAAAAGGTCCCCTAAGGGGTAATGAAGGTGGTTTTGTGTTGATCCTCAAGGGCGAGTAATATTTGATTATAACCCAAGAACTTGTCCATGAGAGATAGCATCTCATTTCTGGTGGTGAGGTCAACCAATTGGTCGATGCTGGGTAGAGGAAATTCGTTGTTAAGGAAAGCTAGGTTGAAGTCCCTGAAGTCGGTGCATATGCAGAGTCTCCCCATTGCTTTGGTAATGGGAACAATGTTGGAGATCCATTGTGGGTATTCAATAGGTAAGATGAAGGAGACAAAGAGGAGGCACTGGAGCTCTTATTTGATGAGAAGGGAAATGCATGGGTGTATTTTATGTAGCTTTTTTTTATGGTTTTGGCATCAGGTAAGGTGACGATATTGTGGCCCATGATATTGGACTCAATATCGGCATATCGTCGTCATCGACCAAGCAAAAGCATTGTTATGGTCATAAAGGAAAGAATTCTAAGCTTTTAGTTAAGTGGATTCCAAAGATTGGCCTATCTTTAGAATGCGGGGATTATCCGATGTGTGGATGTTGATGTCGATGGTTGATTCGTTCAACATGTTTTGTGTTTCAGAGGGTAGTGTGCGGTGGAGGTAAGAGTCTTCCACACCCAAATAGGTGAGAATGGATTCGTTTTTATGACACTAGAAAACATCGATAGAAGTGGTTTCATCATCATAGTATCGTGGATAGAGGGTGGGAAAATAATTAGGAACCTCGCCATCTCGTTGAATGGTGAGTGGTCCCAAGGAAATGGTGTTTATGGAAAAAAAAGGTAGGAGGAATAGATTTGGGATCTATAGGCTCCACGGGTGAAGTGGGTGAAGTTGGTGAGGGGATGTGAGGTGTGGCACCTCTATGATGAGGTCAAACAAGATTTTTAAGCGCTGGCTCAACAAATCCCACCCCATTGCAGTCTTTGGGCTTGTGAGTGGTGTAAGAGACGATAGTGTGATGGCCTTGTTTGTAAAGACCAAAGCCAAAACCCTTCCAAGCACATTGGTGAAGGAAGGTATGGGAAAAATGCTGGTTGGTTAACGAGGAAGGGTGGTAGTAAATGGTAGGGTTTGGGTTGGTGGTTTAGGTGTGTAAGTGGGAGTGTCGATGCCTCCATAGGTTAGATTGGTACGGAGGTGTGAGGGTCCATAGGTGATAACTTCACCAATGCGGTGGTCATAATGGGGGTGTTGGTGAAGGTTTCCATACTCTTGTGGGGTAAGAAAGGTATCGACGTTGTAGAGGTGATACTCCCCCAATGTGAGGCATTGAAAAACACCTTCTAGTGGATTAGTATCCGGGATGTGGGTGGCAGGAATGGATGTCTCCAAAGGGGTTTGAGATGAGGAGGTTGTGGGTTTTAGAGCTATGGAGGGTTCTTCATGAGTAGTTGTGGTGGTGATAATAGGTGATTTAGGGATAGAAGCGAGGCGGTAGCGGAGGTGGTAGCGGAAGTAGAAGCGGAGGTGGTGATAGGTATGAGGACATCATTGGGTCGGTATAACATGTTACATGTTTTGAAGGGTGAAGGGTCGATGGAATGGTGTAGTTGTGTCCCTCATGTTCAAATTTGAGACAACAATGAAGGGTGGATGGGACACATCCCATGGCATGAATCCAAGGTTGGCTAAGTAAAATGTTGTATTGCAACTCCCCTTCTAGGACATAGAAGAGTTTGGGGATGCTATGGGGATCAATATGACTATGTAGGATCATTTTCCCCAAGGTAGTGGTTATGGCATCATTGAAAGAATGCAGCATAATTGGATCGTTATGCATGCAATTGGATGGAATGTGCATTTGGTTAAACACATGAGAGGATATGATGTTGATGCTAGCTCTACCATCAATCATAATACGTCAAACACATATATTTTCGACATAGGTAGAAATGAATAAGGTGGCATCAGGGTCCTTCATTTAGTGAGGTGCGATCACAATATCGGAAAAAGTGAGGGTAACCACCTAAGATGAGGCAACAGCGCCGAGGTGGGCGGTGAAGAAATCGGGAGACCACGTGGTGCGGTGTAATGATGGATGTAATTGGTGTTGGGTCATTAGGTGGGATCTCAATGGATTGTAGGACCTCAATGAGGACTTGGCGATGAGATTTGGAAGTTTGAATGAGATCATACAAGAACATTTTGAGTGGCGATTAGTGGAGTTATTTGATCATGGCACAATGGACTTTCCCATTAGAGATGGGGAAGGAAGGTCCTTGGATGGTGATTTTGGTGCAATGCGGGTGTGATGTGAGGTATGGTTGAGGCAACGGGTTCATTTGACCTGGTTTTTCCCTTATCACGTTGATCCCGAGTGGTAATTTGAACCATATTGATTTCAATATTGGTGGTGGGTAGGAAGGGTATGATGTTTGGGGTGATGATGGTTGAGCTGGTAATGGTAGAGAAGGGGTGATTATGGTTGTAGGAGGAGCGATATATTTGTCTAAAATATCATCCTCAGTAAAGACCTGTAGTAGGAGTGCTTTGAGAGCTTGGAAATCCTCCAGTTTTGCCTTGGTGCACGATGGTAAGCACATATCTGGGAGTCATCAAACCATTTTGGTTTTGGTTTGAGTGGGTTGTATGGTTGAATGGGGGTAAGATGATGTGGGAGGAGGTTAGTAGGTTGGCCAGGACAGTAGCATAGGATCCTGCCATTGGGTTGCATGGTGAAGTGGATATAGGTTTGGGTGAAGAGCTTGGTATTTTCTTACGAGTGGGTGTCACTTGCTCATGATATGGGGGTGGTCAGGTAATTTGGGTATGTTTAGGTTTGGGTTGGGGTGTGGGTCACACCTTGTTAGGTAAGAGTGTAGTGGGTGATCTAGTTTTGGTTTTAGGTGTCACTTTAGGAGGTGGGGTGGTGAGCAATGCGAATGATGGTGTGAAGAAGAGGGTCATGAAGGTGGGAGAGGACAGGTTATCCAAGGTGAGAGTGGTGATGTTGTGGAGGTATGGGTAGCCAATGGTAGCAGCGATCGGTGGTGTTCGGTAGAGTAAGGGTAATTTTGTAGGGTTGGGTAGAAGGGGAGGTTGTGGTAATTGGGGAGGTTGTCGACTTTTGGTTACACTATGTGCACTCGATTTCATTGTTAGGGTCGACAGATGAGGGCCCAAGAGGGATGGTACTGGTGAAGGGGACAAAGAGGTAGTGGGTGATGCTAGTATTGGCATCCAAGGTGGTTGGTGTTTTGGTTTTGGTAGGGGTGGAATTTTGGTGAGGGGGTGAGAGGGGGAAGTAAAATCAAGCTTGATTGTTGGATGGGTAAGGCTTGATGTGGGTCAGTACCCCGGATATACAGATATTGTGGAGATTAGTGAAGGTTTAGGATTCGAGGATGTAGAGGATGCAGATGATGGAGGTATATGTATGGCCAAAGGTGATATGGGAGGTGTTGTGGGCACCTCTATGGGTAGGGTAGGTATGGATGTTTCCACTATTCTAGGGTAAATAGTGGGTGAGTCGGTAGGTAATGTCTGCATCTATGTGGAGATGGGGATTTGAAGATGTTCCCGAAGTAATGAATGATCAACATACTCCGGATGGTCCATCGAATGGGGTGATGAAGAGATGAAGGGGATGAGGGTTGATTTGGTGGTGATCCCTATAAATGGAATTGATATCTATGAAATAGGGAAGCCCTCTACATCTGATTCGATAGGAAGAAGAGATGAGAAGACATCGTTTAATGTTGTAGGAGATGGTAGCAAGTCAGTTGTGATCAAAATGGGATCTTCTTTGTGATGAGGTGTGGCTGAGGTAGATGAAGTAGGATCTTCCTCGAGGTGTGGTGAGGTGGAGGAAGGGGAAGGTATTGCCAACTCCTTGGTGGGTATGACAGCTATTGTCAATAATGATTCATCAAGTATGAGGGTAGGGGGAAATGACATGGTCCAAGATGGTTATTATAGCATCCGAGGAAGATGAATCAAGTTACACCAGATTATCTTATCTTGCCGTAGTAGGGAAGAGGGTGAAGATGCTTATGAGGGTAAAGGCATGTGTTTGAGAATTTCCTCTATAGGTGCTGGGGGGTATGGTGCAAGCGGTATGGGTAGGATATTAAAGATGGCAAGAACCTCACGGGTGTTGTCACTTTATCGACAAAACAATGGTTGTGTTGGGTAGGGGGTGTACTTATTAGAAAATGGATTTTAGAAGATGTGAAGGTTTTTTTATATAGGTGCATTGGGATTGTCCGAATGAGATATCCTCTATCTAACATTTCTTGGACAATGGTTTTCTAGGTGATGCAATTTTGGTATTATGTCCTCGGGTATGATGGTAGTCATGAGATTTCGTTCTCTTTATACCATGACGTATCGAATGGGCAAGATCAAAACTAGCGTGTGGTTTAATAGCCAGAAGAGTGATAGCCCCTTTATTCGGACATTTTGCAGACGCAGTGGGGTATGGTTCAACAATGGGGTGTATTTTTTTTGTTCATGTTTGAAGAGGAATGTTTGCACTAGTGAGAGGTTAGGTGGAGGTTTTGGTAGGTTGGATGGGTGAGATGGGCCAGCCTTCAGGACCACCACATGGGCGGATCCTTTGGCTCTAGGAGGGTTGAGGGGAATGGTTCGTGTGTCTTGGAAGTGGAAGTGGTTTCATGTGGTTTAAATGGAGCACGCTTATTGCGTGATTGAATCCTTTTCTCCTCAATGGCTCAGATTTCAAGCTTTTGGGCCATGGTGAATGCCTCATCAAATGTACAAAACATTTGGATTTGTAAGGTGGATGAGATTTTTTGAGCAAAAGTGCGTGCAAACAACTCTATTAGTTCAGTATGTGGTAAGGGGAACGTGAGTTGATTGATCGAGGCCATGCCAGCGAGAAAAAAGTATATGATTAACTCATCATCATATTGACGTGTGGTATACATGTCATTCATGGTGACTTTCTTGACTACATTGATGGAGAAATGGTCCAAAAAGGCTTAGGCCACCTAGTTGAAGGAGAAGATAGAGTGCTTAGGTAGGGCACTATACCAATCTAGGGTAGGTCCATTGAGGGACATAGGAAATGTTCACAAGAGTAAAGCATCATCATGAGCGATGAGATAACACATGTGTCTAAAAGACCTCAAATGTTTCTGGGTCTTCTTTGTTGTTGAACCAGATTGAATTTCGGCATTCCGCAGGTGTGGGGGTATGGATGTATAGGAGCGAAGAAGTGAATAGGATCATTACAAATCTCCTCATAGGTCAAAGATGTGCATGAGCCGAGAAAATATGCTTCTAGAATTTTCATCTTATCCATCATTATTTTGATAAGATCGAGAGACCAAATAGATAAGGGTGTAGGAGGTTTTCTTTTCATTTGGTGAATGGGTTGATGGTGGAATGTGCGCATGTAGACTTCCGATATCGATCGATCATGTGAAGTCCCTTTTGGTGGGAAGGACTACCCTATAATAAGAAAACAATACCACAAGAGACAGTTAAACAATATTTGGTAGTGGAATTCCTAGTGTATACTAGATCCAAGAAGTATGATACTTCCTGAGGGATATCACCCACCTGTTTTATAAATTAATATTAAGAAATTGAAACATGTAAATAAAAGGAATCTAGTGCTAGTGTTCTGATTTGGGTACCTCAGTCGCTACCAATGTCGATCCAATTAAGTACTAGAACTATGCGGAGTAAAAGGTCTTGAGTCAAGTCAAGGGTAGTTAAGGTGGTATGTAGGTCACGATATAGGGTCAGTTAGGGTTTGGTAGAGTTTGAGTTAGTGGTTTGGGTGAGGAGGTAGGTCACATGTCTACTCTATGTTAATGAGCAGAGAGACCGACACCGATCTTTCGATTGATTACAAATCGGTTTACTAGTATCGGTCAATGTAGAGGTGACATAGGTGTAGGTAGGTGGTGTTTAGGTTCCACTCTATCTCATAACAGAGAGTTGGGAGGATATGGATGAGGTTTAGGTGAATGGTATGTTTAGGGTAAGAGTTTTGGGGTGTTTGGATAGAAATTAGAGAGCTGGAAAATAGTAGGGTGACCGATGGCGGTCAGGCTTGACCAACAATGGTTAGGGTTAACCAGTGATGGTCATTGGGATTTGGTCAAATTTTGGTAATGGGGGTTGGGGTGTTCTCTGTGACTGGTTAGAGACTTACTAGGGGTGGAATGGGATGAAGAGGGGTCTTATGTGTGGATATGATCTGAATAGATGAGGTTAGAGGGGGGAGAGATGTTTTTCTCTTAGGGGAGGAAAATAGAGAAATAAGAGCACAAAACACAAGTGAAGGATATGGGGATCTACTTACCCAGTCCAATGCATGCGAGAAGGTCGAGCATTTGATGGAGAAGAGTGATGAATGTTGGTGAAGGCTAATAGGTTAGTTGGAGATCTCTTGGTTGAACTTTTCCCCGGTCAGTTCCTTCATGGCTGTTCTCACAAAGGTTCTTGTGAGTGCTTCCACCTATAGTCTCAATCGGGAGTTTGGATGGCTTTGTTGTTTTAATGCTTTACCAACGAGCATGCCAAAGGTGTCGAATTCTAAGTGCCAAGCAGCCACCAATGAACCTATGAGTAGAAAATCTTATCCAACCAAAATGTGAACCAACCCTTTGGAAAGATCTTGAACTGGGTATTTACAGTGACCGACGATGGTCCCACTTAACCGATATCGGTCAGTGTGGCCGACACCAATTATGTTGGGAGGTTCTTTTTTTCAAAAGTGGGGAATGTTCCTTCCCCACATGATTTTGAGTGGTGGAGCACATGCATCCTCTACCCTTAGAATAGGTAATAGGAAAAGAGGGGTCCTATGACTGGGTGGCCACTATTGGGGTTTCTAGAAGGGTATGGGCTAGGTATGGGAAAGGCGGGAAGTGGAAGGGTGAGGTGGAGGGGCAAGTGGGGTAATGGAATGGTGAGGTGGTTGGTCCAGTGGCATGGTGAGGTGGTTTGATGAGTGGATAAAGGGGAAATTTAATTAATTTATGTTAATTAAATCTTTGGGTGTGTGAATGGGGTCATTATGGTGTGTGAAAGGGGGTGAGTGACCGAATTAGGGTTAAATTGATCAACAGTGTAGAATGTGGTTATTAGGTTATTTTGGAGGAAAGTGATGAAAGGTGACATGTTTTTGGTGTCTACAATCCCTTTCCAAATGTGACCAACTAAAACATTGAAATGGATTATGACAAGTTTGTATAACATGATTGGTCCATAGGTAGAGTTTCTCCTAGATCTAATCCTCTTAAGTACTCAACATTATTTATAAACATAAATCAGAACGCTTGTCAAATATTGTAAATATAAACACATTCAAACTAATATTCATAACCACATGACGTTTTCTACAACTATTAAATCCATATCATTAATTTAAACACAAAAAAAGGACTTTTGTTCGAGACTTGACCCATCTATTGCCTAAATATTTTAGATTTTGAACCATGATTTGAATAGAATTTTTTTGTTACAAGTTGAATTGTTAAAGTACAAATTCAAAATGAAAGAAATACCTATTGATATAAAATTTTGAATGAAGTAAAATGTTTGATACTCTTTTATATTAAATTTGAAAACATTCTTGACTATTGTTATCAAAATTCACCCTCAAGGTAAATTTTGGTAACTTATGCAAATTCTTCAGGCTCAAGCAGGTTGAAATGGTTTGAGGGCCAAAATTTGGATTTTTGGGGTACCTCTCCTCTTTTCTCTAACTCCCTTGTCCAAGAAAAATCCAAGGAGTTAGTAAAAATTGCAAAAATCTGAAAAATGAGGTCGTAGGCCTATTTTAATGCAAATCAGGTTTGAGAGCTACGGATGGAACCAAGGCGGATCATACCAGGGTTCATCATACCAAATTTGGGCCTAAAATAGTAACGAGACAATGGAATCGGTTAAATTATATATTTTTTTCTAGGCTACACAAGTTCAAGACAATGGGACCCGAAAGATGAAATGGTCGATTTGTAAAGGAATTGGTTAAATTGGGTTTTGATGTTCTAAGCTACATGGGATCACGAGGACGCCCGTAACCCAAAAATTTGAAAAATCCACAATCAAAGGGAAATTGGTAAAATTAGAAGTTTTTGTCCCATGCAAATCCGTGGGATAGTTGGGATGTTGGGATGGGCGAGTTCAAAAATATGACTTGTCTGATTTGTAAAGTGGGTCGAGTGTGATGCAGATGAACCGAGAGGTCAACGGATCGGATGGCCCTGTCAACGACATGGCAAGCGGGACATGAGTTCGCCGAAAGCCCATTTTTTCTGAAAATGCCATGGAAGGAGGCTTGTGGGTGGATCAAAGATTTTTTTCTAGGACAACTGGGACACAAGGACCTAAAATAGTTGATATGTCTCCGTACGCAAAGGAAAATAGTAAAAATCAGATCCCAAACTTCAAACGGCCATAACTTTTGACCCCGAGCTCTGATTTTCATGAAATTTAACTTTCTAAAATGAGCATGATGTCCTCTGGATTTATTGATTTTGATGAGGGTAGCTATATGAAAATAAAATAAATATCCTCAGCTCCAGTAAATTAAATGTTCAGTCCTGTTAAATGACAGAAATGTCGGTAGACCCAAAATTGTTTTCCACACTCGAAGGCCATAACCTTTTCATTTCTCAACAAAAATGCACAAAATTGGTACCATTAGAATTGAGGTTCGGATCCCAATGCACATAAATCAATAAATTCATAATTTTATGAAGAATAGATGGTGAGGTTTCAAAAACATGGCTATATTTTGAACAATGATTTATTTGGTAGTTGGGATGCATTAATGAAGCATGGGCTGACATATTTCACTGCTGCAAGTTATGGGACAATATGGGGGGCCTTTTGCAAGAAACATATCAAAATTTCAATCCATTTATAACATATTGCAAGTGGTCAAAGGAAATATTTTGGGATTTCCATTTCTCTCTCTCTCTCTCTCTCTCTCTCTCTCTCTCTCTCTCTCTCTCTCTCTCTCTCTCTCCTCTCTCTCTCTTCCTCTCAAAAATCTAAAAATTAGAGTGTTGGGCTTATTGTAAAGGGGGAGTTTTGAGTAGAAAAAATCTATAAAATTTTTTTTTGAACCCGATGTGATGCACACCCTTGTAGTGGACTCCTTGCATGGTGATCCAGGCTCTTATATTGTAATAGATTGAACTATGCATATCCATGAAGTAATAGATGCAAATTTGTGGATGCATCTTCCCCTACTATGTTTTTTTGCATTCTTCTTACCCCTTTCAAACTCATTGAAAATATATTTTGTTTACTTTATGTTGTCGCAAGGATTCATTATCATTGTGTGTGCATGAAATATTGTTGTGAATTCAGATTGCTTTAGAATGTGGAGAATCTGTTATCACCCCTTTCTAGTATGTAATTTGCTCTTGTTGTCACACATTGGAAAGCTATCCTCATTTCCTCCTTTTCTGGTGTATCACCGCTTTAGTGTAGGATTTTTTTCATGAATCTCTCTCCTGTCCCTTGGAAATTTAGATTAGGACAAGATAGTTTCACATGTATTAGAGTAGATTATGGTAGGTAGTTTAGGAGCAAGAACCAACTTTCTCTGAGGTCTATCTCAAGTAGAAAGGCCCACAACTTGGAGATAGTACCCATGTTATCCAATCACACTTTGTGAGATAAAGCACACATGCTTGTGCAAACCATAGGGTGTTGTGATTCGGAGATAAAAACCATGTTTAACAAAAAAAGCTTAGCATTCTCTTTACTACAATTCAATTTTTGTGGAGAAACATCCAATTTAATCTAGACTTTTTATACCATATAGCATAAGAATAAATTTATACAACTTTTTCTAAACATCTACATCCTCCAAAGATTCTTTTTCCAATAAATAAAAAACAATTTGAATATTTAAAAGTGTATAAACTATAAGTATCACCTAATACTAGTAGTAAACCTCTCTCTAAAATAAAATATTCTTTTCTTATATATACTAGGTAAAGACAGAGGGCTGTTAACCCCATAATTGAGCCCCTCATGAGAAAATAATTTTCTAAGCTCATTGAAGCCAAGATAATTTTCCCTATTAAGTACTCAACTTTGGTGGAAAATATGGTCCCAGTGAGAAAGAAGAATGGAGAAATCAAGCTTTGCATTCATTTCATGGACTTTAACAAGGCATCTCTTAAGGATCAGTATCCTTTAACTTGAATGTAACAAATTCTACAGACAGTAGCAGGAGCTAAGAGGTTTTCCATGCTTGATGGCTACTCAGGATTCAGTCATATCAAATTGAAAGAATAATATCAATATAAAACTACGTTCACCACCAAATGGGGAATGTATGCGTATTAGAAGATGCCTTTTGGCTTATCAAACATAGGTGTGACCTTAAAAATAGAAATGAAAATTGCTTTGATGGGATACATCAATCAATTCATCTTGTTTTACCTAGATGAAATCACAATATTCTTAAAGTAGAGCACAAATCACATGAAGCACCCGAAGAATGTATTTGAAAGGTGCGGGAATTTGGTGTGTCTCTCGACCCCAAGAAGTGTCACTTTACGGTCCCTAAAGGTAAAATTTTAGATCACGTTGTTTCAAATGAAGGCATTTCCATTGATCCGGAAAGAATTTCATCCATCATGGCTCTTTTCTTGCTAGCTCACATGTTTACAAATACCTCCTAGGAACATCAATTTTGTTAGGCATTTCATTCCTAACTTTGTAGGTTTGGTAAAACCTATTACTCTCATGCTCAAGAAGGATTCAACTTTCAAGTGGATTGCGGAGGGAAAAGACAATTTTGAGAAGATAAAACAAGAGATTGTTCAGGCTCCTACATTGATCAACCCTAACTATACCAAATACTTCATTATATATGCCTATGAGGCTAAATCTAGTATAGCCATGGTTTTGAATCAGCAAAATGATCAGCAAATGCATTAGCCAATGGCCTGTTTAGTCAAATTTTGAAATATTATGAGCTCAAGTATAGCCACATTAAGAAACAAGTGTTTTTTATCATGATATCTATTAAGAAATTCAAAAGTATGATTACTACTAACCACATCAAAAATTTAGTATCATATTCCAGAGTCAGAGACTTCATCATGGGAGCATAAATTAGTACTAAAATATCTAGATGGGTGAATAAAATTATGGAATACAATGTAATCATCAAAACCAAAAAGTTACTTAGAGGTGGCACGCTCTGAAAGTAGCTCACAGATGACAAGCGGAATGAAGCCGAGACCTCATTGTTCCAAAAATAGGTTCTCTCACTCACGGAATTAAAAATGAATGGAAATCTTGCCGTGTGTAGCTAGATGGAAGAAATGGAAACAATCCTTTCCTCCGGCACATACCCTTTTGGTTTGAGCGGAACAAAGATGTGACATATGAGGTTGTGGTCTATTCCATACGCACTTATTGATGGTATTTTGTGAAAATGGAATATTGAGGGAGTGATGTTTAGGTGCGTTGATGGTGAGAAATGTGAGAAATTTTTAACCAATTTCCATGTGGTTTCTCGGGTAGAAATTTTTATTCTAAAGCTACAACCATGAAAATAATAAAATCATGATACTTTTGTCCCACCTTGTTTGCAGATGCTCATAGATGGGTTAGAAAATGTAAGGAATGTGCTCTCTTCACTAGAAATAAAATATTGGTGGCTCTCCCACTTCATCCAATTTAGGAAGATCAATCATTTTCATAATGTGATATGGATTTTATTGGCATGATTAATCCTCCATTCAGTGCTAGTCACAAATGGGTTCTCACATTAACAAATTATTTCAACATATGGATATAATCCACGCCATTGAAGGAAGCCACTAAATCATCTATCCTAGACTTTCTTGAATAAATTGTTACATGGTTTGGTGTCCCTCAGACCATTGTTTCTGAAAATGTAAAGTGTTTCTCGGATGAAAGATTTCTAATTGGGTTAAGGGAGTTGGGATTTATCTTAATACTTCTTCCAATTACTACCCCCAAGGTAATGGATTGACAATGTCTACTTAAAAGAATTTGATCAGAATCATGAAAAGAACAATGGACAAAAATAAGGGGAAATGACACACGGAGGTGAGAAATGCTCTCTGGGTGGAGAAGATTATAGTGAAGAAAGCAATTGGAAATTCCCCCTACAAACCGGTATATGGTAAAGAAGCAATATTGTCATTATCATTGAAATTGCCATCACTTGAATTAGCTTAGCATATGGAATTTGAAGGTGTGGATCAAACATAAATCAGAATGGAGGAAGTAGTGGAGCTTGAAGATTATAGAAATACCACCATGTTCAGGTTAGAGAAACATCAAAGGTTAACCAAATAGTGGTTTGATAGGAAGGATAGGGATAGAAAACTCAAGGTTGGATATCTAAATCTAAAGTGGGATGTAGATAGAGATAAACCTAGGAGACACTCGAATATTATGAAATATGGAGTGCAACATACATCATCACCACTTATAAGGTTTCTAACTCATTTGAGTAATCTGATTTTGAGGGGATTATGTTTCAAATCCCATTCAATGCAATTAACTTCAAACCCTCTCATTAAAATGTTTCATTATATCTTGTACATAATAGTTCAAGATTTCAATTCCTCTAAGTGCTTTCAACACATTGATTGTTAGAAGTGTAGGTTTCTCCCCCTAAGTGCTTTGCATATTCTTTTTCTTGAGGATTTTATTTTGCATAGTTTTCATCAATTCTAAAATTCTATAGGAGGAGGTTTAGGATATCAAGGATTAGTTGGAATCATCTATGGAAATCAAATGCGGACAAACTAAATCACATTTTTGAATCCAAGTTCAAGGATGCTTCAAGGCTAATGATAAACTCATTTAGCAAGCAGATGGCCTCTATGAGTTGCCAAAAATGTTGTCCATTTTTTTACCCTTGAAAAAGTTAATAAACTTGGATAAGTGTGGAATTGAGAACTTGATCAATTTTCAATTCTACCGAAGTCTAGTGATATCTGTGGATATTTTATGCAAGCCACGATATAGAAACAACAAAATCCATGGGTAAATTTTTTTTAAAGAAGTTGTGGATTGAAGGAAAATGGGCCGCTACATAAGTTGAAGTCATAGATTGAAAGACACCAACTACATGTTTGATCTGAAAATAATCAAGTTTTTTTCTACCTGATCTCGGACCCTTATAGGCTTTAATTATTTCTAAAAATTTACTCCTTTTAAGTAATCAATTTAAAAATTAATGCAAGACAATAAAGACAATTACACAATGATTGATTACGGAGTTTGGCAATTTCCTACGTCTCCAAGTTCTTATCGAACCATTCCACTAGTCAAAACTTGTAAGTTACAATAGTAATTTCACAAGAAAACCTAATGGAAACTATTTAGAACTTGCTTAGAAGAATAACCAGACCTTCAGAAGACAAGGGTGAAAAATAGCACCCGACTTCCCCTTTCCTAGTGTATTTGGCAAGCTCAATGGCACCACTCCACTATTCGAATCCTCCAGTTCTCAATTAGCCTTCTAGACACTTCGTAATGCCCTATGGCATGCTTAGATATTCCAAGATTCACAATAATTTGGTGTGGCGCTATGGGCCTATTGGGTAGTTTACATTTTACTCCCAATCACAAATATTCCATCTAATATTGCCTAAAATAATAGGCCAATAGACAATATTTGTCTATAGTAATTTTTAGGAATTTAATATAGTTTACAACACTATATTAAAATTTCCCTATTACTAATTCTGACACATCCCACAAATAAGCTTAAAAATAATAAGCTTCTCGGGCTAATGTGTGTCCATTACAAAAGAATGGGTTCCCTATTTATACAATTTTAGGGCCCTTAAAATATGCATTACATATAATCCTTAGGCTAAAAATACCATAGCCCGTACATGAAAATTGGGATAATATTCCCCATAGTGGCAGATTAGCATGTTTAATGGGATTAAATCCCAAATTTTGTGGAATGATAAGGTTTTAGGCTTATTAAATCCTTTCCACGCATTGTATGAAGTGGTCAAAGGACCACTTGGGCATAACCACCCCCACCTCTTTCTCCTCACGTGGAAGCTTCCATGCATGGCATAAGCTTCCCCTACCACCGCTTCACCTTCTCCCTTCCACGTGGTCCTTGGCAAGTTGGCGGTTTAGTAGGTAAGTGGAGGATTATGTGGTTATACTAATGTATAAACATTAATATATAGCAGTTTGGCATATATGCGTGGCATTTGGAAAGTGGACTTACCAAGATAATATAATTTTGACCCATACAATGCAATGTGGCATAGAAATAATTAACTCAGTAAATATCATATAGCCCACTTGTCATCTCTTGATAGGTAAATCGAGTGAATTTGATGAGTGGTGGCAAGCCACATGTCACAGTGCGATTGGTCCAATATTGACCAGTTGACTAGAGTTGACTTTCCCGCTGTCTGAACTTTGACCGGACATATCTAGAGCTCCCGATGTCCATTTTTGCGTTCTCATAGTCGTTGGAAAGCTCTCAAGATGATCTTCTACACTGACACCATTTAGGGATGTTTAGGGAACTTTTGAAAATGATCCCGTGATCAATGTTGATGGGAAAGCCACGGGAATTTGAAAAGTTACGACAAGGGAAATAATGTCATGGGGAACTTAAGTGATGGCGTGGTAGATAAAAGGATCCACATATGATGATTCAAAATATGTTATATTGATGAATTTTTGGTTCAAATAAATACTAATGAGAAAATCCACGGGATACTAGAAGTCGCATATCAAAGGAAAATGATAACTTTCCAAGTATAAATAAAAATGGATATAATATTGAATATGATGATTTAATATTTTCAAATCTTGTATCATTAAGGAAATATTAATGAGAGAAATCAGATTTCTTGAATCAAATCGAGGTAGGTGGGAAAAAATGAGAAAAGTTATCTCTAACATGAAAAACACTTTGCTCCAAGTCAGCAACCACCAATTTAATACAATATTGGTGTCATTCCTTCTTCAACAAGGAAAATGACATGGAAAAGAGGGGTTTTATAAGTTCTAAGATCTTTTCAGAGAATTGAATGAAGGTAGTTAGATGGTAGAAGGAGGAATTTGAAATTCCCTCTCTTTTCTTCTTCCTTCTTTTTCTTGAATTTATATATATATATATTTTCAAAGTGATGCCCAAAGAAAAATTCGGATACTTTGGGAATATGAGGGCATCATTTTAATGTTACACAAGAGTTCTAGGATTTTCATGCCTTGATCAAAACTATGTGAATGTTTCACACCTTCTTCCTTTATTGTAATGATTTGTGCATAATATTCAAGCAATAAAATCTCTAGTTTTGTGGCTCATTTCTACCTTAGCTAGTATTTTATTGTGTCTCATTTCCTTTTCATTCATTCTTGGGCATGTTGTATGCATTCTTATAGAATTTGTATCCATTTTACATCTCTAAAGTGGGTATTTATATGTTGTTTTGAAATGTGTTCATCATTTTTACTCTTTTCATCATCATTTCCCCCATTTTATCTCTTTTAGAATTATCTTTCCCTCGTATATTTTGTGGTATCACCTTATCTAGTTCTCGTTTTTATGTTTTATGAATCTCCTTCTAGCCCATGTCCCTTGGAAATTTAGAGTAGAGTTAAATAGTTACATTTCAATTCCTAGGAGTAGTTTAGCATTAAAAATAAGTAGAGGAAGTTGGTTTTCTCTGGAGGTTTGTCTCAGTTTGAGTCCCACAACTAGGAGAGAATCCCATGTTACCTCAAAGCCCTAGATTCCTTTGATTTATGATGGGTGTAACTTTGAGCTCTAACACTTCATCTTAATTTCCAACCAATTTCTCTAGCTACACTTCACACCGACTGATGGGCTAATAGGGATCCCCCATAGTTGTCCTCCAATATCTCCCTCTAGCTTGTTAGGCTACTTACAAGGGCCTACTATGATAACAATTGTTGGAGGTGACAAGGACTGAGAGGGGAGGGGGTCAATCAGTCCCCAATAAAATTTACTCACTTTCACTTCAAACCCTAGCCATAGTTGATCATGTATAACACATCGAAGTAAATATGTTTTGGAAACAAATTAACACAATGGAAGGATCATAATATAGAATCAAAGAAAATTATATTCATGCTCAAAATCAAATCAATGCATTTAGTATTTTATTTTACCAAACAACCCAATGCATGATGGAACATCACTTATTAATAAATGAGTGCTCACCCAAAGCACGCAAGGGTACCAGTTCCTCTTTTATGGAAGCTTTGTCAAGGAGTTAGCATGATAACACACATATAATCTAAATCCATAATAACCATTCAAAAGTAAAGCATGAAAAATCTAGATCACAACCATATGTAAGAAGGAACTTAAACAAAAACCAATATCAGATCTACCATACAAGATCCAATAACAAATATGTCAATAATCATTATCCAACCACACAGATCCATTGTATTAATCATTGTAAAACACAAAATCCAAGTACATACATAATAATGTCACCATAAGTCATGCGAGCTCATAAACCAGAACATAACACTAACAAAATGTGGATTCCTAAACTGTGCAAATAAATACATATATATTGGAGTGGGGTGCTTCTCTTCACCACCTACACATCCTTAGAATAGGCTACATGCTAAGAATATCCATGTGCCACTATAAGGTAAATACAAAAGCATGCAAGCTCACTATGAATAGATTATCTAATAATAAAAATGCTAATTTAATCCTATTAATAGCCCAAACATTTGCATGTCGTTTGATCTCCCACTCATCCAAAATAGCCTATGTTTCACTTCCAAGTATTCATGATGATGTGTTCCCCACACTCAACATCAATATTTATTCCATTGCGATTAAAATGACTAAGTACCGAAGTCATATTTTCCCAGCGTGACCTATTCTATTACATCTCCCCATGTTCACCTATATGCCCTATGTCCACACACCTAAACCTTATGTGCCTTCATTACTTAGGCTGTAATTCATTAGTCAAATAATACCCCACACTTTTTTCATTTCCATCCCAGGAAATGGATAACCATGACTTATCTCTCCATGAATAAATAATAAGGAACAAAATAATATTGTACACAAAGAATGAAAGAATGCATAAGAACTCTACTCTTCTAAAGGTAGAATCAATTCTAGATACTCACTTTTAATTTCTACCTCTAACGTCTTCGAATCACTAAGCACCATATTTGTGTTTTTCAGGGATGTCTATGATTACTGTGTCCATCTCATCTAGGGTCATGTTCTTACCTTCATTTTGCAATATTCTAAGGACTTTATCCATACCCGAGACTATCTCTTCCATCACATCCATACGCCACGAAATTAGTTTATCAATTTATTTGATCTTCTCCTTGTGAGGGTCTCGGGCTACTACAAACACATCACACTTTTCAGTTGGTAGTGTTAGCCTCTCCTTGTGCCCAAGTGTGTCATCTTGTTTTGCGAGAAAGGAATGAATTCTATTCCACCAGAGCCCTTATTTTCATTATTATCTTGGGATTCGCATAAATTTTTAATGCCAAATATTCCTTTTTCAACTCATCTTTCAATTCCTGCAGTAAAGACTCATACCCACTTATCTTGCACCTGATAGTTTCCTGTGTCTTTTCCACATGTGTTGCAACATCCTTTGGTTTTAGCATCCTTATTGTACTTTATTCGATCACCATATGATACATTGTGTGTAAGTAATGCATAGCAGATGGAAACATCTCCACCATTTTATCTTTTACATGTGGCCTTACCTTAAAAATTTCATTGCCTATCTACTCTTCCATACTAAGTACCACTCATGCCTTCGCCTTATCTTTCTCCTTTTCCTTTGTCAGTGTGCTTAATCTCTATTTTTAAATCTTTTCTATCTTCCATAAAAGCACTAATAACTTCTACCTTATCAATGTTTGTGTGTGCAACCTCTGCAGATACCTTTGTCAATGTAAACTTACCTACATAGCTAACACCTTAGTCGACTTGATCATTACATGGCAAGAATGAGAAAATTTCTCAATTCTTTGTGGCACACATGATTATTCACATACATAAAAGTAGGAATCATTAATGTAGTCTACATACTCCATGAAAACTATTTACGGGTGTGTGTGGTCTCCATCTCGAGATCCATTAACTCCCAACCATAAATCTCCTTAGGCTCCAAAGTACTTTTGAACCTATCATGAATGATGTTGGTAGGATCATTAATATAACCTATTGGTGTTTGATTTGATCTTTCCCTAGTTTTCCCTCGAAATTCTTCAATCTATGGGCTCTGTCGTATTTTCTATTTCCCTGAATGGATGCATGAAAGGTTTTATTCATTTGAATGCTATTGAATATCCTTATCCATGGTCACGGATCACATTTTGGCCTTGTATCATTTACAAACTCTTTGTCCTTAAAATAAAAATTCAATTCTGGGCACAAATGGTGATTTCCCCGCATTTTACAGTTTGATGGGCATGGTTTCCCCTTCAAATTATATCTCAAAATCTTCAACTACGTGGTCTCTTTTGATTGGATGAGGAATGGTGGATCTATTTTATAAACTTTTCACTTTTTTTAATTTTGCAAAAAATATCAAATTGGCCCCATGGCTCCATTGACTTCTAACTGGTTAGTCAAAATTATGAAATGGCAGAGCAAATTATTACTTTTTTCCCCAAAGGAGTACATGTGTCATCAATTGAGAAGTTGTGTAGGCGAGCCCCTTTTTATGTTTCAAGGCATTATGGAAAAAAGGGTAAAAATGTGAAAGAGATGCTTAAGGCCCGTAAGAGGATCGAGAGGACACATGGTGATTTAGAGGGGAGTGGTGGAGCTATTTGGAGAAATTTGGAAATTTTTCTTTATTGTGAAAAGGGAATAAAGTCATAAAGTACAGCGTGGCCCCGCAAAAGACCAAAGAAGGACATGTGACTTTTTGAAAATTCATAAAGTACAGTGTGGCCCTGCAGAGGGCCAATGAAGCACTAGTGGAGGTTTGAAAATTCAAAGACGGAGGAGCAGGCCGTCAGAGCATTTTGAAACTTTGGCATTAGTTTGAAAAGGAAGTAAAAGTACGAAATGAAGTCTACATTGAAAATTCAAAGGTGGAGAAGCGGGTCGCCGGAGGAAAATTGGAAATTTTGCCTTTTTGTAAAAAAGGGTAAAATTGCATAAATGAGCCATGACTCCATCAAAGACCCGATTAATCCATGTGTCCAGCCCGTATTTCAAAGGCGAAGGGGTGGGGCAAAAATTTAAAATTGCACATTTTCTCCAAAAGTCATAAAATGTAAAAGGTAACCCTAGTCCCACTTCCAAGCAAATTTTTCCATGTGGATGGCTCTAATCTACAATTGAGAAAGGGCAGAATCAACGGTTGTTGTGCATTGCATCTGATTTTTCCACCATTAACGTTCCATGACTCCTGGAGATGTGAATACACATTGTTTTTAATCATTTTTAATGAAATTCCTTGTCATTTTTGTCTGCAAAGTGCAATTGAATAGATTTAGAACTTAATTTGTGAGTCCAAGGAATGTAAAGGTTGATATTTTGAAGTTGGAATTACTCGAAAACTTACAAAAACGTGAATTACCAGAGAAGCTGGATGCAGAGAAAATTTGCAAAGGAAAGAATGGGAAAAGGATGAAATGATGGAGATTTCATGCATGAAGGATGAAAACGTTCTCCCAGTTAAAACAATGATGGAGATATTTGCAATGATTCACCTTTTTGAACAACTGACAACTTTTTGTTGCAAACCTGTTAAACGCCATTTTCTGGAAATCATGATCAAACATGTAACAAACAAATGTTCCTTAAATATTCTTTTCTTCTGGGAAACCTAGATGTAAATTGAGTGTTATAAAAAGCATGCTTTAGTCATGGAAATGGTCAAGGGTTAATTTGTGTGATAAAATTGGAAAAATCCCATCTTCCTGAGAGACCATCTGAGAAACCTGTTAATCTCTTATGTTTTAGATTTGATCATTTCAAGGTGGTTGCAAGTGTATAGCCATTGACAAACTCGAGATAGTTCAAGAAAATTTCCCCTATTTGTGAATCTAATAAACTTTAAATTAATCTGTGTTAATCTTGGGCAAATTTGTGTCTTCTTTATTTTCAAAATGTCTACAAATAGCATTTCTTGTTCCTATTGCAATTCTATGTGTAAATCACTCAGAATTACACAAGATCTTGTCCTTGTGATATTTTAGTGGCATTTGTAATTTCATTACGAGAAAAGCCTTCATGATGTAATGAGATAAAAAATCTAAAATCACTTTACTTTATTTTTGTTGATAAAGATTGTCTGTAAGCCTTTCGAGTGTATCCTGGCATGAGGAACCAGGGGTATTTAATGTTTAATTGAGTCTTTAGCTTGAGCCTTCATGTTCAATTCTTTGAGATTGTGTGAAACCGTGTAAATTTGGGCTTCCATTGATGCACACCTTCTAGTTGAAGGAATATTTTAGCTATTCTGAAGCATTCTATCATTTAGTTTTCCAATTATTGTGAAGGATCTCAAAGATCTTGCAAAATCAAGTTTATCCTACTTAATCTCCCACCAAAAATTATTCAAAAACAATGAATCCCACTTGAACTACCCTTGTTTGCCATGTATATCCACAAATGAATAAATTGTACTATGAAAATATGCATACACAATTGAGATTCCATAATTTCTTTAGTAACCTTAACCTTTTTTAGAAAATATCACCATTCTTTAGAAGTGACAACTCGTAGGAGTTAAATTGTGGTCCATTGATCATATTTTCTCAAGGTTTCCTTTCAAACTTCTTCAAAGAAGGATATCTTCATTCTCCTTCACCAACAGAGGTTACAAAATGTGTCCTCTCACCCTGGTTGAAAGGCACAACTGAAATTAGTGAGGATAGATCAAATCCTTTTGAAGGTGTTATCCATTTCTCCAACATCTGAGTGACAAAGAGCCAGTTGAATCACCTCCCCAGCTATAAAATGACATACATTATGATTTATCTGCCTCTAGGCTTCTTGTTAAATATATGGTGATTCTCAGCTTGCAAAGGAGAATATATTTGGATACCAACACCAGAATGACACCGCTTAGAGGGACATGAAGGTGTATGGAAAGTTTGAACACCATCAACAATGCATAAAAACCCTGGTAATTGTCTCTTACAAATTTTAAAGTGCAAATACGTTGTTGAAACGTCATTCTATTTTAAAGATTTGTAAGATTCAAGAAAATTTACAAGTTCTCGCATGCAATATTTCTAGTTACTTTTGGTTTTTACACTAATTTTATATCATCAATGTTAAATATGGGTAAAGGAAGGTCGAATCTATAAGGCTCTACATGAATTTAGTGTTGAAAGAAATTTGATGTATCAATTTTAGTGCATTTACACAAATAGGGTGAAAATCCTTAGTTGTGACTCGGTGTTGAATTAATTTTTGATAAATACCAATTTCTTAACCTCTCACAAATTGAAATTTATCACTAATCTTTGTAAATATGGAAGGAAGAAGATATTTCTTCATTAAAGACCCTGCTAGAAGGTTGTTTTCAGAATTGGGAAAGAAAAATTCTAAAGGAATAAGAATGTGGAAAGTTGTTGGAGATTAAAAATCAAGAAAAGAGTTATCAATTGTGGAAACTGAGAAACCTTTGGTTGAGGATTACCATTCTTCTTCAAGTGATTGTGAATTAGGTATGCTTTTTGTAGATCTAAATTCTCCAACTTGAGAGTGGCCTTCATTTTTGTCTGAAAATTTTACATCTCATTATGTCCCTTTATTTTCCAAAGATGATATGATCCTCTAAGAAACAAAGGTTTTAGAGAACATTCATTCTGAGGATTTTACTCCTATGTTCCAAAGACCCCTTGTCCCCCATCATTTTGTATCTCCTGTAAGATCACCTCATCAAAACAATATGGCACAGCCCCCACCCAGACCTCCATTTGTTGTTAATACCTTCGGTCCTATAAATTTTAGAGGTATGGATGGATATCCAAATGTTGTGCCCCAAGATGTTATAAATAAACTGCCTAAATTTCAATGAAATAATGTTATTACTGGTGATCAGCACTTAAAGCTTTTTGTCAATATGATGGAAGAATTTGAGATCGAATTTGAGGATGTGTACATAAAATTGTTTATTCATACTCTAGAGGAGGATGCACGGACTAGTATAAATATTTTCCAGACAACTCCATTGATTAATGGATAGAAATGAAGATTGTTTTTAGATTGCAGTATGGAGATAAAACAAACCCTAGGTTTCTTTTATCAGAATTTTAAAATATTAAGAAGAATCCTAATGAATCTTCATGACTTCAATACTCGGTTTGATAAGACCTTGAATAGGCTACCCGTAATCCACGAGGCCAAGTGATGTTTTTTTAAAATAAAATACTCGATGCTTTTGATAAGAAGGCTTCCTATTATTTGAGGGATAAGAACCTAGAAACATTAATGCGAGACCTTCACCATGGCTTTACAAATTGAAAACAACATTAAATAAATTGGTAAACCTCCTAAGAGAGAAGGCATCAAATTGATAAATCCATAGAAGCCTCAATCAAGTAAGTCTGTGGATTTGGAGGAGGTTATAAAAACTCTAGCTGGAGTTAAAGAAATATCTTACAAACTAGCTAGAGTAGAAAAAGAAATTGGACAAAGTTCCCAAGGTCATCATAAAGCACAAGGTCAAGAAATATTTGAAAATCATCCTAGGGGTGATCAAAGATCAGATGATAGGGGTAAAGGGCCCATGGGATCAAGAAATAGACAACCCTAACCATGGGAAAAAATATGTGTGCCTGATCCTTTAGTTATGTCAAAGTTGTTGTTGTGGAAGAAGCCAATGAAATTGAGTTGTGTGACAGATGTTTCTTACTATATGCCCCATGTGATGAAGACAAAAAGTTTAAGAAGTTGATGATGATGTGTGCATGATGGGGTTCTCTACAAGCTCAAGGAAAGGAGCAACTTTTACTAAATTAATTGGTGTCGAATCACACATGATTTACTGGATTACATTCATTGGGTACTACCCCTTCCTCCCTCTCATACTTTTGAAATTGATATGGTACAAGCTTTCGAATTGTCTAATAATTATTTTAAATACTTAAGGGCATTAATGATTAAAAAGTATGATGGATGAATCCCTTCTGAGGAGGATAGGAAGTTGTTAATGAATGTTGCGGCCCAAGAAAAGGAATATAACACTAGGAGTAAAGTTTTCAAAGGGGTAGGGCCTCAAGCCAAACCAAAAACTCCAATTCTCATCAATATTCCAAATAAAACTCCTAAGAAAGACGCATCTGAAAATGCCTTGTTTAATAGAACTGTATCCCCCATGCTTTGAGAAAGTGAAAAATCCTTTATTTTCGGATGAGTTTGTCGAGTCCTCCCCCAATATTGCCTTTCCCAAATACATTCCTTATGACATTACCCAAGTCTTGAGTGAGATCAAGATTTATTTTCCAATTGTTGAGCTACTTAGGATACTTGAGCAAAAGAAAAGGGCCTTTGAGTATTTGAGATTGAAAGAAGAAAAGATTACCCAAGGCGAGACATGCAAACAATGTTGAGACTCCTCCTACCATTGTAGAATTGAAAAAACCCCAAGTATTGAAGAACTAGGTGAGCCACCTGAAGTATATTTGAGAACATCCTTGGTTGAGTCCCACTGAATGTAGATCCATTTTTCACTACTCGATTATTAGGGACAAGTTTACATTACACAATTGTATGTTTGATTCTAAGCATCATGCAATGTTATGCCTCTTGAGGTCATGAATGAATTAGATATCAAGGTGACAATAGCTTATGGGAAGTGCACTGCCATGGATTCAAAGGAGGTGCTAATGGTTGGATGTTTCAAGGGTTTGATAGTGCAATTTGCAGCCTACCTAGGGAAGAACTTAAAACTAGATGTTGTTATTGTTGATAACCCCCTTGCCAAATGGGGAATGTTGTTATCAAGAAAATGGGTTGATAGCATGGGTGGGAGTGTGTAAATTGATATGTCTTTTTCCACTATACCTATTGAGGGAAGCCTTGTAAATTTGTATGGTGAAAAGAAGATGCTACATCTCATTGAGGATCCCAATAATGCTTCCTATGAAGTGTTATACACTGACATTGATGTTGATAACTTTTTTGGATTTTTGATGGTAAAGAGAAAAAAATTGATCAATGCAAGTCTCTTAAACAAGTAGGTTCTCCTTGGACTTTGTTGTTTGATGGGGCTTGCTCTAAATTTGGAAATGGTGTTGGTATTGTCTTCATATCTCCAAGCTAGGAAGAGTTTGTTTTTTCTTTTAAACTCAACTTTGAGTGTACAAACAATATTACGAGAATATGAAGCACTTTGTTATTAGGTTTAAGAATTGCTTGTAAATATGGTGTTAGAGACATCATTGTTAAAGGAGATTCGAGCTAATTTTCAAGGAGGTTAGAAAAATGTATGCAAGAAAAATCAGAAAACTGAAGCAGTATAAGCATGCGATCTGGGATTTCATTGAAATGTTTGACTCCTTCAACATAATACATCATGATAGGAATTACAATACCCCTAGCAGAAAAATTGGTCGTATTGGGGCCAAATTCAAAAATTTAACTCGTATCCCCCTATTGTGAGTATAATATTGAGGCATTAACTAGGCCATCTATTACTGATAATGTTAAACACTGCAAATGTTTGAAGATGACGCCTAGTGTAAAGGTTATTTACGAACCAAGGAGAATTTACCGATCAACGTATAGATTGACAAATGCAATGGTTTGTGTGCTAATGGAAAGGATACTTTATTTGGCAAAGAAATCATTCAATTGAAGACTAATACTATTACCAGAGGTTTGGTAGCACTTAAATCAAACTTTGATAATGTTGATTACATTGTCAACGACACACATGTCGACCTCGAGAGATGTTGAAGAGCACAACCAGGCACGAAGGATAAACCACGTAAGATCCGGCTGGGTAGCAATCTGAGTAAGGAAGAAAAATAATCGTATATCCAATTGTTGAAGAAATACCAGACTACTTAATATGGTCTTATTCTCGAATCGAAAGCATACAAAGAGGATCTTGTACACACAAAATTTCCTTGGAAGCTTCGCTAATCCATTTAGACGAAACAAAGGTGATCAATCCACTCCTTTCCCGAAGATGCAAGAAGAATTGAAAAAGTTGAGGGATGGAGGAATCATACATCCCATAAGGTACTCATCATGGGTTACAAACTTGGTATTTGTCGAAAGAAGAACAAATATATAAGGTTGTGTGTGGACTTTAGAAACTTGAATAGAGCATTAATGAAGGATAATTACCCTCACAAATATGGGAAATATTTTACAATTGGTTACTTGGTTCGAAATTGTTATCCACCTTGGATGGTTTTTCTAGAAAAGGAGTGACTACCTGTAACACTTTATAAAAATTCTTTTAAGATGCGGGGAGTATGGTATTTCACTAAATCCCAAGAACCTGTCATTTTGGTATTAAGAAAGCAAAGTTGTTTGGACACATTGTGTCAAAGGAAGGGGTCGTGATTGATCCTTAAAGGGTAGAAGCCATCAGCAAAGTCCCTATTCCAAGAACCAAGAAGGGAATTCAATCCTTTTTGGGAAGATTAATTTTATTAGGAGATTTATCTCCAACTTTGTTGAACTAACTATCCCATTCACTAGCATGCTAAAAAAAGATCAAAGTATCAAATGGGAAGAAACAACTATTCAAGATTTTGTTGGGATCAAAGAAGCATTAAATAATGCCCCTATTTTAGTAGCTCCATATTATAAGAAGGATTTCCAAGTGTTTTCTTTTTCTTTAGAAAGTACTATTACATCGTGTTGTTGTAGAATGATGATGAGGGAGATGAAAGACCAATTGTCTTTTTTAGTAAGGCATTACAAGGAGCTGAGCTAAAGTATACTATCATAGAGAAGCAAGAATTTTCTTTGGTAAAAGCAAAAAAGGTCTTAAGGCCATATATTATGAGTTCCATAGTCATTTCTTATGTTCCCATACCATGGTGAAAGATATCCTACCAGAAATGGAGGTTTCAAGAAAGATATGCTTTGATGGGTAAACAAATTGCAAGAGTATGATATGGATATCTAAACAACAAAGTTGGTCGAGGTTTGGGCATGGAAAAAATTGTGGCGAGAGATCAATCTGTAGACAAATGAGGTAAATGAAATAGAAGAAGAAAGGTTGAATGCCCTTGAAAAACTAATAAATTATGAATGGTACAAGGACATCATTTTTATCTCAAACATCTACAAAGGCTCCTGAACAATTGAGCAAGAATCGGAAAAGAGAACTTAAGTTATCTTTCAAAAAATATGTCATTACTGATTTTGGGTTAGCTTGGAAGAACCCTAAGGGAGTTCTCTTAGGATGCATTACTGAAGATGAAGCCCCTACAATAATTGATGATCTATATGGAGGAGTTTCTGGGGGGAATTTTTCGAGAAGAGTCACAAACCATAAGATCTTAAGAGCTGGTTATTGGTGGCCAACTCTTTTCAAAGATACAAATCTGTTGGTAAGAAAATGTGAAAGTTGCCAACACTTTTTTGGAAGACTAAAAGCTTCAAACTCCCTTCATTTTCATCCTGTATCAATTGAAGCCCCATTTAGGCAATGGGGAATGGAATTCATTCGTGAGATTTTAGATCATTCAAGTGATGGCCATAAGTGGATTTTAGTAAGCCACATGACATTACTTCACCAAGTGGGTGGAGGAAATCCCCACCAAGAAATCAATTCACCAAATTGTCATGGATTTCATTCTAAATCATATCATTTGTAGGTTTGGAGTGCCTGCTAAGATGGTTGTTGATAATGCCATGAGCTCCCAAGATAAACCTTTGGTGGCCATGTACCATGAATATGGGATCAATTTGACATATGCTTCCAATTGTAATCCCTAAGGAAATGGACAAGCAGAGTCCAGTAATAAAAATATGTTGAAGATAATTAGAAGAACTTTGGAGTTCACTAAAAGGAAGTGGGGTGAGCAGTTAAAGTTTGTTGTTTGGGATGATTGAATCATTGTTAAATGAGCTACTAGAAAAATCCCATTTGAGTTGGTGTATGGAACTCAAGCTCTATTGCCCTTGCATATGCAATTGTCTTCATTTTAATTTCTTCAACAACTGGAAGATCAAGAGGTTAGTCCCTATGATGCTCGCATCAATTAGATTGTTGATTTAGATGAAGAAAGAAGGGCATCCCATCAAAGGCATGTAAAATTCAGAGAGAAATTGAAAAATTTGTTTGATAAGGTGACTTCAAGAGCTTTCAGTGTGGGAGATCTTGTGCTATTATGGGATAGTAGGCACGAGGATAAGGGAAAACATGCAAAGTTTGATGCATTATGGATGGGCCCTTATTCAATTGACATTAGAATTGGTTAACATACCTTCTTCTTAAAAGACCTAGATGGGGAATTGCTTGAATCGCCTATTAATGGCAAGCATTTGAAACATTTCCTTGATTGATTTCTTATAATCGAGGTATGCATAGTGTATAGTCTTTTGGTTTCATTATGCTTTCATGTTTTGTCTGCTTTGGTTTGCCTTGGTCCTTGGCGGCCATTTTTGCTGGTTTCTTAGTTTGTTCTGGAAGGTTGCCTCTTGACTCCATTGCCCAATGTTTTATTTGGTACTTGGTCTTCTCTTTTGTTCTTTTGGCACTCACTGGGAGTGCCCATCCTCGAATCGGAGCCGATGTTGGTGCTCGATTTGATCATGCCCTAGTTTTCCCTTAAAATTCTTCAATCTATGGGCTCTGTCGTATTTTCTATTTCCTTGAATGGATGCTTGAAAGGTTTTCTTCATTTGAATTCTATTAAAGATCCTTCTCCATGGTCATGGATCACATTTGGGCCTTGTATCATTTCTAAACTCTTTTTCCTTAAAAGAAAAAATCAATTAGGCGTAAATGGTGATTTCCCTACATTTTACGGTTTGACGGGCGTGTTTTCCCCTTCAAATTGTATCTCATCATCTTTAGCTACATGGTCTCTTTTCATTGGATGAGGCATGGTGGATCTATTTTATAAAATTGTCACTTTCCTTACTTTTGCAAAAAATATCAAATTGGCCCCTTGGCTCCATTAATTTCTAATTGGTTAGTCAAAATTGTGAAATGGCGAAGAAAATTCTTAATTTTTTCCGAAGGAGTACATGTGTCATCAATTGAGCAGTTACATAGAGGCGGCACCCTTTTTATGTTTTAAGGCGTTATGGAAAAAAGGTAAAAATGTGAAAGAAATGCCTAAGGCCCACAAAAGGACCAGAGAAGGACACATGGCCATTTGAAAAGTCAGAGCGGAGTGGTGGAGTGCCAAGAGAAATTTGGAAATTTTACTTTATTTTGAAAAGGGAATAAAGTCATAAAGTATAGCGTGGCCCCGTAGGAGACCAGAGAAGGACACGTGGCTTTTTGAAAATTCATAAAGTACATGTGACCCCCCATTTCATACAGAGGGCCGTAGAAAGACACATGGAGGAGCGGGTCATCGAGCATTTTAAAACTTTGGCATTATTTTGAAAAAGAAGTAAAGGTACAAAAATGAAGTCTGCATTGAAAATTCAAAGGAAGAGAAGTGGGTCACTGGAGGAAAATTGGAAATTTTGGTTTCTTGTACAAAAGGGTAAAATTGCATAAATGAGTCGCGACTCCATCAAAGACCTAGATTAAACAACGTGTCAAGTCCGTATTTCAAGAGGCGGAGGGGCGGGAAAAATGTGAAAATTATGCATTTCCTCCAAAAGTCATAAAATTCAAAACTCAACCCCAGGCCCACTTCGAATAAGATTTTTCCACGTGGACGATCATGTAATCTAAAGTTGAGAAATGGAAAATCAACGATTGTTGTGCATTAAATCTTTCCATTAACCTTCCACGACTCCTGGAGATGCGAATACACATTTTTTTTCATCATTTTTTGATGAAATTCCTTGTCCTTTTATGCATAAAGTGCAGTTGAATCGATTGAGAACTTAATTTGTGAGTCCAAGGAATGTAAAGGTTGATATTTTGAAGTTGGAATTGCTCAAGAACTTGCAAAATGTGAATTACCGAGAGAAGCTTTGGATGCAACGCAAAGATGCAGAGGAAAGAATGGGAAAAGGATGAAATGATGGAGTTTACATATATGAAGGATGAAAAATTTCTCCCGAGTTAAAACAATGATGGATATATTTGCAATGATTCACCTTTTTGAACAAATAGAAAATTTTGTTGCAAACTCGTTAAACGTCATTTTCTTGAAATCATGATCAAACAACAAAGGTTCCTTGATTATTATTTTTTTGGGGAAATCCTGGATGTAAATTGAGTGTTATAAAAAGCATGCTTTAGTCATGAAAATGGTCGGGTATTAATTTGTGTGAGAAATTGGAGAAAGCCCATCTTTAGAGACCATCCGAGAAACTGTTAATCTCTTATGTTTTAGATTTGATCATGTCAAGTTGGTTGCAAGTGTACACCTATTGACAAGTTCGATATTGTTCAAGAAACTTTCGCATTCTGATGAATCTAATCAAATTTTAATTAATCTATGTTAATCTTGGGAAAATTTGTGTTTGATTTATTTTAAAATGTCTCCAAATAGCATTTATTGTTCATATTGCAATCATGTGTTAAAATCCCTCGAGAATCACATAGGATCTCATCCTTGTGATAGTTTAGAGGCATTTGCAATTTCATTACAAGAAGAGTCTTCGTCACTGTAATGAGATAAACAATTTAAAATCACTTTACTTTAATTTTCTTGATAAATATTGTCTCTAATCCTTCAAGTGTATCCTGGCATGAGGAACCGGGGGTATTTAATTTTTAATTGAGTCTTTAGCTCAAGCCTTCGTGTTGAATTCTTGAAGATTGTGTGAAACTGTGCAAATTTGGGCTTCTATTGATGCACACCTTCTAGTTCAAGGAATAATTTAGCTATTCTCAAGCATTCTATCATTTATTTTTCCAATTATTATGAAGGTTCTCAAAGATCTGGAAAAATCAAGTTTATCTCACTTAATCTCCCACCAAACATTATTCAAAAACAATGAATGCTACTCGAACTACCCTGTTTTCTCGTATGTCAACAAATGAATAGATTCTAATGCCAAAATATGCATAAGCAATTAGGATTCCATAATGTCTTTATTAACCTTAAGCTTGTTAAGAAAATATCACCATTCTTTAGAAGTGACAACTCGTGAGAGTTAAATTGTGGTGCATTGATCATATTTTCTCAAGGTTTCCTTTCAAACTTGTGCAAAGAAGGATATATTCATTCTCCTTCACCAAAAAAGGTTATAAAATGGGTCCTCTCAGCCTGGTTGAAAGGCACAACCTAAAGTAGTGAGGATAGATCAAATAATTTTGAAGGTGCTATCCATTTCTCCAACATCTGAGTGACAAAGAGCCAGCTGAATCACCTCCCTAGCTACAAAATGACATACATTATGATTTATCTGTCTCTAAGCTTCTTGTTAAATCTATGATGCTGCTTAGATTGCAAAGGAGAATAAATTTGGATACCAACACCAGAATGGTGCCACTACTAGGCACATGAAGGTGTATGCAAAGTTTGAACACCATCAACAACGCATATAAACCCTGGTAAATGCTTCTTACAAATTTTAAAGTGCAAATACGTTGTTGAAACGTCATCCTATGTCTAGATTTGTAAGAATCGAGAAAATTTACAAGTTTTGCGTGTAATATTTCTAGTTTCTATTTGTTTTTACACTAAGTTTACATCATCAATGTTAAATACGGGTAAAGGAAGGTCAAATCTGTGAAGCTTTACATGAATTTAGTAATGACAGACATTTGATAGATCAATTTTAGTGCATTTACACAACTAAGGTGAAAATCCTTAGTGATGACTCTGTGTTAAATTAATTTTCATATAAATACTAGTGTCTTAACCTCTGTCCATTGAAATTTATCACTAATATTTGAAAAATTGGAAGGAAGAAGATCTTTCTTTGTTAAAGACCTGCTAAGTAGAAGGTTGTTTCCAGAATTGGAAAAGATAAATTATGAAGGAAGAAGAATATGGAAAGTTGATATTTTGAAGTTGGAATTGCTCGGGCACTTCCAAAAATGTGAATTACCAGAGAAGATGGATGCAGAGAAAAGTTACAGAGGAAAGAATGGGAAAAGGATGAAATGATGGAGGTTGCATGCACAAAGGATGAAAACATGCTCCTAGTTAAAACAATGATGGAGATATTTGCAATGATTCACCTTTTTGAACAACTGGCAATTTTTTGTTACAAACTTGTTAAACATCATTTTCTTGAAATCATGATTAAACTTGTATTTAACTAAGGTTCCTCAAATATTCTTTTCTTGGTTGGAAATCCTAGATGTAAATTGAGTGTTATAAAAATCATGCTTTAGTCATGCAAATGGTCGGGGGTTAATTTGTGCGAGAAATTGGAGAAAGCCCATCTTACTGAGAGACCATCTGAGAAACATGTTAATCTATTATGTTTTAGATTTGATCATGTCAAGTTGGTTGCAAGTGTACAACCATTGAAAAGCTATGAGATTGTTCAAGAAACTTTCCCCTGCTAATGAATCTAATAAACTTTGAATTAATCTGTGTTAATCTTGGGAAAATTTTTGTTTTCTTTATTTTCAAAATGTTTGTAAAAAACATTTCTTGTTCCTATTGCAATCTTGTGTTAAAATCCATCATAATCAATCAAGACATTCCACATCATGTTTCAATTCTTCATCCTAAGGGTCCTCTGCATCCATAGTGTCAATAGGATTCTTATGTGTGCTTTCTTCATATTTCTCACCCTCACTATCCTTAGTGGGAATGTACTTGCACCTTCTCTTCTTCTCTAGTTCTACCTTCATAGGAAAGTTTCTAGGTGATCTCCTAGGTGGTTGTGATGGCCCTATGCCCTGAGTCCTTTTCTACTTAATAATATCCTATATTGTTGGTCCTCAGTGCCCTATTCTATATCTATCCCCACAACACTTTGGTTTCCACCACTTCTTCTTCCTTACCTTCTTATTTTCCCGGAGGAGTAGGTTCTCACATTCATTTCTCTCCTATAGTTGGTTGCTTTATTTTTCCATGTTCCAAGGTGCCACCATATTATTTAAATTCCTCTTCTTCTTCATCAAAAGAGGCAAAGTATCCTCCTCATCCTATAATGTGCCCACAATATGTTTCCCCTTGGGTGGTTCAGGGAGCTTGAATTCATTTTCAACATATTTTCCATTCTCCAACTTGGGCTTAAGGTAGATGTATATCGATCCACTCTAGCCTTCCCAATTTCCAAACTCATAGATTTGATATTAATATCATCTGAAATCAACTTCTCAATGTAAGCAGACTTACTTGGGTAGACATATGTCTTTCTGAGTGTATGATAGTCACAATCCACTTTTTATGCATTGAAGATTAACTCATATGTGCATTGGAAAGCTTGTGTATAGATTCCTGAAAATATCACACTGTGAAGGAATATGGTAGCTTGCACCAAGGGCTGCACTTTCCATCCTTCATTCCAAAACAACCTCTATAGAAATGTTGGTAAATAACAAAATGAACCTATTTCTCCAATACCAAAGGAAGATCCTTGGGTATTTTCTCTTATATTCAAATGCAGCTCACAAGCACTCATACCAAAATTCATTCCTTTGCTTATAAGGTCCACTCATGGATCCATCACATGTATACTTTGCAAATCTATCTTCCAAGTAACTCTTCTCCTCAGGGTATTGCCAAATTTTATCTTTTAGACCATCGGACACTCCAATCTCTACAAATACAATGGAAAAAAGGATAGTGCCAAAACTTATCTTATCCCCTTCGTGCACCTCTGTAATTATAGTCTCAACAATGAAGTTAGATAAATTATAAAGGATAATTTTTGTAATCTTCCTAGCAATGTGCAACCACATCGTGTTCACTTATGACCAAAGGTGCTCTTGGTTGTTCAACTTGTCGAGGAGGTGCATTGTTTCCTAAGTAACAAGGCATCTGTTACAAATTACAGATATCAATTTCACATCCTCCCTTCGCATAAGACAATGCTTTCCTAGTTTCTTCTACACCTTCCTTATCAGTAAGATCACTGCTGACCTCGGTGCCCAAGCTTCGTAACCCTTTAAACCTCCCAATCAAGGGTGTGCTAAGTCTCATCCACCTCCCAAGTAAAATAAATGAAGATCTTATGGACTCATCTCATTAGCAATCGGTAAATTTTCTCTGGCTTACCAAAATATGGGAGCTTATAGAGCTACAAAACTACCACTTGTGACAATAGTTTCTCCTCTGCACCATCATACACTGCCATGTAATTTTCTTTTCACTAGGCTATTTTCACCACCAAAATTTTTCCCATTCATCTTTATTATCCTTTGTTTGATGGTTGTAGTCACTCACCTTACTCTGCATGATGTGTGACTCCTAATCACGGCCCATGTACACACCTTCTGGTACTGCATCTAAGAAAATTGACTTTCAAGGGTATCTTCCACCTTAATTTCCACTTCCTTTTTCTTCCCTCCTTTTAGTTGCTTCAAGTTCTTACTTTGGTACCATAATAATTGTAAAAGGGTGTTCTTGCAAACAAATCAATATTTGCAACTTAAACCCGCATACCCTAGTTTAAAACTTGCATGCCCTTGAGTAAAAAATGAACTGTAGCTTCCCTATTTGCTTCCCCATACACCTTTTCTTCACTAAAACACTTTATCCAATGGAGCACCAACCAATCCTATGCACAAATCCATCTAGTTCAATCTGTATCATAATTCTCTTTACACTTTCTCACGCAACCTTTGTTAGCTTGCTCTTCAAATTGATTTTCAACTCACTCAAATGTTTCAGAATGTAGGGTGCAAATGATAATGCAAGCCCACCTTTTATATCTTTTGTAAATTCCTCCGCATTTATTTCTCTCCTCCAACCATCCTACTCGGCATTAAATGGTTTTTCTATCATTTTCTGCCCGATTTTTCCACGCCCTTGTGATAACCTTTTTGAACCCTTACTACCTCTCACCATAGATTCCTTATAGGAGCCTTTATAAACCAAAGTACCTATCCAATGTGCCTCGGACTAAGTATTTTCCCTTTGGTGCAGCTAGCTCACATTATATTGTGTGTTCATTGATCCACATGTGGTCATTATTCATGAGTAATTTTTATTTATCTATACCCTTACTCCAAGCACCTGCACAATATTTCTCTATGCATACCCATCTTCTAGAGAACATTCAATATTGATAGTTTTATTCTTGTATATAATCCACCCCATATTAAAAGTATGTGCAATCCTCTGCACATGAATTCAATAGATAATAATTAGCTTAGTGCGCAAGCGCTTATTACAAAAAAACACAAAACTAAGTTAACAAAGCATAACAATGAAGAAAGGAAACACATGTAAAGGAATGAATTAAAGGAAATTGAATCTAAATGGAAATAATTCCTTATTACAAACAGAAAAAAAGAATTATTTATAGTAGGGCTTCAATCTACTCCCATTGAAATAATCGGGTAACCGTGTCCCATCCAACACCTATAACTAGCAAGCACCTGAATCAAGTATGTAGGTCACAACATATGATCCCAACTAATGCACTTGGAAATTTCTAGAATGGTAAAAAAATTTGAATCATATAGAAGAACCATTTGTCTAACTTCAATATGCTTATTTTTAATATGTCTATCGTGTCATGCCTTCTACCTAGCCTTCTCTATCTTCTCACTCCACCTAGTAATAGTGCACCTCTCATCCAATTGTATTTTTTTATCAATGCACGCTTTAAGTTCTTGCTCATCATCTAGCCCTCCTAAGTGTGCAATACACAAGGAAGGTAACCTAAAATCAATGGGTATAACATCCTCTCTGCCAAACACCAACCGAAAGAGTGCAAAAATTTTCAACCTCTTGTAGGTTTTCATGTGTGCCAAAAGTACAATAGAGACTTTATCATCCCAATCCTTCCTTCCAAAATCACAAATCTTAGTCAATGTATGCCCCAATATCCTGTTGGAAGTTTCAAAATTCCATTATCTTGTGGGTGATAAAGAGTTATTTTATTGTGTACCACCATAAAATTTTCCAATAACATCCTGATAGTCTCATTAAGAAAATGAGTACCCCTATCACTTGTCAAATTCAATGGCCATCCATATCTGCTAATTATATTTTCCCATAAGAATCTTGATGTTGTACCTATCATTCAATCATTTATAGGCATCAATTCTTCCCACCTTATAAGATAATTTGTACAAGTTATAATGTAGTGTGATCTAGTCATATGTGCGGGTGGGGAAATAGGACCTACAAATTAAATTGTACATTTTGAAAAGGTTATGCACTAGCAATAGGCCTAAAACGAATCTCATAAATTTTTTCCGAGGCTTCCCAAGATGTTGAAAATGATCACATTCCCTGACATATTATTTACATTCCTTATACGGTGTTCCACACCATAGGCTAGCCAACAAGACCTTGCACACGGTAGCATCTCCAAAGTGTAATGTCCGCCTACAATCCCACAATGATCTTCCTACATAATAGTTTCACACTCATGCTCAAGTACACACTGATGAAAAACATCATCCCGGACTAACTTGTATAAATCCCCACTAATTAACACATAAGGTGTGGCGAATATAGTAAGTTGTTTCTTTCCAAATCTTTCATCCCTTCAGGCACCACACTTGTATGAAACAATACAAAAATATTCTCTAAGTCGAGAGCACGTAGTTCAATTTGAATAACTGTTCATATGGTATTGTATCCTTAATGCTCTATGCATCCTCAACCAGAGTTATTCCTTGACAAATGATCTAGTCCTGATTTATTCTTTCCTAGCTTTACCACAACTGTAAAGTCAAATTCCTGGAACAAAAAATCCAACGGAATCTACACATTTGTAAAATGGGATTGTTCACCAATTACTTAAGTGTTGTGTGATCTTTATAGAAAAGAAAAGGAGTTTCCATCAAGTATTTTCAAAAATTATGCAAGACGTAAATCATGGACAATGCCTCGCTCTCCGTAGTTGTATACTTTTGTTCACCAGAGGTCAATTTTATTCTTGTAAAGAAAATAGGATGATAAACAATACCTTCTCCATGTTGGGCTAACACCACACTAATGCCTATGCCAGAGGTGTCCACATGCACATGAAATGGTTTGGTCCATGATGGAAAGAAAAAAATAGGCACATAAGTAATCCTTTCCTTCAATCTATCAACCACACGCTGTTGTGCTTTACCCCAATGGAACTTTCCCTAAATTTTTAATAGTTCCTCTAAGGGCATAACAATCCAAGCATAACCTTTGATAAAATTCCTATAATAACATTTGTGCCCCAAGAATCCACACACCTCACTCTAGTTAGTAGGTTCCTCTAAGCTCAAAATAACAACCTTAATAGGATCTACCAACAAGCCTTCTTTATAAAAAATAATGTCCCAACAAAGTCCCAAAGGGTGTAATAAAAATACACTTCTTGATGTTTAAAGAGATGCTCAACTGCTTCCACCTCTCATATATAAGTCTTAAATTATCACAATGATCTTTCACTAGCCCATAAACTATCCAATCATCCAAGTAAACTGTAAAAACTCATGAATAAAGTCATGAAATGCGTGCACAATAATGCATGCAAAGAATGTAGATGCATTCTTCAATCCAAAAGGCATGAACGTGTATGTGAAAATTCCCACTAAGTGGTGAAAGTTATATTTTCTTGATCTTCTTTAGCAATCCTCACTTGAGGATTTCAAAAAAATCATCAATGAAGTGGTAGATCTCATTCCCTGCAAATCCTTCTAATATTTCCTCGGTAAATGGTGTGGGAAAGGGATGTATTATACATGCAAAGCATTCAACTCCATATAATCCACATATATTATTATCCTTCCATATTTATTTATGCTTATCATAATAGGTTTGACCAACTCTTCCGCCTCAATGGGATCAATGATTCTAGACTTCAACATCTTATCAATCTCTTCATTTACTTTGACATGCATATTAGGATTAATCCTTTAAGGCCTCTTCCTAACTAGGTTTTCACCTTCATTAAAGTTGATCCACATCTCTCCTAAAGAGTTATGTACCCATTTCAAATCATGGTAACCTATTGGAAATAAGTCCTAGAAGTCACGTAACAACTCAATTATCTTTTCAACCTTTGAGTGCGAATAGTGTTCACCACCGATTTCCTCCTTAGGTTCTACGTCTGTCCCAATGTTTACCTTATTTTTCTTCATAGGCTCATGATACACACACGCCTTCTCATCTGTACTATCCAATACATCGCACATACCCACAATATGATAAACATCCAGATTTTTAACTTCCTCATCATCAATAATGTAAATCATCTCCCATTTTTCTTTTTCTAGGAAGGCGCACCCAAGTTTTTTTTTATATGTCTCTTCTTCTTCAAACCACGCTTCTAGATCTAACTCACCTAGTAATTCCTCAATAAGTTCCTTATCCTTTACACTATTTTCCATTGTCAAGTTCTTAATAATATGTAATGCATTGTTCACTGGAGGTTTAGTAGAAAAAAATTCAATGGTATGAATCATACCTGCAGTCAATTCTTTCCAATTTTGTGTTTCTCAATTCAACACCACATAAACATACCATGTTCACGTGAATCTGCACAAAGTGAAGTAAAACTTGTGCATTCATAGTGAAGGTGGTACACCTCCTTCCCCTCTTTCCAGAGTCTCTCACACTACTGAATGTGTTGCGAAGAAAAATCCTTCCCATGAAATTCACATGTCTTGGTAGGCACATTTCTCTTAAGAAATCTAGTAGAGAATATGATTCTCACCTCTTGCCACTCTAAAAGACTATGCTTGCGTGTAGTCCACTAGGGTGGTGTTATCTTGTCAAGGTATATGGCAACATATTCCTTCTTCCCACTTGATCTATCCACTTTGAAATTCCATATCACATAGAAATACTTGAGTTTCTTTTCCAAAGTGTACCACAATACACTGGTTACTACCTAAGTGGCTAACACAACATGTCCTACTTAGGCAAGTAACTACACTCTTCATCTCATGCCCAACCATTTCATAAGTCACATGCACCCAGTTATCACAAGGAACACATGTTGTATCACTCATAGAATGTGCATCATCCCATTGAATAAATCCTTCCTTTGATGGTGCAAGTACTTTGGGATCTCTAATTGTACACACATAAGTTTTGTGTAAGTCCTCTTCACTCAAAGGTTCCACATAAGGTGCACCTTTTCCGTCTATCAAAGGGATGATCATGCACTCTTCCTTATTCTCAAAAATGATATATCCTTTATTAAAGCACAAATCAACACTATTTGTATAACACCAAGGATGCCCAAGTAAATATGGAAAATTGTCTATTTTCGCAAGCGCCAAGACCTCAAATTCCCCAGTAAACTTGGCCCCTTTTATTATAATAGTGGCATCCTTCAACACTCTAAGGATTTAGTTTCATTAGCCATATACAACACATTTGAAGATGGATATATTGGTGGTGTCCCCATCTGTTTCCATGCATATAATATGAGTAAATTCACTTTTGCACTGTATCAATCAAAATGTGACTCAACAACCATCCATCAATAACTACATCTAATGTGATCTATTTATCATAATCAAGAATATGAGGAGGTAAGTTTGTAAACAATATCTTTCACTCGTGCTCAAAACTAGCATGTAGTATCTTCCAGTGCAAAAACTTATAAACCTCTTTCAAGTCATCAACATAACTCGAGGAAGCTCTATCACTTCTTCCTGCTCTCACTTCTATGACTACTCCTTCAAGCATTGTATCTCACCATGTAAGTTTCTAATGACCTCCATAGTCTCCTGATAAAATTCCTTCTGATGGGAAGGATCTGGATACTTTACATGTAATACTTCCTATTTTGTAATAACAAGTTTCTTCTTTAGATTCTCATGAGTGCATGCATCCTTAGTGCATGTAGTAATCATCATAGGTGTTACATTAGGATCGTAAGCTAACTTTATCCTCCACTAATCTTCAACACCACATTTTTCTAACCATTCCCTTGCCCTTATCCTGCTTGTGCTACTCACTCATGTGCTCATACAAATATGGGCATTCTTCATAATTTTGACTGTTTCGCACTAAGACCAAATCATATTTTTGGACATTCGCACTTATAATTATCGGGGGATCTGTATGTATAACATGTTCCTTGTGGGAATTGACCCCTTCCACCACCGCGACACTAGCCTTCCGAGTCCTCCATGGTAACCTCTACCTCTACCTCTAGCAACTCCATCAGTGCCCTTCATTTTGATTATGATTATGATGCTCACCCATTTCCTTAGAATTTTTGTAACACTGTGCTGATGTGCACTAGTTTCAATTGCATCATAAATCTGATCAATCAATATGTAATTCTTTGTATCATGTGTGGTAGAATAAAAATCTTATAGTAACAGGACATGTTCTACTTTATCACATGATGCAGCAAGGGGGGAACCTACTTGAACCATGATCAACTCCGACATATCTCATAATCCAACAACATGGCACACACCGATTTATGAGGGAAATTTTCCTTAGTATGTGCATTTGCTTCACAATCAGTACATTAAATACCACTGCGCGTCTCATGAGATGAATTAACTAAAACTTTCTCTAACTATTTTCTCATAGATGCAATTTGAGCTTCCAATTATGGGTTAACTCTAGTGTCTATGCTCCCAACTTCCTAAATGGGTAAAGCTACCTCAAGTGCCTTGTATAGATATATGAAAGTCTTATGTGAGAGCGCCCTCCTAAAAGGTGTGATCAAACCTCCAATGAACCATTGAGCATGCTGACTGGGGTGAATATTATAAGAAAAATTTGATAGAAAAGTTTTAAAGCATGCATATTAATCCCTTACACTCTCGGTCATGCTCTTCTTAATGTCCCACACTAGCTTTCTTATTAATAACTATATTAGAAACTGAAAACAAAGCACAAGGGATATCTCACTAGGAGGGATCAGATGTGCACCGCGGTCCTTGTAGCTTCAGCCGGCATGCTCTCATATGAAGCTGAAGAGGGTTGTCTACCATTCTTACCCAAATAGGGGAGACTAGATGCTTTGGCTCAATGTCTTCTACATGAGCTCCAAATCCTTCACAAGTCATCCCTCTCCATAATACCATTCACTCCATAACATTATGCTTCTTCGTCAAATCCCTTTCGCGCACTTTATTAAAATTAAGCCATCTTTCTTCTCTCTATATCTCTAGCGCAAGGTCTTCCATCTTTCACAACATCTTCTCATGTTCCCACACATGGTGCAATTTAGCTATCCATGGGATGCTCTTCCAAATCTAGAGTCACAATCATGATCTTAATCACTAAAGGGATAACATGCAAATAATATACTCTAGGTTTGCAGAAGAACTAGAACTCTCAACATCCTCTAGAAAGGAATAAGTAGAAATTGTGTACCCCAAGGCATAACTCTACAAAACACCACTCTACTAATGATCCAAAATGTGTGTCCAAGTCAAATTGGCATCATGTAAATTCTGGTAGTCTTCCTGCGTCCAAACAAGTTCTCTATACCTCCAATTCCTCTTTGATGTGTATGCTACCAACCACTCATATAGATCTATAGGGAAATAAGAAAATAATGTCTCATAGAGATCATGATACAGATTTTGTTCAACCCAAAAGCGTGAATAAAATTTAGGCCCAGTATAAAATTTGTGAGAAAAATCTTCCTCTAAATTCTCTACCCAATCCTCAATACTAGCCAAAGTCAACTGGATACATCTTCATCATGCAACATCCTTACAAATATCTTGAAAAGAGGTCCTGCAATGGAACCAAAATGTAGTCTTTTATTTTACCAAACAACCCAAGGCATGTTGGCACATCACTCAGCCAAAACTGAGCACTCACCCAAAGCATGCAAGGGTACCAGGTCCCTCTTTTATGGTAGCTTTGTCAAGGAGTTAGCATGATAACACATATATAATCCAAATCCATAATAACCATTCAAAAGTAAAGCATGAACAGATCTAGATCACAACCATATGCAAGAAGGAACTTAAAAATGAACCAAGATAAGATCTAACATATAAGATCGAGTAACAAATATGTCAATAATCATTATCCAACTCCACATATCCATTGTATTAATTGTTTTAAAACATATAATCCAAGTATATACATAATAATGTCACCATAAGTCATGCATGCTCATAAACCAACATCATAACAATAATAAAACGTGGATCCCTAAACCATGTAAATCAATACATATACATACATACATGCATACATACATACATACATACATACATATACATACATACATACATACATACATGTGTGTGTGTGTGTGTTTTTGTGTGTGTGTGTATATATATGTATATATATACATACATACATACATATATATATATACATACATATACATATACATATACATATAGACACACACACACACACACACACACACACACACACACACACACACACACACACACACACACACACACACACACACACACACACACACACACACATGATTGAGGCCTTTCCCTTCACCACCTAAACATCCTCAAAATAGGCTACATGCTAAGAATATCCATGCACCACTACAAGGTAAATATAAAATCATGCAATCTCACTATTAATAGGTTATCTAATAATATAAACTGCAGATCTAATCCTATTAATAGCCTAAAATTGTGCATGTCATTTTATATCCCACTCATCGAAAATAGCATCTACTTCACATCTAAGTGTTCATGCTAATGCGTTCCCCACACTCAACATCTATATTTAGTTCGATTCTGACCAAAATGTCTATGTTCCAAAGTTATACTTTCCTAAATGAGGCCATTTTCTCGTACATATCCCCGTGCACCTACACGCCCTATGTCCACACACCCAATACTTATGTGCCTTTATTACTTATGATGTAAATCATCATCCCAATAACTTACTTCAATTCTATATTCAAATTACATTACAATATGTAGTGTCTTTAACAATGATCAACAAGATATAACTATTAGCTCTTGAGATAATAAACTATGTCTCATGAATACATTTGAAGATATGGAAATATGAGAATGTATTAAACTCAATATCAGATCTGAAAACACCTTAGAAACCTGAAAATTACATTAACAATAAATGATAATAGAGTCCAAACTCAAGCACCCAAATCTACTCTCCTTCTCCAACTCGCTTTCAAAGAAACAATGCAAACTTTTTCCTTGCTCAAATTATTGTAATGGAATATCAACCTGATATTGTCAAAGAATGGAATTCTATGGGTTTTTTTCCAGGCCCAATTGTGTTTTATTTTCAGAAAAAGGTTCTTCAAAAGAAGATAAAAGGTGGTTTCAAAAGCTAGAAAAAATATGCCCATAACTTCACATGTATAGCCTCTCCAATGCTCAAATTAAAACTCAAAATGTTTACCTCCTTTATCTAGACCCATGCATCATATAAGAATTATAAATTGAAATCATAGCAGCCAAAATTGACCCAATTATGTTGGCCTAGATCAAACGATCATTTCATGTGCCAAAAATGGCTCAAAACCCCATGGGCACAATCTTAAAATTGGCCTAACATTAGTGCCATACTTAGTCATCACCCATAAAACCATAAACATGATTAAAATATCATTTAACATTCATACATGGTTGTAATTAATATCAACCAATCAAATTATTTCACTTATCGGGCCTAGTTTCTTTTACGATTCTCAAAATAGTTGTTTCCTACACCCTTTAGCATCTGGAAAATTTATTTGATGACCAAATCACTTATACTAAACAAAAACTTGATATGTAACCACATGATGGAAATTACATATCCTGTATAACACTTATAAGCAAGAGATAAGCCATGAAACATCCATCTCTTTAAACCACAACTACATTTTCCTTCATCCAGATTAATATGCCAAAAATATTTGTTTATAAAGGTTATCTCATAAAAAGATTTATACATACAATAAATATCTCAAAATGGATTCATTGGATTCCAAATTAATCCCTATTAACTTTACAGGTTATATCAATAATCACTTAATCCTTCTCATGGTTCAAACAACATAAAACTTTCACCACAACACATATTGTCTTGAATGCCAAAATTCTTCCTTTCAAACTAATTCCCTATAAACCCCATCCAATCACATCATAATGATGAAATATTAATATAAATTTAAGGCTATATGAATCTTATTTCCAACATAACATGAATCACTTCAAAATCCACCATAACTCAAGTTATGCTCATTTTACTAAGCATTGTTATTTGAGAACCCAAAACTACCCTTTGACCAATCAACCTGTTTGGACCTCAAAACACAATTAACCTTCATGAAAATGTACTTAAAAATTAATTTAAATCAATAAAAACTCCCATACATCACACACCATAAATTTAATTTTTCATGCTACTTGCTTTAGACCATATTTTCCTAAAACCTTCTTCTTATAAAACTACTATTTTTAGGTGGGGCACACTCATCACCATGACCTTAACCATATGTTTATGTCAATAAAATATAGTCCTCTAAAACATTCAATCACCACTCTTGATTAATCAACCAAAAATTGTTCACTATTCTTCACTTTTTGCAAACTACTCCTAGATACAGTTTAACTAGGGTTTTAGACCACTTTATCTTCTTAACCTTCATTCATAAAAACCTGAGAATAAAACCTCCAAAAATAATTTTAAACCTTATAATCACGCCTTAGAATATTCCTTGAAAGTAATAAGGACTCACGCAAAGGACAATATTCACAACAAGCATATAAAGTTGAACTTTGAACTGAAATACACTTGATTTTTCACCTGTCTCACAAGATAAGTCATATCTAGAACAATAAACATCAAAGGAACCTGAATTTTTCTCAAATAATAATTAGTAATCTCTATAACATCTCCAATCATCATAATTTAAATTTCATACCTCAATCTCTCTAGTCAATGAGATTTACCTATACTTGAATGTTAAATCCTCACTTTGTAGAAGGTTTAGGTGAACTGAAATAATGTAATAATTGATCATGTAACCTTATAAAATGACCCAAAAATACCTGATATGACATGATATAGTTGTATAAAATAATATATGAGCTCATATTGCTCCAACACATACTTTCACACCTCTAAACTACCATACTTTCTCTCAATGAACACTTTGTAACAAAGTGAAACACCTATACCCGTACCATTCCACTCTGTGAGTTCCTAAGAACCCTAAAAACTAGATAGACATCATGTAAACATGCTTCACAAGAATACAATAAAATTATACTACTAAGCTACATCTCCTATGCACATGTATAGGCTTGTATGAATAAGCACACCTCATTTACTCTCAATGTACCAACTCAACCAGATCTAAAACACTGTGTTAACATCATGAACAATATCATATGAACTCAATGCAACATTTAATTTTTCGTTAATATGGTTTTACATCAATGACAACACCTAATAGGACCACATGCCAAAAAAAAATCACTCCCCACAACATAATAACATCAGACATAGGACCATATAGCTTGCCAACATCACCTATAACCATCTATACCACCATTAGGACTTAATAAACCCTAAAAAAACAAGAAAATTTCCAAAAAGAGAATGTTCTAGAGAAAAAAACTTCACCAAAAAATGGAACATACTTAGACATATTTTCTAAGCCTGTAGAAAACTCTAGTAACCATTAAACACTATGCATCATCATCTCATGCCATAACACTACTTGAGAATAAACACAACTACCATTCCTAAAAACTAGTATTCAAAGATAAAACCATAACTTCATAAATCTCATCAAAAATTAAAGTGTAATATACCAATGGAAATATCATCACATCATGGTGATCAATAACCTCCATGGAAAATTTTAGTGGATAATATTCATAATTTGGCTATTTCTTGAGATTTTACAAGTCCCATGTGGCTATATGGAACCCATATCCACACTCAAGATTCATTAAAAATTATCACAAATGTTACTATTTCCCACCCGCATATCCAAATAAATTCTAGTATCAATATGCTTTTGTTTAATGGATCGCCTTTAAATCGACAGGATTCTATGGGATCTTGGATCACAATTACCAACATTTTAGTTGGAAATTTTGAAATTTTATTGAGTTAGCCACTTGTATACATGTACGTATGTATGTAGTGTTAATATGATAAAATATAATAAATGCACCAAATCAAGTAAATGTGTATTCAATTACATAATTATCTAAGTGTAAATTAGAATATAGATTATATTATATGTGATGTTATTTAATTAAGGAATTCCTCGAGAGAAATGAAGCATATTTGTGTATATCAAAAAATCTATCTTAGTCTATTGGATGAAAGGCTTCATAGGACACCTTTTGGAAAAGTGTTATAAAGTTCCAAAGTAAAAAAAGTTTAAGGTAGGAGACTCTAAAACCACAATAACATAGGATTTTGACACATTACAAGAGATCAATAGATGTGATATAATTCTGATAGGATTTATAAGGAAGGCTTGAGATTTCATGGGTTTTCCCAAAATTACATGAAATGATGACATGTGGCCAATGTATCAACAATCAAGGTTTAGTCTGTGAAGGATTGCGAAAAATGTGTCTAGATTTCATAACATGGTAAATTTTATTAGTTAAGTAAGAATGCATATAATGCACTTCATACCATAAATATATTGGACAAGTAAAATCTAACATGAAGAGGATAATTTAAATTCACCAAAATATTTTTTAAAATTTGAAAAAATAGGTAAGATTCACCTTTACATCGGTAAACCTTTTTAATAATATCTCCCACTTTCGCCATAGTAATGATAGCTATTTTTTTAAGATTCGCCACCTAATGAATCTTGCTTCAGAAATATTCTCCACCATTTCTAGAATTTTTTTTATGGAATCCTTAAAATTTTCACTGATAAACTCAACTCATTCCATAGATCAGCATGTAGAGCCACTAAAACACCTATGCAACCAAAATTCCTAAGATCGCCCAAAAATAGTCATGAAAGAATGAATTCAACATACATCCTAATCCAAAAACATGATCTTTAATCATCATGTAAATTTTATAAAAATCCCATATTTTCTCAAAAGATAAATTAGTCAATAGGTCCAATAGATAACTTGAGAAAAAATGAACTTTTCTAGAAACTTGCATTTTTGAGTGGGGATGACATACTATCATGACCCATAAATACTACCTAGAGAAATATGGAGGAGTCTTCTACAACCTCCAATCATAAAATTAACAAAAATAATCCATTATTGTCCAAGATCAACAAATATTTCTCCGGTGCTATATAGCTAGGGTTTTGAGAGGGTTTAAAAGTTGTTTACCTTATTAATGATTGTTAATAAAACTATAAACATCTAATGAACTCATTGCACTTGTAAAATATTATTAATATAAATATTCAAATATCCCCAATAGCTTGGGTCTCCATTCAAAGCATTAAAAGTCAAAAATTGGCTTTGGTTTCACATTTCAACAACTCGGTAAGGGAAAAAATCACATAACTTGCTTAATATGACATTTTGGGACCTGAAACTTGGTCTAGACCTCAAGGAAAACCTAATACACCTTATAAAATGATCAAATTTTCATCACCAAGATGGAAATAGTCCAAATCACTTCACTAGGGCATGCTTTCAAAAAACACTAGGTCTAAAAATAGACCTAAAAACACACTTTCTATGCAAAAGGATGAAAGTAATGACCTCAAAATTCAACAATAGGATATAAAAAAATTACCACACCTCTTTAATTTCTCACATATTATTTTTAAATCTGAAACTATACCAACTCACCTCATTAGGTCACCTAGGGCTTGAGAATAGGTCTAGTGAAGACCTATAAACCATGAACAACACACCGAACAACCACTAGAAGAAACTTATAATTATTACAATATATCTTACTCATTATCCTCATGATCTCACCATACATATCTATCTACTGCATGCTCCAATTCATCATGTTATACCTCATTATGCTCTCTAGGCCTTAAGAACAAGCACCTTAAACCTGCTTTCTTCACCAAATATGACCTTCTCATGACTTGGGCATCCTAAAAACCAACAATAACCTTCAAAACACTCCATGAAATCACTCTAGCATCATCAAAACACTTCATGATCTTTAAAATCCATCAAACTAACTCAATAACCCATTCACCATCACCAAGACCAAACAATCCTCAACAAGACCCTCAACTTAGCATGAAACTACCAATCAAACTTCATGCCTCTTATGTTAGGTTGTGGAGCCTGTTTTCATGTGAGAAAGTGTTGAAAACTGTACACTAAGAGTAGTGTACACTTTCCATATTTGTCTCATAGGAGGAAAATTTTTGGCCTTTAAACGGGCCCGATATATAGGGAAACGTGCTTTTCTCATATGGGTGGGTTTTTTGACCCATAGGTTTATGGGAGGGCTTTGGCCCATAGTTTTAATACCAACGATTTTGTAAAGCTGCTTAGCGATTGTCTACTTATATGGCTTTATGTATATAGTAGGTATACTTGTAACATTACGATGTGTGTTCGAATTGGGTGTGAATTACTGTAGAGTTTGTTGAGCATACCTCCAAACAGATATGGGTATTGTATTGAGAGAGAGGTGGCTTGTAATAAAATATGAGCAAGTTCTTCTTGGTGGACGTATCCCAAATTAGGTGAACCATGTTAAATACTGTCTCTTTGTGTTGTGTTATTTTATTTTGCAATTTTATTTATGATCTCTAATATTTTTCTACATAGTAGTTTCTATCATTTGCAATTCTATGAGGGATTATTCCGCATATTTTTATCCCTTATTTCCTTACATCTTACCTCTTTTTACGTAACTTCAATCAATGAAAACTCCTAAAACATCTCTCTTTAACATCAATGACAACATAATGCCAAACAACCTCTCATTTAACCATCTCATAAAACAAACTCGTTGCATCTTCATATCTTCCATAATTTGTAATCATTATTATGTTATGTGTGTGTGTGTGTGTTTTTGTGCATGCACGTTCATCCGTGTGTTAGTTCTAATTTTAGAAAACAATGAAAGCGATGCAAATGAATTGTGAAAACTTTGAAAAAGGACGCCCCTTTCTTCCTGCACCCAATAAA